>SJXQ01007998.1:18593-56122 GCA_006408695.1 Aepyceros melampus | reverse complement strand
CCTGTGGTCATGTATGGATGTGAGAGTTGGACTGAAGAAGGCTGAGCGCAGAAGAATTGATGCTTTTGAACTGTGGTGTTGGAGAAGACTCTTGAGAGTCCCTTGGACTGCAAGGAGATCCAACCAGTCCATTCTGAGGGAGATCAACCCTGGGATTTCTTTGGAAGGAATGATGCTAAAACTGAAGCTTCAGTACTTTGGCCACCTTATGCGAAGAGTTGACTCATTCGAAAAGACCCTGATGCTGGGAGGGATTGGGCGCAGGAGGAGAAAGGGACGACTGAGGATGAGATGGCTGGATGGCATCATGGACTCAATGGACGTGAGTCTGAGTGAACTCCGGGAGTTGGTGATGGACAGGGAGGCCTGGCATACTGCGATTCATGGGGTCGCAAAGAGTCGGACATGACTGCGCGACTGAACTGAACTGAAATGAGCCAAAGAATACCCTAAGATCAAGCAAATCATTTTGAGACTTGTATCAGTGTCAAAATCTAACAAAGAAATAGTTTTAAAGGAGCTTAATGAACTAAATTTCCTTGACTAGAAGCTTCTCAAATTTATAGCTAAATTACCAACTCCAATTTTGGTTTGTCTTTAAGAAGCAGGTAAGATTTCTACATTAGTTTGTGGTAATTTTTAACACACTTGCTTAAAAGCAAACGTCATTAAACATTTCACTCAGAGTAAGGTCCTTTCCAGAAAGATAACATACGATACTTCTGAACTTTTATCCATTAGTGAAATAACTGATGGAACATCTCTAAGTTTCAATACAAAAAGGACGTCTATGGTCAACCATCAATGTGTTCAAGCCACTTGTGCTGAGGCCTGGCCCACTAAGCATCCCGGTGGCCATGCCTGGCCCTGCCTCCGTTCTATCTTTAAGGTGTGTGAGCCGAGAATGGCCTTTATGTTCGATTTTGCCTCTTAGTCAGCAAAACCTGAAATACTTAATACTGACCCTTTAAGAAAGTTTGTAGACACCTGGCCTACATCACTGCTACTCATTATATATAACACTCACCTCTAAGTAGGTAACTTTTTAAACATATATCCCCAGCCCTGACCACATACTAAGCTTTCATAACCACTAACTGCCCACCAAATATTTTTTAGATTTTCACATTCCTTTTAAAAAATTATGTATTCATAACAAAATTCATCTGCTATTTAAGTCTCTTTCTTGATTTTTTATCTGCTAATGGTATTACCCTGCCCTTAAGCTGGATAGATCTCTGACTCTTCACAAACTCCGCACACTTAAGTCATCTCTTACTTCCCATTTTTTCTGTTCAATGTCTCTTATATTCTAGATCCCTTTTCTCCATTTCCCTTAAAAATCTCTGGCTCAAGTGTTTTCTCCAAACCTAGACTTAAGACAATTAATTATTAACTCAGTTCAGTTCACTGGTTCAGTCATGTCCAATTCTTTATGACCCTGTGAACTACAGCACATCAGGCCTCCCTGTCCATCACCAACTCTCACAGTCTACCCAAACCCATGTCCATTGAGTTAGTGATGCCATCCAACCATCTCATCCTCTGTCATCCCCTTCTCCTCCTGCAGGCATATGCATATACATGAAACACCAAGAAGAAAATGTTATACCTCCCTGCAACTTTCTCTGTCTTCTGGACTGCTCTTGTCAATCAAATAATCAAAACATCGCCCATCATCTACATCCTCATGGAACCCTTTTGATTGAGTCCAAAGTAAACGCATTGCATGTGACTGAATAAAACCCTAGACCTATCATTTGGAATCAGTTCAGTTCAGTTCTTCAGTCATGTCCAACTCTTTGTGATCCCATGAATTGCAGCATGCCAGGCTTTCCTGTCCATCACCCACTCCCAGAGCTTGCTGAAAACTCATGTTCATTGAGTGAGTGATTCCGTCCAACCATCTCTTCCTCTGTCATCCCCTTCTCCTCCCACCTTCAATCTTTCCCAGGATCAGGGTCTTTTCCAGTGAGTCAGTTCTTTGCATCAAGTGGCCAAAGTATTGGAGCTTCAGCTTCAGCATCTGTCCTTCTGTCAGGGGAGTGTGTAATTTCCTCAGTTCTATCTCATCACAACAAAAATTTGAAGCAACGGCCGTTAAAACCCTCTGCGTGTCACAACTCGTGTCTCAGCTCTCGGACAGATCAGTGTTACAGCTCTCAGAAAGATCAGTGTTACAGTTCCGTGTTACAGCTCAGTTTTATTTAGAAAATAAAGGAAAATACATCCTTAAGGTATGAGGGCATGCCAACTCGAAAGCCCTGGCCCGCTGGCTCCTCTTTTTATGTTTTTTTTTTTTTCCCCCTTCCCCCTGGACCTGCCCTATGTCAAGTGGGTTAGCCAAGGGTGCTGTTCTACCTGAGGTCCTCACTGTGGTCCTCGGACCTTCCTTTGTTCTATTTTCATGGGCTTTTTCCTCCCTTGTCTTTTAGCCACTGCCATTCTGGACTCCTTTTTCCTATTCTAACTACCTAATATTCCCTCCTCAAGAGATGGGAAGTCCAATTCTTTGGGGATAGGAGCATCGAGGTCTTTCTGGCTACTTCCTGCTGAAGTGGGACTGTGAGGAGCATTGGGCCTCCCCCTCTTGCTAGTTTCAAGCCTTCGAGTCCTTATAGCGGTGTCCATCTAATGGTGAGTGATATTTTCCATGGCCAGCTGTAGTTTTATATATCCTTGTTGAACTGGCACTGTTTGTTGTAGCTTGTTGACCTGGACAGAAACAAAACAGGTTAGTCAATTGATAATACATGGAGCAACCATAAGCAGCATCAGTATGGTGTAACAATGACTAGTGAGGGTATTGTGAAGTCTCTCAGTCGTGTCTGACTCTTTGTGACCCCATGGACTGTAGCCTACAGGCTCCTCCGTCTGTGGGATTCTCCAGGCAAGAGGACTGGAGTGGGTTGCCACTTCCTTCTCCAGGAGATCTTCCCAACTGAGGGATCGAACCTGGGTCTCCCGCATTGCAGGCAGACACTTTACCATCTGAGCCACCAGTGGGGGTATTAGCTAACTCCAAATTCCCATCACGAGGATGGCTCAAGTCCCTCCTTGTTCAGGGATCAGAAGATCTATCTCCTGTCTATTTTGGAGTACAACCCCTGCCAAGCTGTGTTGGCTCTGCCAAGTTGTGTTGGCTGAGAAATCTTATCCCCAGAAACTAGATTTTGGGAGTGTTCCTTAGATCAGCACTCATGTGTAGTTCTGAAAAGGTATCTGAGACCTCCCAGGCCCTCACAGGTGTATTGAGTGCCCTCTTCTGTTTTCTTCCATGGCTTGACTCATGAGTAGTGAATCCAGGAGTCGTGTCCTGATACCTTGACTGCTGTGGGGGTAGAAAGTATCACAAGGTAGGGGCCCTTCCATGTGGGCTGGAGTTGAGCCTTTGGGGACCCATCTTTCCAGACTTTAATTAGGACTTGAGTCTCTGGAGCTTGTAATGGTGACTCCTTAGAATCTTTTGGGTCCTGGTTGACACTCCACAAGTGTATATCCTGTTGGAATTGCCCAGTGACCAAGGTATAAGACTGGAGGGTCTGAGCTTTTGGATCTAGGAAGAGGTCATTGACATAAACAAAAGGTCTCCCATATAGCATCTCATAAGGACTAAGACCAACCTATTCCTTAGGTGCAATATGGGTGCAGAGGAGAGTTATTGATAAAGCCTCCTTCCATTCCACGGAGTTCTCCTGGATTATCTTTTTTTTATCACTAATTTTAAGAATTGGTTGGCTCTTTCTACTTTTCCTGAAGACTGAGGCCTGCAGGCACAATGGAGATAATAAGTAATGTCCAGTGCTTTAGAGACCCCTTGGGTGACCTTAGAAGTAAATGATGTCCCATTGTCACTTTGTAATGACCTGGGCAGACCAAATCTTGGAATGATTTCATGGAGCAGTTTTTTTTTTTTTTTTAACTAGCCTTCTCAGTCTGGGTGAGAAAGCCTTCAATCCATCCTGTGAACATATCTATCAGACTAATTGGTATTTATACCCTTGAGAAACTGGCATCTGGGTGAAGTCTATCTGCCAGCCCTCTCCTAGGTAGGTCCCACATCATTGGACAGGCTGGGCCAACTGAGGTCTTCGAGCTCCATGGGGTTTGTTTAATTGGCAAGTGGGACAAGAGGAGACCATTTGCCTTATAGTAATTTGGAGACCTATTCCTCTGAAGGACCTTTCTAGTAATCTTTGGAGGGCCTTTTCCCCTAAATGAGTGGTGGCATGTCAGGAGTTAACAACTTCCTTTGGAGGTTCCCAGGCAGAAAAAGGAATCCCTCCTTTTGGAACCACCCCATATGATCTTCTTGAAAGCCCTCACTCTTAGCTCTAAGAGTCTCACCTTCTTAGAGCTTCTGGCAAAAGCTGTAAGGAGTTTCTAGCAAATTAGTCTGTGGGACTAAAGTGGCAACCCCTATTAGGTCATTGTTCTGTAATGCTGCTCTCTTAGCTGCCTGATTGGCTGCTTGGTTCCCTCATGCCACTTCCATGCTCCCTTTTCGGTGGCCTTTACAGTGGGAGGCTGAACCTCAGCAGGCAGATGGACTGCCTCCAACAGTCTAAGGATTTGATCACCATTTAACTGGGGACCCTTGAGTGGTCAAGTGGCCCCTTTCCTTCCAAATAGCAGCATGTGTATGTAGCACCAGAAAGGCATACTTGGAGTCAGTGTAAATGACTACTCTTTTTTCTTTTCCCAGCTATAAATCTCAAGACAGTGCTATGAACTCAGCGAATTGGGTTTAGCCTGCAAAGGTTTAGCCTCTGTGATCTCAAAATTGGAGACTACTACATATCTGGCTCTTCTTTTTCCATCCAAGACAAAGCTGCTTCCATCAGTGTACCAGATTTCCTCAGGATTGGTCAGAGGATCTTCTAACAATCCCTTTCGGGATTTTGTCCAGTGGTCCAAGGTTTCTAGGCAAGAGTGAAAGGGGAGAGAGCCCTTGGGGCTAGGAAGGAGGGTGCTGGAAAAAATAGTTTGCCCCCCAAAGAGAGTTTTAAAGCATCTTCTATTAGGATTGCAATAGCTGCAAGATTTCAAAGGCATGGATAGATTTCTCCCCAGTCAGGGAGTAGGACACTCAGGGACCAACAAAAACTGGTGGGAAAATATTTGTCCATCCCAGCAACAAAGAAGTGCCCTGGTGAATCTTTTAGTAGTTGTTTTTCCTGTAGCACCCAAATGGTACAGGTTTGGGAGGAGAAGGCTCCAGAGTAGGAGGTCAGGACAGAGTAGGTAGCCCCTGTGTCAACCAAGAAATTCTTGGACCTACTTGTCACATCTAGTTGTACCCTTGGCTCCAGCCCTGTGATGCTTATCTGTGACAGGCGGGCTGGCTGGAGTGGGCTGCTTCAGTCCTGTTGAACCATCATGAGGGAAGGCTTGGTGCTTGAGCTTGAGGCTCTGGGGTCCCCTGGGTAGAATGCTACCTGATGTCTCAGTTGGTGGCATTTATAGCAAGCCATTTTAGGAGACTTGCCATGGTTTGGACACTCTTTGGCCCAATGCCCCACTTGTCTACAGTTTAGGCATTTGCCCCATGCCTTGTCCTTCAAGGACTCAGGTTTGCCATAAGGCTTCCCTGGAGGGCCAGCCAGCATCTGGGCATGCCCTGTCTCTTTCTTTTTCTCCCTTTGCTGGGCCTTGGCCTCCTTGTCCTGTTTTCTATTATAAAAGGTATTGGTGGCTGTCTGAACCATCTCATCTAAAGAGGCAGCAGGGTCCTACTGCTGTAGCTGTTGTAATTTTATCTTGATGTCTGATGCATGTTGGGATAAGAATTTGTCCTTTAAAATCACCTGTCCCTCATAAGAGTCTAAGTCCAGATTGGTAAATTTTGGGGGGCTTCTTTTAGCCTTTTCAGAAAGGCAGCAGAATTCTCACTGGGCTCCTGAGTTATTGCTGAGACTGGGCACAGTCTCACAAGTAATAGGCTTCCTTCTATTTCCATGGGTGGACTCCCTTAGGGGTGAGTCTTTCTGAAGCTTATCCTACCCAGTACTGTTGCAACCTGAGAGCCAGGCATCCCTAGGTCAGGGTGCAGATCCCCAGGCAGGCTGAGGCATGACCGCCTCCTGGACGTTGAATCCCTGGGCAGGTCAAGGCAAGTTGGTATCCCAAGAGTTGAGTCCCTGGGCAGGTCAAGGTGTGATGACCTCCTGGGAGCCCTGGACTGGTGGATCTCCAAGCAGGTGTGACAAACTTTCGAGGACCAGATCCCTAGGCAGATTGAGGCAGGCCAACTTCCTGGGACCCCTGGACTGAGTTGGATGTCCCAAAGGTCTCCAGCCTGACCAGTGCTGGGTAGGACTAAGGGGGTGTAATTTTAACTAACTGGCAGTTTGTTCATTGCAGATGGGAATAGATATCATGATGTAAAGCAACCCAAGCCTGTGCCCTGAGACTGGTAACCTGATGAAACGGTCATAAGCCTTATCCTCTTACTGCTCTCAGGAAATGTAAGTCACTGATTCCCTCCCCTAGTCCTCCATAAGAGCAGCTTAGGGTATCTCCAGTGGTAAACATTTCATTGTCATAGACCCACTTTAGGTAATAACAGAAGTAATGACAAAGGAGTGGGTTATCTGGCCCTGTTAGGGGCATTAAGAATATTTTAATAATAGGATAGAGCAATGTTGCCTACAGGGGGCAGGGTCCTGGTTGTTCAGTTCAGTTCAGTTGCTCAGTCGTGTCTGACTCTTTGGACCCCATGAATCGCAGCACGCCAGGCCTCCCTATCATCACCAACTCCGGGAGTTCACTCAGACTCACGTCCATCGAGTCCGTGATGCCATCCAGCCATCTCATCCTCTGTCCTCCCCTTTTCCTCCTGCCCCCAATCCCTCCCAGCATCAGGGTCTTTTCCAATGAGTCAGCTCTTCGCATGAGGTGGCCAAAGTACTGGAGCTTCAGTTTTAGCATCATTCCTTCCAAAAAAATCCCAGGGCTGATCTCCTTCAGAATGGATTGGTTGGATCTCGTTGTACTCCAAGGGAATCTCAAGAGTCTTCTCCAACACCACAGTTTAAAAGCATCAATTCTTCTGCGCTCAGCCTTCTTCACAGTCCAACTCTCACATCCATACATGACCACAGGAAAAAACCATAGCCTTGACTAGACAGACCTTAGTCAGCAGAGTAATGTCTCTGCTTTTGAATATGCTATCTAGGTTGGTCATAACTTTTCTTCCAAGGAGTAAGCGTCTTTTAATTTCATGGCTGCAGTCACCATCTGCAGTGATTTTGGAGCCTAAAAAAATAAAGTCTGACACTGTTTCTACTGTTTCCCCATCTATTTCCCATGAAGTGATGTAACCAGATGTCATGATCTTCGTTTTCTGAATGTTGAGCTTTAAGCCAACTTTTTCACTCTCCTCTTTCACTTTCAACAAGAGGCTTTTTACCTCCTCTTCACTTTCTGCCATAAGGGTGGTGTCATCTGCATATCTGAGGTTATTGATATTTCTCCTGGCAAACTGTAAGAGTAGTAATTGGCTTAAGAACAAATTGATAAGAGGCAACAGACCAGATGTTCCATAAAAGTGGAGTGGAGATTTGATCTGCGGTATGTTTGTAACTAGGAGGAGGATGGTAAGGGTTTGGGCCCAAACAGGCTGCAGTGCTAACTCCCAAAGTGGCAAACATTATTCCTGGAAGCCCAATTGCCTTTGAAGGGATGCCAACAGATGGACTTCTAGCAGGAATTGTGTGCCTGTCTCCCACCCTAGCAGGTTCACTGAGAGATGCTGATGTTGTACATGTTGTAGGAAACATGGAAGATGAAGGCCTGAATATCTAGAGGGATTGGATATTATACAGTATTTCCCTCCCAAGAGTAAGCTATTTTCTGGTTGTCCCTCCAGAAGACTGTAGAGGCAACATCGTGGGCCTGGATGGGGCTCAGGAAAAGAGCATGAAATGGGAGGGAAAGGGGCAGGGAACAACTTTTGAAAGAATGACCTAGCACAAGGGCATAACATAAACCGATTAAAATCAAATGAGTCCAAGATGAGAAGTCAAATTCAAGTAAATCTTAATCCCCAATCTGTAAGCTAAATGACACACCCAGAGGTGGCAGGACAGCTCCAAGGCACTGTCAAAAGATGGAGGAGTGGATGGTTCCCCAATGGTTGGGATGATCCCCCCACTCACCCAGCATGTGAATTCAAAACTCAACCAGACTGCATTCCATGGCCAAAGCCCTTGCCCTTTGTAATGGCCCACAATCTGCAGAGTGTGCTTCTCTCTGAATCCTAACAAATCCACCTCTTACTGATCTCTGTGTCTCTAACTGAAATTTTGCAATGAGACATCAGAGTCTGAGCTCCATTAGGTCCTGAAGCCAGGCATCATGGGTTTTGGGTGGGCTCAAGTCCCAGGAGAGAGGAGCTGGAGGATGGGAGGAAAAAGCAGTGGGGAAAATGTACCAAGGAATCCCCTTCATAGCCTGCTGGAAAATCTGCTAAATACCTGATCTGAGCTCACAGTTTTCATTGGCCTGATCCTTCCACAAAGAAGATTAAGGACAGAAGAACCCCCACCGGCTTGGGTAACAGCTACTGGGGCTCAGCAGATAGTGAAGCCTTTGGTACATACTGAGGAGAGGCTTCTCCAGAGTCCCTCAATTGCACCCACTGCCGCTCACCTGTTTGCAGGGGTTTCGAGGAAACAAGAAACCAGAGATTGTAAAGGAATTACGACTTTGTTAGGCATATGTCCCTCCAGCCATAGGATTGAGAGCCTCCTACCTTAATCGGAGGTCTTCTGGAATCTGAGATTGAGCTGCATGAGCTTTCTGCTGAGTTTGTTTTTCATTGTCCTGGTTTCCATCATGCTGGGCTTCTTGCTAGTTCCCCTGTGCTGGGTTTTCTTCTCATTCCACTTCTACCATGGGAGCTTTCACCAAGTTGGGCTCCTGCTGTGCTTGGCCTCCTCCTTGTGAGGGCCATGCCAGGTTGTTTCAGCCAGGTTAAATCCGAGTCACAGCACCATAGATGTCAGGGGAGTGTGTAATTTCCTTGTTTCTGTCTCGTCACAACAAAAATTTGAAGTGACGGATGTTAAAGCCCCTGTGTCTCACAGCTCTCAGACAGCTTCGAGTTACAGCTCAGTTTTATTTAGAAAATAAAGGAAAATACATCCTCAAGACGTGAGGGCATGCCAACCCAAAAGACGCGAAAATAAGAGAGAGCCCAGGCCCTTTGGCTTCTCTTTTTACACGTTTTTTTTTTTTTTTCCCTCCCCTGTGGGCCTGCTCTATGTAAATTGGGCTAGCCCGGTGTGCTATTTTTTCTACCTGAGGTCCTCACTCTTGTCCTCGGACCTTCCTTTGTTCTATTTTCATGGGCTTTTCCCTTCCTTATCTTGTAGCCACCGCCATTCTGGACTCCTTTTTCCTATTCTAACTTCCTAACACTTCTAATGAATATTCAGAACTGATTTCCTTTAGGTCTGACTGATTTGATCTTACAGTCCAAGGGACTCTCATGAGTCTTCTCCAACAGCACAGTTCAAAAGCATCAATTCGTTGCACTCAGCTTTCTTTCCACTCCAACTGTCACATCCATAGGTGACTACTGGAAAACTATATCTTTGACTAGATGGACCTTCATCAGCAAAGTAATGTCTCTGCTTTTTTCACTGTCTAATAAAAAGAACTGTTTATTTGGGATCAAAATATTTCTGGGTTTTTGTATTTTGATCTGATAATTCTATACATAATCTTTATATTTTCAGTGTTTCACAGTGTCTCATGATAAATGAGTACTTTTTAAAGATCTCCATATCACCTTGAATTTTGCCACCAAAATTGGTCATTGCTTATTATCCTGATGGTTAGTAAGGAAGAATATAAGGCACTTTGTTTCTACTAAGCCTCATGTTGCTTTTCACCTTGTGGACCTAAAAAAATATTCACAACCTAAGCATTGAAACATTGAAAGTTATGTTTTGTTTGGTAGGAATTTTTAGGACTTCAGGCCTGGGAAACAGTATCTCAAATAACCCTGAGAAAACCTCTCTGAGGAGGTAAGGAGGGGAGCCAGGTCACATTGAAATTTTGCCACAAATGTCAGAGAGTGTTTTGCCTATGTTCTCCTCTAGGAGTTTTATAGTTTCTTGTCTTACGTTTAGATCTTTAATCCATTTTGAGTTTATTTTTGTGTATGGGGTTAGAAAGTGATCTAATTTCATTCTTTTACAAGTGGTTGTCCAGTTTTCCCAGCACCACTTGTTAAAAAGATTGTCTTTAATCCACTGTATATTCTTGCCTCCTTTGTCGAAGATAAGCTGTCCATAGGTGTGTGGATTTATCTCTGGGCTTTCTATTTTGTTCCATTGATCTATATTTCTGTCTTTGTGCCAGTACCATACTGTCTTGATGACTGTGGCTTTGTAGTAAAGCCTGAAGTCAGGCAGGTTGATTCCTCCAGTTCCATTCTTCTTTCTCAAGATGGCTTTGGCTATTCGAGGTTTTTTGTGTTTCCATACAAATTGTGAAATTATTTGTTCTAGCTCTGAAGGTAGTCTGAACTTCAAAAGATTATTGTTAATAAAGGAAAACCAGATATCCCAAGTTAAGGAATTTAGTGCTTTTCTATGTGTGGGAGGATGCAAGAGTCTGGTCTCAGTGAAACAATTACTTTGATATGCATAATACCTACCTGGGCCCAATATCCTATGTTTTCACATCCTGAGTTTCCTCTGGGCTCACCAGCTTACCATACATGGTAACTGCAATCGCTGACAAAGACTATGTATGATAGCCTTTGTTTACTGATATGGCAGGAAATATTCCACTTTTCAACTTTATACTTTATTTGATTTTAAAAATTACACATTTATTAATCTTATGAGAACATTAAATAATATAAAACCATCTTCTAGATAAGTGACTAGAGTTTGAAGCTCTCTTTTTAGGAAGCAGTATGGCCAGAAGCAGTGCTTCCCTGGTGGCTCAGACGGTAAAAGCGTCTGCCTGCAATGCGGGAGACCTGGGTTCGATTCCTGGGTCAGGAAGATTCCCTGGAGAAGAAAATGGCAATCCACTCCAGCGGACTTGCCTGGAAAATCCCATGGACGGAGGAACTTTATAGGCTGCAGTCCATGGAGTCGCAAAGAGTCGGACCACGACTGAGCAGCTTCACTTTCACTTTCACTATGGCCAGAATGGCAAGCAAACCCTTCCCTGCCTGTTCCCCCTGATGCAACAATCCCTTCTGCCCTCTTCTTCTCTCCTTTTTCTACCCTTAGCCTATGGGAGTCCTGACTATCTTGCTGTACCCTTAAAGAACCTTGGTGTTTCACACCTCTGCATTTTTATTCTAACAACTTGAGCCCTCTTTCCTCCCTTTAAGCAGAATTAACCACTCCTTGAGTCCTCTTTGACCCTTTCCCCCATCTGTCATAACTCATTATTGGTTGATATTTCTGTGTTCCTGGCTAAAATGTAAACCAAATGAGGACAGGCAATGTATTTTAATATAGTTTTCAATAAATATGTTCAAAATGAAGTAATAAGTGCTTATAAGGTGTTCCTGATGAATTTAAGGTTCTTCATCACAGAAATAATTCAAGACAAAATAAAAAGGTTCAGGAAGTAAAGTGAGGGTTTATTTAAGCAAAATTTATGCTCTCAGCAGGAGAGCAGCCAAACAGGTGAGTAGCTCTTCCTTGGATTTCCTGAGCAAGCCAGTTATGAAGAGCATACAATAAAGGGAGGAATATTCACTATGGAAGGAAGATTTGGGGGGTGGATCATATACCCTGATTTTTCTAGCTCCATCTTCCCAAGGGAAGGAGGGATTTTTGTGCTTATGTAGCTTAGTCTTATGGACGGAGGAGCCTGGTAGGCTGCAGTCCATGGGATTGCTAAGAGTTGGACATGACTGAGTGACTTCACTTTGACTTTTCACTTTCATGCATTGGAGAAGAAAATGGCAACCCACTCCAGTGTTCTTGCCTGGAGAATCCCAGGGACGGAGGAGCCTGGTGGGCTGCCGTCTATGGGGTTGCACAGCGTCAGACACAACTGAAGCAACTTAGCAGCAGCAGCTTAGATTAGGAGTGTCATGGCATCAGTGTTTGATGAGTAATTCTAATCTGCAAGGCTAATTTTGTTGTAATGAGAGATTATGAGCAATAGGTTATATTCAGATACAGAAGATTCCCACCTTCCCCCTTTCTTTGTCTGCCTCTAGGACACTTACCATCCAAAATGTGTGGTTTCTTATCAATCTGGAGGTTCCAGCTTTTGTTTGTCTGCTAATGGACCCCACTGTTTATAAAATGTGTGATTTTGTGCCATCTAACCCCTTGCCCCCATTTCTCTGCTCATATTTAACTACCTGCCTGCTGTAAAAATAACTGAGACAAATCAGCTAATGTAACTATGCTTTGTAGAGAAAATGACTTCTTCAGAATTTTGATGTAATTCCATGGAAAAATATTAGACTGAGATAGACCTGAATGTAAGTCTTGGCTCTGCCTCTTAGTATCTGTGTGAACTCAGGATTGAGATACTTAAACCTTAGATTTATCTCAGAATTAAGAGATGAAATCTGTTAAGTACTAGACAGAGTTAGTACTCAATAAACTTTATAAGTAGTATTACTATTTGTAATGAAATGCTTTCACAGGATGCTATCTGTGCATTTATATTCAGTTGAAAAGATCAGTGATTCAACTCCTGTTTCTTATTTTCATTCCTCTAACTTCTTATTTAATAGATGTATTGAACAGCTTTATAATAATCATTAGCTTCCTGTTTCTCTAACTTACTATTTTTCTATTTATTTTATTTTGGAGGGATGATGACAGCACAACATAGAAAATTGCATATGCCAAGCCAGCCATTTTTCAAATTTGACAAAAAGACTTCTTGTCAAACCTAAATGTATTAAAATGACACCCCGCCATGTTGCTTATTAGAACTAATGAAACTCTTGCTAACCTTTATATTTTAGACCAATCATCTCCCAGCCTGACGTACAAAACAGGTAGAAAAATAGATTTAATTGTTTGGCCTCTAACTTTCATAAAGACACACTAATTGTAGACCATGTTATTGGAAAAACTTTTGGTGTCAACTAAAGGAAAAAAAATAAAAAGAACTTAATAGCAGCCAAAAAGTCTTTTATGTACAAAATGGTAGACATTACCAATAGCCAAAGAAAAAACACAAGAGCAAATAAATCCATTAATTAAAATAGTTGATAATAGGCACTGATTTCATAGTAAAATTATGTCAGCATGGGTTTTTCTATGTGAAACTACTCAAAAAGGAGGCACAGGTTTTCCTTACATTTTTGATATTATAAGTAAAAAGCAAAGGGAAGGAGAGAAGGTAACGGTGAATGGGAGAGAGACAGAGAGCACATTGACCCTGGTAGTTCCCGTCTCCTATGGTCCCTTAGGAGTCCATGCTAAGGTCGTGCTGTGTCTTTTCATAGGATCAAGTACTGTAGTGCTTTCATGCTTGGTTGCTTGTATAAAATCATGGGAAGAATACATTAACACCCATATGTTTCCATAGAAAAGATGGAGGGACCTTACATATGACAGTAAAGGAAAGTAAAAGCACAAAATGACAGCACCAAAGTTAAAATCATATGAATAGTGGCTGATCAGATAAATGGTAGTAACGGAGAGCATCAGGTATTCATTGCCTAGACCTACAGCTTATCATCAGTAGATGACCTGCAGTCTTGAGAAGTTGGAGGGTGAAAGGGGATAAAAACACAGTACAGTATATAATGAGGACATGTTTGCTTAATATATAAACATCCTGAGCCTCTATGGATCCTTTTTTTTTTTCATAAATTTCCAAAAGTTCTAATTAATGAGAAACCATGTACGTGTTTCTATCTGCTTGGTTTAGTTTCTTTCTTTTTTTTTTTTTTTGTTGTTGTTAATCGTCAGATTTCCTTATGAATATTATTTTTGTATATTCATGTCTCCTGAGAGGCAGCCTATAGAGATGTTAGGACTTTGTTGGCATACTTTGGAAATTCAGGAGCAAATGGTATTTTCAACTAATTTATTCATTCACAGCCACAAGGGGGTGCCTCAATTACCTCTTCTGTGAAATACAGATGGAAGAAAATAAGGGAGAAAGAAAAATAAAAGAAATTAAGTTGACTGTGCATTAATGTAGCAATCACCTAAATTTTGATTAAATAAGGGATGGATGGAGTATGTGTATGGTGGGATTATTCTTAATATTGAATTATAGTTGGTTTGGGCTTCTCTGGTGGTTCAGTGGTAAAGAATATACCTGCCAATGCAGGAGACCTGGGTTTTATCTCTGGGTGGGGAGGATATTCGGGAGAAGGAAATGGCAACCTACTCCAGTATTCTTGCCTGGGAAATCACATGGGCAGAGAAGCCTGGAGAACTACAGTTCATGGTATCACAAAGGAGTCGGATATGACTGAATGACTGACTACCACCACCACCATGATTGGTTTACGATGTTTTGTTAGTTTCAGGGTCCGGTCTTTCATGGGTGCTCTGCCAGTATATTCTGATAGGGTGCAAGTAGTAGTGTGTGTTGGTTCTGAAAGAGTTAATTCCCATTCAGAGAAAGTCTCAGAATCAAATCCTAGGTTAACCATGAACTCTGGTCTTAAAACCAGAAATACACAATCTTCTCATATTGTTGAAATTAGAGTCTCTTTGTTTTACATTAGTATTTGTTATGTTAATGGAGTGAATGCTGGAACTGTGATCAACTCTTCAAAGACACACTTATACCACTGAGGGATTAGAAACATGCTGGGAAAAATATCTTTTGTCTTGCATACACCAAGGGGTAAACTTATTTCTCAGTTTGTTTGTTTTTTTTTTTTCCTCTTTTTTTTCCAGAGGAAACATTGTGTAACTAGGGTTTGCAACCATGTGTTAATGACTATAAAATTAACTTCACTTCAGGAATGGCAGCTCTATTTGTTTTCCTTTGTGTCTATGTGCCATCCTTTCCTTTGTAATAAAAGATTAGAAAGAAAATAATTGGAAATGAAATCAGGATGAAATGAATAGAAAAAATTGTAATCAGTTGATGAAGGCATGTCATTTGGCATTGGGGCTTCTTTCAGTTTTAACATATTTCCTCATTCCTTTAAAATCTAATGTCTAAGATTGAGAAATCTAAAAATAAGAACAGCATGGGTATATCACACAAAAATATGGGTTTAAAGTGACATCATGCTGGCTTCTCTTCTTGTCTGTTGTAAACAAGTATAGAAAATGTAATGCAAAAAAGGAGTACTTCTATATTTTACTAAATATATGAGAGGCTAGAAATATTTGAAAGTAGTATGCAGAAAGTGAAAGCAGTCAGTTGTGTCCAACTCTTTGCAATCCCATGGACTGTAGTCCATGGAATTCCCCAGGCTAGAATACTATAGCTCAGTTGGCAAATAATCCACCTGCAATTCAGAAGACCCCAGTTTGATTCCTAGTAAGATCTGCTGGAGAAAGGATAGGCTACCCACTCCAGTACTCTTGGGCCTCCTTTGTAGCCCAGCTGGTAAAGAATCTGCCTGCAATGCAGGAGACCTGGGTTTAATTCCTGGATTGGGAAGATCCCCTGGAGTAAGGAAAGACTATCCACTCTAGTGTGTAGAGTGTATCTTTAATATTATTCAAACTTCTATTTGGATTCCTTCAGAAAATTGTCCTGAATCAAACAGTTGTCGTTAGTGCTAAATATATGTCAGAGAAAATTATCTTACAGGGTAAGATTGCAAATTATTACAATGAATATGAAAATATTCAATCTAATAGTAAATACATATCTGTAAATATAGCTACATATATATGTGTACATGTATATATATGCATATAATCGCATATACACATATAAATGTATGTATAAATACTATATTGGAGGGAATATGATAGACTACATAATTTCCTAAAATGTATTCTTTGGAGCAATGATTCTAAAACTTTTTGTGTAGTAAAAGAGTTTCAAATAAGTTTAAAAACTGTGAATACTATACTCCAATCTAAAACATATGAATAGTAAATGTACATATGATTCTCTATGGGCAATTTTTTTTCACTGTAGCATCTGTAGTAGAATAATGGCCTCCAAGGATGTCTATGTCTTAATCCCTAGAACCTATGGATATGTTACCTTTCATGGGTAAGAGTGGACTCGTTCATGGCAAAGAAAGCTGAGTGCTGAAGAATTTATGCTTTTGAAGTGTGGTGTTGGAAAAGACTCTTGAGAGTCCCTTGGACTGCAAGGAGAATCTACCAGTCAATCCTAAAGGAAATCAGTCCTGAATATTCATTGGAAGGACTTATGTTGAAGCTGAAACTCTGAACTGACTCATTGGAAAAAAAACCTGATACTGGGAAAGATTGAAGGTGGGAGGAAAAGGTTGGATGGCATCACCGATGTGATAGACATGAGTCTCAATCCACTCTGGGAGTTGTTGATGGACGGAGAAGCCTGGCGTGCTGTAGTACAGGGAGTTGCAAAGAGCTGGACATGACTGAGCGACTGAACTGAACTGGTGGGAAAGAAGAGTTCAGGTTGCAGATATAATTAAAGTTCTTAACACCTTAATTTCAAAATAGAAAGGTTATTCTAGGGAATAACTATGTAGTTCAGTGTAATCATAAGGACACATATAACTGAAAGAGAAAGATAGAAAACAAGTCAGAACAACATGTGTGTGAAAGACGGACCTGGCTTTGAATTAAAAGAAGAGACCATAAACCAACAGATAGGAGTTTTAGAATTTGGGGGGAAAAAATACATTCACTGCTAGATCTGGAAGGCAATCCTGCCTACACTTTGATTTTAGCTCCTATGCCCAGTGTTGAACTTTAACCTACAGAAATATAATATTAAGTTTTTGTTGTTTCAAGCCATGAAGTTTCTGCTAATTTGTTTCAGTGGCCATAGGCAACTGAGATACTAGCTATGGCTAGTTGAGTGGTAACTGTATGTCAGATATAATGCTAAATGCTTAATATCTATTATATTTCAATCTGAAAGGCAATAAAATGTTATCATTATACCTATTCTATGAAGAAGGAAATTGGCGGGCAGCTAATGTAGGTTAGGCAAATGATGCAAATCAACACAAACAGGAGTTATAAGCTAAGCTCAAATTAAAGACTGACTACAAAATGTATGCTTTACATTTATCATTATTCAATTTGGTTTTTACCAAACTTGCCTGACCCTAAGCCTTTTCATTTCTCTCCCAGTTTACTTTTTTACTTTGGGAAACCCTAGTACTGAGCGACTTCACTTTCACTTTTCACTTTCATGCATTGGAGAAGGAAATGGAAACCCACTCCAGTGTTCTTGCCTGGAGAATCCCAGGGACGGGAGAGCCTGGTGGGCTGCCGTCTATGGGGTCGCACAGAGTCGGACACGACTGAAGTGACTTAGCAGTACCAAACAAAGAGAGTACGCTTAAGAGAAAAACATCCTAATTCCAACTTTGATACTAAATAACCATTATCACCTTGTCTAAGAAATTTTGGATTTCTTGGTCTCAGTTCTGTCAAGTATTGAGGTCCCCAGAACAGTGACTGCTCTTGCGAGGTTTTGAGTCCACTATTTAACTTTATGTGTGCCTCAAGTTAGAAGTGTTTTGCACCTATTATCTTATTGTATTAACAATTCCCTGAGGATCAATAAATAAGAATAATTATTCTCATTTTACAGATATAAAAGGTGATGCAAGGAAGTTGAAGTTCTTGCTACAGATCAAAAACACAGTAGGTAGCAGAGAGCCAGGTCTTAAGTAGACATCATCTGCCTCCTGACCAGATCTCTTTTGACTGTTTTCCATTTCAGTTCAGTTCAGTTCAGTCGCTCAGTCCTGTCCGACTCTTTGAGACCCCATGAATCGCAGCACGCCAGGCCTCCCTGTCCATCACCAACTTCTGGAGTTTACCCAAACTCATGTCCATCGAATCGGTGATGCCATCCAGCCATCTCATCCTCGGTCGTCCTCTTTTCCTCCTGGCCCAAATCCCTCCCAGCATCAGGGTCTTTTCCAATGAGTCAGTTCTTTGCATGAGGTGGCCAAAGTACTGGAGTTTCAGCTTCAACATCAGTCCTTCCAGTGAACACCCAGGGCTGATCTCCTTTAGGATGGACTGGCTGGATCTCCTTGCAGTCCAAGGGACTCTCAAGAGTCTTCTCCAACACCACAGTTCAAAAGCATCAATTCTTTGGCACTCAGCTTTCTTCACAGTCCAAGTCTCACATCCATACATAACCACTGGAAAAACCATAGCCTTGACTAGATGGACCTTTTCCATTTAGTCATATTTTAATAAACACTGCAATACATAATTCTTACTAAATGCTTTATTTTCTATATCAATCTAAGTACTGATAAAACTAATATATTTCTAGTTATCAATGTATATTTTAATCAAAAACAAGTATAATTAACATATTTTCTTAATTTTTTAAATAAAATATTTGATGTATTTACATCTGAAGAAAGAGTTCATTGAAAGATTATTAGTAGAATGATATGTCTTTTACTAGCGTGATGCTAAACTTGGATTTTTTTTAAAGTACTACAGGAAATTCTGGCTTAAAATCAAGACTCTAAGAATAGCCTTAAGCATGGTCACTTAACCTACTCTATAATCTTAAGATTTTGTCAGATAAATTGAATGTAGCTTTGAATGTAATTGTATTTATTAATTGACTAGAATGGTAGGTGGAGCTGTAAAACTGAATAGAATGGATTTTCAAGTCAAATTCCTGGACATACACTCTACCACAATCAGCATTGTCACTGTTAGCAGACAATTTTAAGTTATAGAATCAGTCAGGGTCTGTTTAATCATCTGTAAAATGAGCATAATCAGGTGTGTCTTGGCACCTAAAATGTATCTGAGTATATTAATATCTCACTACCCATATACTTCTAAAACTGGTTTGGACTAAGAGCCTTTCTAAAGTTTTCTAGCATTCAAATGTTCATCCTTTACTTTTAGTTGTTTATTTATCCACTGGATTCTTAGTGTCTTAAAGGTTGAGATGGATGTCCTATTTAAAGATTATCATCAGTATCTAGCATGTGGTCTCGCCTCCAATAGACGCTTGTTAAATATTTGTGGAATAAACGAGTCATCACTGAATATTACTCAGCTGATGTATAATGTGTGCTTTTGCATAGTTACTTTTAGAACTCAGTGATATGTAGAGAAGCTTTTTTAGAAGATACAAGACACAACATCCTATTCTCTCTGTTGATTTTTGTTTTAGTTTATTTCCTTGAATTGAATCTAAGTAACTCTTTTTATAGCCTATGCATAATTACTTCTTATGACTTCCCTGTAGCTCAAATGGTAAAGAATCTACCTGCAATGCAGGAGACCAGGTTTCTGTTCCTGGGTTGGGAAGCTTCTCTGGACAAGGGAATGGCAATCCACTCCAGTATTCTTGCATGGAGACTCCCATGGACAGAGGAACCTGGTGGGCTACAGTCTGTGGGGTTGCAAGGAGTCGGACATGACTGAGTGACTAACACACACACACACACATACTTACAATGATGACTTTGATGAAACATTTTTAATATTTCTGATGTAATAGTTGCTATCTTTTTGTGGTTAATATTTCTAATGCATCCTCAATGTTACTATATTGATTCAGTATTCATAGTGTTTGTGAAGTCTAATTTATTTTCCTAATCTGGCCTAGAGAGACTTATATTTGGAACTAACAAGATAAATCTTATACAGATTTGTGTAAATGGAACAAAATAAATATTCAAAAGACTTCTAAAATCACATAAAAACCCCTTTCCAGTTAAAACTGACACCTCATTACTCTTAAATTTTGGATACTTGAGTGGAATGTCAGTTTTGGTTATAAAATTAACTCACTAGTGCCAGCCACTGTTATCATCTTGTCCTAACTCAGAAGAGCGCAAGAAGGATGGAAGAAATCTTTTGAATTTAGAAGTGGTTTGGTGAGATTAACCAAACAATAACAAAGCAATAACATTCAGCAAACATAAAGAACATTAAAAAGCTATGTTTTATTCCAGGGTATATCTTTGAAGAAATGTATAATTGAATTTTCAAAATCATGCCCAATTTCTCTACACTCCATTATTTCCAGACCTATTTTGTCTGTTTTGTGCAATACTTAATGAAAGAAAAACTACCAGCCATTTCAAACAAACTCCTGCAGATATGCCCTACTATATGGCAGCATGAGGCAATACCTTCTCGAAAGCGTACTGTCTGTAAATTGATCAGTGCATCTTTCATCTTTAGGATTGTGCCCACAGAGCACTGTAGCAAAGACTTAATTGTTTCAAAAGTCTCACAAGCAATCCAGAGGGAATTCTCCAAGTATCTTAGCAGCAAGTGTCCTTAAACTTGAATTAATACTATTGGGAGTCCCATGTTTAAAAACCTGAGTGAGTGCTTTCAAATGATTTGCCCTTTGTCAACACTGTTAAATTTACTACTATTTTAAGAATATATGCGTGTTTAAGAAATAAGGAAAAATAAGCCAGCTCATTTCCATAGATTTAAGAAAAGAAATAGTCCCTGAACTGTTTTATATCTACTTTGTTAACAACAAATAGCACATACATTGCTTTGGAATCAAGAGAGGTAATGATTTAGATGCTGCTCTGAGGGATTAATAACTGTGACAATTTATTACACAGATTTTAAAAGAATAGACTTTGTATGTGGAAAAGATTTTAGAAGTCAGTTGTCTCAGTTTACAGAGAAGGGCACTGAGACCCACTGGAGTTGATAGTTTCAAAAGCTCATAGAGATAATAATGGAAGGAGTTTAGCAGACCCAAGTTTAAAATTTGTTTCTTTCCTAGTTGGAGGACTTCTCAGAGCCTCCTATCTTCAGCCAACTGAGGTGAGTTGACCACCTTCTGATGATGTTATGCATCAAGCTTAGTTCTCATTACAAGTGAAATATTCAAGTTATTAGTCCTTGCCCTTTCTTCTTTACTTTTTGTCTGGAGTTCCTTCAATTATAACAGACTTGCTGGAATTAGTTTAGTGTTTTGATTAGATATTGTCATAATTCAGACTTATAATTGAGGTTAAACTTTTGGAAATGTTTGTATTAAACTAGGAAGAAAGATATGCTGGGAAAGATTCAATGACATAGTGTATAGAAGAGACCCAGGGGCTGCTTCATAGGGACTTAAACTGGTATGTTTTTCAGATTCTCTCTGTCAACTTTCCATCTGTTGGAAATCAATTATTTGATGTTTCTAACAATGGTTAATTCAATGTTTTAGCCAATTATATTGCCACAGTAAATTGCTGTCTGTAAGAGCCATATAGTTTCTAGACAACTTCTATGGAGATTAATAATGGAAACAGAGAGAGGACCTAAGATTACTTAAGATTTCTATGAAAGTGCTCTTTTTCAGTCATGTGGCTTCTCAGGTGGCTCAGTGGTAAAAACTCTGCTTGCCAATGCAGTAGACCCCAGAGACCTGGATTTGATCCATGGGTTGGGAAGATCCCCTGGAGGAAGAAATGGCAACCCACTCCAGTATGCTTACCTAGAAAATCTTATGGACATGTGGTCACAAAGAGTCAAATATGACTGAGTAACTGACCACATGTTAGAAATAGTAAATTCTGTTGTAAATATTATTGATCACTTTCAGTTTAAACTTTTTCAAATAAGTCAAGTACAGGTAGACAGTTAAAGAACTGACTGTGGAAGAGACAAGACAAAATAATTGATCTGTAATTTTTTTTCGCTAGAGCTGAATGAAGTTGACTAGTGGGCTGATGGCAGTAGAAAAGAGCAAGAAAATTTTAGAGGTAAAAATAAATGGAGAGTCTTCCCAGTTTCCAAATGACTTCCAAACACTCTTTACTAATTGCTTCTGAATGCTAAGTAAGATTTAGCTATAGTTAAGAGATAGGGATTAGGTTTAGCACTGCTGCTGCTGCTGCTAAGTCGCTTCAATCGTGTTCGACTCTGTGCGACCCCATGGACTGCAGCCCACCAGGCTCCCCTGTCCCTGGGATTCTCCAGTCAAGAACACTGGAGTGGGTTGCCATCTCCTTCTCCAATGCATGAAAGTGAAAAGTGAAAGTGAAGTTGCTCAGTCGTGTCCGACTCTTTGCGACCCCATGGACTGCAGCCCACCAGGCTCCCCTGTCCATGGGATTTTCCAGGCAACAATACTGGAGCGGGGTGCCATTTCCTTCTCTGAGGTTTAGCACTAGGAACACCTAGATCCAGGTTAAAAAGTATTTAAAGTATGTACTTCACCTTATACTATAATGTTGTTTAGTTGTGTGTGTGTGTGTGTGTGTGTGTGTGTGTGTGTGTGTGTGTTTGGTCAGTGAAAGAATTAGTAGGACATGTATTTCTAGTGGGTCTCCAAAATGTTATTTTATTATGACTGTATTTTAAATACACACCTGAAACTAACACAACACTGTAAATCAATTATACTTTGATTTTAAAACAGTGCATCTTAAAAAAATTTCCTTTCCTATGAAGATATGTTCAAAAACATCAATTCTTCGGCGCTCAGCCTTCTTCACATTCCAACTCTCACATCCATACACGACCAAAGGAAAAACCATAGCCTTGACCAGACGGACCTTAGTCAGCAAAGTAATGTCTCTGCTTTTGGATATACTGTCTAGGTTGGTCATAACTTTTCTTCCAAGGAGTAAACGTCTTTTAGTTTCATGGCTGCAGTCACCATCTTCAGTGATTTTGGAGCCCAAAAGAAGGAATGATGCTAAAGCTGAAGCTCCAGTACTTTGGCCACCTCATGCGAAGAGTTGACTCATTGGAAAAGATCTGATGCTGAGAGGGACTGGGGCAGGAGGAGAAGGGGACGACCAAGGATGAGATGGCTGGATGGCATCACGGACTCGATGGACGTGAGTCTGAGTGAACTCCAGGAGATGGTGATGGACAGGGAGGCCTGGCATGCTGCAATTCATGGGGTCGCAAAGAGTCGGACAGGACTGAGCGACTGAACTGAACTAAACTGAGCTGAACTGAAGATATGTTAAACCTCTTGTCAAATATGGATTCATTCATTGGGAAAGCAATTATCAATGGATCTTATTTTAAATGTATTCTCTTTTTGTTAGCTTTCTTACTCTTTCTCGATCAGAGAGACTACCTCAAAATATTGTTAAATTGAGAAGCTAAATTTTATTTGCCCTGTCCCAAGACTGAAGGACTAATAGTAACGAATGGGCTTCATATTGTTTAAATATTTATTAACTTTAAGTAATATTCATGAGTTTGAGTTTTATTGATTATATTTGCATTGTTCTAAGTGTTAGATTCTCAATAAGAGGAAACTTCCAAATACAGAGTGAATTTCCTTGGTATGGATGATATATAAACATAAATGAAAGCTTAATCTTAGAATTTGAGATGGAAATTTATATTTAATTCACTAAAAATGATTTATTGATCAAGATATTATGAATTTAAAATAAACTATAGCTAAACATAACTTTTAAAGGAACAGTTAACTTTTTTGTGGTTGCATACAAATAAGCATTTAAAAGTGAACTGAAAAACAGAATCAAAGAATAGAATAAATGAGAGTTTGAGTCTTTTCCAAATATCTCAGTGAAAATATTCTTCTTAAGACAGAATTAAAAAATGAGAAAAAATAATTAGACTATATAAAAATGCCCTCTCTAAAGAAGAAAAACTCTTTAAAGTCCTTTGAAAGCATTCTAATAATACAAAGATTTAAGGTGACTGCTTTAGTACTCACCCACAGGCTGTATTAGAGATGGACTGAGATAAAATATCTGTATCGTAAACTTTGAATGTAGCAAGGACTCCCTTGCAACTGCCATCTTAGGTATGATATATGATAGAATCCACACTACTGATTGTGAGATCACGCAACCTTGTTCTTCTATATAAGTGGATTTTTAACTTCTTTCTGGACACCAGATTGAGTGGGTAGATACCAAATGAGTAGAAACTCTTATAATTGTGACTATTCCTTAGAGAGTTTGCTTGAAGAAGCAGGCATTTATGTAAGGATTGGCTTATAAAAACTCTAAATTTGTTCCCAGCCACCTTTATGGAGACAGACATTACTTATTTTCTTAACAGACTGCTCATCTTGCCAAGTCCTGTATTGGAAGAGACATAGAGATAAACCTTGAATGATAGTGTTCAAAAGTTTAAGGGACATTGCTACTGCATTAAGTTTATATTACTCTATCAGACTTTGTGTCTTAACTGGGCCTTTGTATTATCTTTCATTTAAGAATGATGTGTTATGTTGTACCATAAAGCAAATTTGATTATTTTTTGGAAATCATACCACAAATATCCACAAAATACCACAATTTTGTCCAGTTGTGTATAATTGGCAAATGAAAGTTACTAATCATGCTATTTGATAATGTACAATACATGTCTTTGTCAGTAATATAAATTAATTTTATTAAGTAGTGTCTATTTGAGATCACATTATTAATAAATATGCCCAAGCCACCTCTTTTCCCTTCATGTAATGCTGATAAATATAGTTGCTCTCCTTAGCAATGGCATCACAATTGCCTTTGTTCCCCTGAGGCATTGCTTCATTCTGGACTTTATTTTGGCTAGATAAAGAGAGACTAAAGGATTTTAATAACAAAGTGATGACATGGAGTCATCACTATAAATTCTTGTACCATATAATAGGGAAGAAAAGTAATAAATCACTTGTTATTAAAGGAAAGAATAAGACTGATACAAATTTTAAGTCTATAAATCCATTTCTGCACACTAATATTAAATACATAAAAGATATATCTGCCTAGTTAATGGAAGGAAAATAATTTTAATTATTATAACATATATACAATATATATAACATTTATTATAAATATCTATATATAAAATATCCTTTAAAAAAGGAGAAAAAGCATCTAATGTAAATGTATTTAAGTATATTCCAAAGTCCATAGATGATTATTCTTATCACATGATTAAAAAACAGCACCTTAGTTTTGGAACTTCCAGGACATCTTTAGATGAAAGAGTGAGATCCCAATGGTACTCTATGACTGATTCAAAACTAATAATATCTGGCATATTAAATATCTTAGTTGAAATACTAGCATCATATACAAATATTTTATAGAGCTAAGTACATAGAAAATAGCTTTGAAAATAAAATTTCTGCTTTAATTTTTCTGAAGAACAGAATTATTTTAAGCTAAGTAAAATGTATTTGTTTTACTAAACATAGATACAAGCAGGCATTTACAAAATGCATATAAAACGGATATACCATCAGATCCCTTGGAGGAGGAAATGGCAACCCACCCCTCTTAGTCTAGCATAGGAAATCACATGGACAGAAGAGCCTGGCCGATCAAGTTCTTAGGGTTGCAAAAAGTCAGACATGACTTAGTGACTAAACAGCAACAACAAATTATACCATCACAGTGTCATCAAAAGTCAAAGATGTTTGTGCTGGTGAACAAAGGTGAATGTGTGCTTAAATACTAGTAATGTGAAGACTTAACCTAGTTTTCTGGTCTTTTAACTGGGCCACTGGAGGCTTACATACTTTGGATTAAGTTTGGTTGTTTTTATTTGATCTAAAAAATCCCTGTGCTTAACAGAAGTTTCATAGACAGATAAGTCTAAAAATGGGAAACTAATAAAAGAGAATTAATCATAGCATTTCAATAAATCATTGATATATCCTAGCCTAGAATAGTTTTTCCTGTTCCGATACATACCTAACAAGTTATTATCACAAGTGTACCTGAAAATATAATATATAAATAAGGCTCATCTAGACAAAGTAGTAACTTTTTATAATTTAATATATATTTGAAAGTGTACTATAGAATTAGCAATAACATCTTGTGCACATTTGTACTATGTTCTAAAGAAATGTGTTAAACTAATTTACAATTTGTATGTTTTCTAGTACAATAGTTAATAATGATGATTTTAAAAATTATTACTATTGTAGTAATGACCTTACAAATATTGGGTTAAAGCATGAAAGGGAAAACCGTGCTAGGTTCTGAAGTGGTCGATTTATCTTTGAGGTCAAGTAACAGATTAGGTGTTTAGTTCAAAAGTTGGGTGGATCTAAGTGACACTGCATTTCCGAGGAGAAAAAATTGACAGTATCTAAACAAGCAATTCATCACATAGAGCACAACTGCAACATATACAGTAGCTATAATAGATTTTGGTTTCCTGTAAGAATGAATGATTCTGAATATTTTGTGAATTAAAATTAAATTATTTTTAAGAAGTAATTATTTTGGGAAAGGATGAATAAATGTCTTCCTTTGAATTCCTCAGAATTTGTTAGATTTAAAAGCACACTGATCATTTACAGAATTTATATTCTTTAATCTATAAATAAGTACTTGTTCTGTGGACTCTGGAATGATGATGTCCAGTCTTGCAATTACCATTTGAATCTTAAACTTGTGTGCCTCTATGCTGCCCTCTTTCAAATCTAAGTCTGTGAAATGGGAGAAAGAAGACAGTTTTGTTCTTAATTTCTTGGAGCATGAAGTTAACAATATAACTATTTATAATTTTTAAAGAAAAATAAACACTGTAATTATTCTATTTTCCCCATTTTTGTTATGTTATGGTTAAAAATCAAACATGAGAAACTTACATCTTCCCTCATGGCTCAGATGGTAGAGAATCTGCCTGCAGTGCAAGAGATCTGGGTTTGATCCCCGGGTGGGGAAGATCCTCTGGAGAAGGAAATGGCACCCCACTCTAGTATTCTTGCCTGGAGAACTTCATGGACAGAGGACCCTGGCAGGCTACAGTCCATGAAGCAGTGAACACTCAGACATGACTGAGCGACTTACACTACACTACATCTCATTTTTTAGGAAAAGGGTCTTTGACATGACACTCATCAAATGTACAGTGCCTATTATGGTTAGGAGGTCACTTTTATTCCAGAATCCTATCATGATGACTGTTTCATCTTCTGTAACCAATTGCCTACACTAGAAATCAATGATGTTGGTTGTTCATTCAATAATAGTGTTTTCAGTACTTGGTTTGTTGCATATATAGTGTAGGAGCTAGGGATTTCATAGTATAAAAAATAGCTTCATGAACCTGCTGTCACAAGCTTACGTTCTAGTGATGAGAGATGCATAATAAATAAAAAATAATAGTACCAATCTGTCTTAATGTAATTAACAAATAATACCTGCTATTAGCAGGAGGAGGAGGAAAAACAGGAGGAGTAGTGGTGATAGGCTCCTATGGAAATAAATGATACTTATTTTTGGATCATTTTGTTTCTACTCATTATGTCTGAAATTCAAGCCTCATTTGCAAACTTTGTGCATTGATAATATGTTTTGAACAATTTCATATGGCTGCTTCACTGACATCTCAACAAATATACAAAACAAAGATTAATGTCATCTTCAGATGATTTTAAAAATGAGCTGTGTTCAAATCATTTACTTATATATTATATGAAGATAAAATAGACATTTTTAAACACTTTAACACTACTTATCTATAGTGATATGATGGTGATGGCTATATATTAATGTTTTCTTTCACTATTCTCTATTTTATGCCTTAATACAACTAGAATCTACTAAAATCTTGTTACTCTTAAGTCTTTCCCCTTTAATGTATCTTTTTCAGGACAAATTAATATGAAACAAAACACCTACATTTTGTGTGTAATAATTCTGTACATATTGAGAGACGAGTTAAGCAAATAAATGTGCTTTCCATCTTTAGCCTCTATAATTGTGGTATAGCTTAAATCTTATGTTTCCTCTTAAAAGTTATTAAAACATGCAGATATTCTTTTCCCACATTAATTGGAGCCCTGCCCTCATTTTCCAGTACATAGTTGACTACCCTGAAAGTTAAATAACTCTAATTATTAAGATTCAAAACATTACATGTATCGTGAAGGCAATTAAGATGATTTGAATATTATTAAATGAAAATGAACTATTTCTGTTTCAAAAACCTAAATAGATATGCTTAGGGATTTTTACGTTGTTAAGTTGCCTCAAAAATAATTGGACAATTCAATATAATAAAGAGAATGCAATAAATAATTTTAATTCATAACAAGAAGTAACATACTTATTTGCATGATTAGGGTAAAGAATGCTTTGTACAAATACTAAACAGTGACTAATGGGGAAACCTAGATTATTATACTTTTAAACACATTACTGTGATTAACTGTGGCATAATTCCACTGTAGCTTCCTGTGCAAGAGTTCTTAAGCCTCTCCTATTTACTGTGTGAGGAAATGGCCATATATCACATCAGAGAAACTGCATAGGACTTCCACAGGATTTCACACTCAGTGGCATAATATAGAGTTTGGTTGGAAATACAGAAATGGAAAATTACCTAAGCAGTCAGTGCATCAGCAAAGTTTTTTTTTTTTTTTATTGGTTTTATATAACTCAGCTGTTTCTCTTCACTAGCTGTGTTTTCTCTGTAGCCCTTTAGAAAGACCTCAAGTACCCAATGGCTATTCTATTAGAAGAACATAGGGAGAACTGCAGGGCCAGAGGAGAATTAGCACCAGTGACAGTGGACCATTGAACAGTGAAACTGACCTTCTGGACATTTAACAAAGAAAAACAGTAGTGCACATGTGATGAGACCTTGATGAGACGAAAAGCAAATATGGAAAATTTCATACAAACTTGCTATTAGGAGAAATATGATGGGATCTGATGAGAATAAAGTGGTTCCTACTGTGAATAATATGGCCTTAAAAACATTCTAACACTAATCAAAAGTATTTCTACAAAAGAAATTATATTTAATTAAAATAGTAAATGTTAGTTTAATTTTGGTGAATGAGGCTATATGCAGATACTATAAAAGCTGAAATGCAGTGGTGAAACTTTTTTAACCATTTTAAGCAGTTGGAGGTTTTGGTGTATTTCTTAATAGTTTCTTCCCAGTATTGTTTTCTTTCCATTGTGACAATACCCCAGCTCAAGGAATCTTTTAGTGTCAAATCCCTATCATCTTTTCCTGACCACTTGGCTCTGGTCTGGTATCCTAAAAACATCTGTCTACTGTTTGTTGATCCTACCTGTAGGCCAGCCCATATAGACCACCTTGCCTGCCCTATCTCCCTTGGCACTCTTTCTGGGGTCATCCTCCTCACTATGAAATTCAAAGGTTAGTGATATTCTCTGAGCCCACCTCTTTCTCAAGGTCTCAGTCTAAGGTTCACATTCTGAACTCTTGTGTGTGTGAATATATATATAGATAGATAGATAGATAGACGATAATTCAGAAGATAATGACAGATACCTTTGTTCAGCTGTATAGCAGACATCAATGTAGGAAACAAAGATTTGGTTGCTCAGTTTTCTGAAAGTGGTTGCAAAATAAACTTCTTTCCTATGAATTTTTACCTTTGAGGACATCTTTCCCATGGTAATCCTAGATGTATAAGATTGCTCTGTTTTTCACACACACAGAATCTAAAATTTGGATCTCAATTATTACAAGATATGTTTTAAACTTCTAAAAGTTTATTTAAATTTTAAATGGAAAAAAATAAACAGATGTAAACTCATCTCACATGCTAGTAAAGTAACGCTCAAAATTCTCCAAGCCAGACTTCAGCAATACATGAACCGTGAACTCCCTGATGTTCAAGCTGGTTTTAGAAAAGGCAGAGGAACCAGAGATCAAATTGCCAACATCCGCTGGATCATGGAAAAAGCAAGAGAGTTCCAGAAAAACATCTATTTCTGCTTTATTGACTATGCCAAAGCCTTTGACTGTGTGGATTACAGTAAACTGTGGAAAATTCTGAAAGAGATGGGAATACCAGACCACCTGACCTGCCTCTTGAGAAATCTGTATGCAGGTCAGGAAGCAACAGTTAGAACTGGACATGGAACAACAGACTGGTTCCAAATAGGAAAAGGAGTACGTCAAGGCTGTATATTGTCACCCTGCTTATTTAACTTATATGCAGAGTACATCATGAGAAATGCTGGACTGGAAGAAACACAAGCTGGAATCAAGATTGCTGGGAGAAATATCAATAATCTCAGATATGCAGATGACACCACCCTTATGGCAGAAAGTGAAGAGGAGCTAAAAAGCCTCTTGTTGAAAGTGAAAGAGGAGAGTGAAAAAGTTGGCTTAAAGCTCAACATTCAGAAAACGAAGATCATGGCATCTGGCCCCATCACTTCATGGGAAATAGATGGGGAAACAGTAGAAACAGTGTCAGACTTTGTTTTTTTGGGCTCCAAAATCACTGCAGATGGTGACTGCAGCCATGAAATTAAAAGGCGCTTACTCCTTGGAAGAAAAGTTATGACCAACCTAGATAGTATATTCAAAAGCAGAGACATTACTTTGCCGACTAAGGTCCGTCTAGTCAAGGCTATGGTTTTTCCTGTGGTCATGTATGGATGTGAGAGTTGGACTGTGAAGAAGGCTGAGCGCCGAAGAATTGATGCTTTTGAACTGTGGTGTTGGAGAAGACTCTTGAGAGTCCCTTGGACTGCAAGGAGATCCAACCAGTCCATTCTGAAGGAGATCAACCCTGGGATTTCTTTGGAAGGAATGATGCTAAAACTGAAGCTCCAGTACTTTGGGCACCTTATGCGAAGAGTTGACTCATTGGAAAAGACCCTGATGCTGGGAGGGATTGGGGGCAGGAGGAGAAAGGGACGACCGAGGATGAGATGGCTGGATGGCATCACGGACTCAGTGGACGTGAGTCTGGGTGAACTCCGGGAGTTGGTGATGAACATGTAGGCCTGGCGTACTGCGATTCATGGGGTCGCAAAGAGTCGGACACGACTGAGCGACTGAACGGAACGGAGGAAATTCAAACAAAAACCACTATATACTACCTCACACCCACTAGCAAGGTTATTAATTTCATATATACATACACATATACAGAAGCTAAGAATGTGAGGAAATAAGAACCGTCGTACATTCCTAATGAGAATGGAAAATGTTGCAACAACTTTGGAAAACAGTTCTGTGTTTCCTCAAAAGGTTAAACATAGAATTATAGTATGAGTCAGTAATTCCACTGCTAGGTATATACACACCCCCAAAGAACTGAAAATAGGTACTGAAGAAAACACGTGTTGCTGAATGTTCAGAACAACACTATTTACAAAAGCAAAAGGTAGAAAAGTTCCAAATGTTTGTCAACAGATGAATGGATAGGCAAAGTTAGGTATGTTATACAGTGTAATATTATTCAGTCATAAAAGGAATCAAATACTGACACATGCTAAAACTTGAATGAACCTCAAAAATATTATGCTGAGAAGAGAAAGATGTAAAATTCACTGGTATCAGTCCTTTGACATGAACTACCAAGAATAGGCAAATCCATAGAGACACTGGACCTTAAGAAGTATCACTATGAATAAAGTTAGTGGAGGTGATGGAATTCCATCTGAGCTATTTCAAGTCTTAAAAGATGATGCTGTGAAAGTGCTACACTCACTATGTCAGCAAATTTGGAAAACTCAGCAGTGGCCACAGGCCTGGAAAAAGTCAGGTTAAATTCCAATCCCAAAGAAAGGCAATACCAAAGTATGTTAAAACTATTGCATAATTGCACTCATCTCACATGTTAGCAAAGTAATGCTCAAAATTCTCCAAGTGAGGCTTCAAAAATATGAGAACTAAGAACTTGCAGATAATTCAAAATGGATTTAGAAAAGGCAGAGGAACCAGAGATAAAATTGCAAACATCCATTGGATCATAGAAAAAGCAAGAGAGTTCCAGAAATACATCTACTTCTGCTTTATGACTATGCCAAAGCCTTTGACTGTGTGGATCACAACAAACTGTGGACAAGTCTTCAAGAGTTGTGAATACCAGACCACCTGACCTGCCTCCTGAGAAATCTGTATGCAGGTCATGAAGCAACAGTTAGAACTGAACATGGAATGACAGACTGGTTTCAAATTGGGAATGGAGTAAGCCAAGGCTGTATATTGTCAGCCTGGTATTTAACTTATATGGAGAGTACATCATGCAAAAAGCTGGGTTGGATGAAGCACAAGCTGGAATCAAAATTGCCAGAAGAAATATCAATAACCTCAGACATGCAGATGACACCACCCTATGGCAGAAAATTAGGAGGAACTGAAGAGCCTCTTGATAAAAGTGAAAGAGGAGAGTGAAAAAGTTGGCTTAAAGCTCAACATTCAGAAAACGAAGATCATGGCATCTGGTCCCATCACTTCATGGGAAATAGTTGGGGAAACAGTGGAAACAGTGTCAGACTTTATTTTGGGGGGCTCCAAAATCACTGCAGATGGTGACTGCAGCCATGAAATTAAAAGGCGCTTACTCCTTGGAAGAAAAGTTATGACAACCTAGATAGCATATTAAGAAGCAGAGACATTACTTTGCTGACAAAGGTCCGTCTACTCAAAGCTATGGTTTTTCCAGTAGTCACATATGGATGTGAGAGTTGGACCATAAAGTAAGCTGAGTGTCAAAGAATTGATGGTCTTGAACTGTGGTGTTGAAGAAGACTCTTGGACTGAAAGGAGATCCAACTGGTCAATCCTAAAGGAAATCAGTCCTGAATATTCATTGGAAGGACTGATGCTGAAGCTGAAGTTCCAATACTTTGGCCACCTGATGGTAAAAAACTGTCACAATGGAAAAGACCCTGATGCTGGGAAAGGAAAAGGAGATGACAGAGGATGAGATGGTTGGATGGCATCACCAGCTCAATGGACATGAGCTTGAGTAAGCCCCAGGAGCTGGAGAAAGACAGGGAAGACTGGCATGCTGTGGTCCATGGGATCGCAAAGAGTAGACATGACTGAGTGACTGAACTGACTAGGGAGGTATATACACTTGCATTTGGGGAGATGATTTCAGCTGGATCATGGAGTTTAGGTTATAGAGTGGGAACAACTTAATGAAACTAGGTTCTAGGAGTAAATTCTTCCCCAAGGAGCCTTCCTTGGGACTTCCCTGGTGGCTCAGTGGATAAGAATCTGCCTGCCAATGCAGGGGACATGGGTTTAATCCTTGGCCAAACTCTAGTATTTTTACCACCTCATGCGAAGGGTTGACTCATTGGAAAAGACTTTAATGCTGGGAGGGATTGGGGGCAGGAGGAGAAAGGGACAACAGAGGATGATATGGCTGGATGGCATCACTGACTCGATGGATATGAATCTGAGTGAACTCAGGGAGTTGGTGATGGACAGGGAGGCCTGGAATCGTGTTGTGATTCATGGTGTCACAAAGAGTCGGACACGACTGAGCAACTGAACTGAACTGAACCAGGAAGATTCCAAGATACCTTGGAGAAACTAAGCCCATGCATCACAATTGCTGAGCCCACACTCTACAGTCCACAAGTTGCAACTACTGATGCCTGGATGCCTAGAGTCTATGCTCCACAACAATGAGAAGCCTGCACACTGCAGTGATGAGTAGCCCCCACTTACTGCAGCAAGAGAAAGGTCAGACAAAACAACGAAGAACCCAGCATAACCAAAAAATTTTAAAAATAAATTAAAAATATTATTTTTTTAAAAAAGAAGCCTTCTCTGTATCTAGGCCATGCCAGATCTCCTCCAGCATGTGTCACATGACTCTCAGAGATCAACATCACAGTAACTGATGTATATCCTCTGATCTTCTATGGGGCTCCAAGCGCTGAAGGAGGTTTAACTGGTACCCAGACACTTCTCCCTTCTTCACAATACCTTGCATGGGACAATGCCCACTTCCCCTCCCCCCAAAATGTTTGTTGAATGACTGAAAGAATATGCAATCATACAAACTTGTTCCACCTGTAGATAACCTTCTCAACCAGAATTCATTCCTGCCTACCTCAACCAGTGTCTCTTGGAACTGTCCTATAGATCAAACCAGAACAGACTTTCCAAATCCAATGTAGGATACAAAGTTTAATTTAAATTTCAAAGTTGGTGATGGACAGGGAAGTCTGGTGTGCTGAGGTTCATGGGGTTGCAAAGAGTCAGACAGGACTGAGTGACTGAACTAAACTGATAAGAGACAGAAATCAATTGGTGGTGCCAGAAGATGAGAGTAAAGGAAAATAGAGAGTGATTACTTATGGAGTAAAATGTAGGGATGTTCTTCTTATATGATGAAAATGTTTAGAAAGTAGAGGTAGTGGTTTCATAACATTGTGAGTGCACTAAATGACAGTGAATTTTACACTTTAAAAGGTTAATTGTATTACTTGAATTTCACTTCAATAAAAACAAGTGAGCAGTTCTGAGCTCAGTTGCGAGCTCAAACATCTCTAGTATTTCATTTCTGAGATAAACTTGGGTAGTCTAGGATCTCTGTGTTTATTATATTCTCTAAGTTTCTTTCTTTCATATGTCTCATTTTTCACCTCTATAACTAGATAGCAAGATCAAAGTACCTCACTTCATTTAGTTACCATATCTTTAAGTAAGTTCCAATATATACACATTTTACCTAATAAAAAGACCTTATATCCTCAGCCTTTCAATCTTATATATTAGAAAAATGTTAACTTCTCTCTATAAACATCATAAGAAAAGCTTTGATAATCAAATCTATTCTGATGTAGTCAAAGCACTGAGAAAATGAGTGTCATTCAGGAGAAAAATATCAATATCAATTTTGTTCACAAATTTATTTTGTGAGCATTCAAACTGCACTACAGGAAAACTAAGAAAACCTAATTTTCACTTGATAAAAATTTTTTGCAACTGTAAAATAAGATAAAAGGTACAATGAAGAGAATTGGAACAATTTAGAAATATTCATCAAGTCACCAACCAACAGAATCACATATTACTACCATCTTGACATCTTTAATAGTGACCTCAGATTTTATGGTGGCAGGGCTAAACCTGGCTTCAGAACTTTTTTAAAAACCTTCTTTGTACTCTAGACAATGTTACTTTTTTAAAAACTTTGGAGGAGTTACTTAACTTTCAAAGGATTTCTTCAAGCACAAAGTGTGATCATATGTGGAAAAATATTTTGTGAAAATACAAAAAGGAATTAAAAAAACACTCTAAAGTATAAAATAACATTCTTTACACCACTCTGTAAAAATTTGTGGAAAACAAAACAAAACAAAACAAAGCTGTTGGATCATACAATGAGATTTTTAACAAGTGTATTCATTCATTAAACATTTACTAGACTTAACATGCAGAAGGTAACGTAAGAGGTATTAGGAATGTGAAAACAAAAAGAAAGCCTTTAACCTCAATTTGTTTTCAGTATGAAGACAGGATCCAGTCAGAGGATGGATGTAATATGATGAATATGTAGGAAAAGAGTAGCAGGTCAGAGGATGTTTTCTGTGAGACATTATAACAAGTGAAAGTGTGAAAATAAAGTCACTCAGTTGTGGTCGACTCTTTGCGACCCCATGGCCTGGAGCCCACCAGGCTCCTCCATCCATGGAATTTTCCAGGCAAGAGTACTGGAGTGGGGTGCCATTTTCTTCTCCAGGGGATCTTCCTGACCCAGGGATTGAACCCAGGGCTCTCCTGCATTGCAGGCAGACGCTTTACTATCTGAGCCACTAGGGGGAAGATATATCAAGACATTACTTCAAACCTGAGAGATGAGTTCAGCAAATCGATAAAAACTAAATATCTGAGAGTCTAACAGACAGAAGGCACCTAGTCATGATAAGTAATGGGGAGAAATATAAGTATTTTAATAGAAAAAAATTATAGGAGGTGTTGTATAAGTTCAAGTTAAAATGCTAAGCAAGGATCAAATCATGAAGGAAGTCAAATCAGGTGCCTTGAAAAGGAGTGTGTCCTTGATCTTGAAGACATTCAGTGAGAATCAAATGCTTTGAACATATGAGAGATCTGATAATATTTGCATTTCAGTATAATCTAAATTGCAATATGATACACAGGTTGGAAAGACTTCATTTCTAGCCATACTGGAGACTAGATGATAGACGAGATATGTGTAAAACCCTTCCAGTATAAAACAAACAAACTTGCTAAGCAAGGATCAAATCATGAAGGAAGTCAAATCAGGTGCCTTGAAAAGGAGTGTGTCCTTGATCTTGAAGACATTCAGTGAGAATCAAATGCTTTGAACATATGAGAGATCTGATAATATTTGCATTTCAGTATAAATCTAAATTGCAATATGATACACAGGTTGGAAAGACTTCATTTCTAGCCATACTGGAGACTAGATGATAGACGAGATATGTGTAAAACCCTTCCAGTATAAAACAAACAAACAAAAAAAACAAAACAGTGATTGTTTACATTTAAATAACCTAACAATTAACTAAATGGAAATAAAGGGAAAACATCTGGGGCCCAAAATGTCAAAAGAGCATGATTCCTAAATTTAGGTGAGATTTTTGGTCTTCATTTGCTTAGGGGGTTGGGATATCTTCCAATGCTGAGTACTCAGGAGTATGGATATTAACAGGGCAGTCACTTATATGTATCAAGAACAAGAGAAAAGGTTTGGTGTCAATCACTGTGGGAAGTCAGATCAGAAAACCTCAAGAACCAAAAACCCTAGAAGAGAGATGTTACCAGGTGGTAAACTAAAAAACACAGAGATAGAAAGTAAGAACTTGGGTACCGGGGGAGAAAATCTCCCCTAAAGTTCCTAACCAGCACTCATAGAGTATTATGCTTGAACTCATACTGCCTGAAAGCCTTCTCTTTTCACAAGAGGTCAATAGTATAGTTTTAAAGAAATCCAGGTTAGTCATGCAACCAATACCAGGGAAAAGGAAATGCAAATGCCCAGTGACATAATACACAGTAAAACCAGGAATTCCCACATATGAAGTTTCATGGAAATTATCTAACAATAGATGAAAATCTCACAACACCAAGAAAATAAATCATTAGGAATGAGAATTCTATAGAAAAAGCAAAAATTTGAAAATATTAGGATTATCAGACAAAAATGACAAAATATGTTTTAAGAACTAAAAGAGATTAAGAAGAGCAAAAGAAATAAAAGACTATCAAACATGACCCAGGCATCTGTTAAAATGGATAAAACAAATACCTGGAAATAAATATTTTAATTGAAAATTAAAATATTGAGAAACCTATATGCAAGTCAGGAAGCAACAGTTAGAACTGGACGTGGAACAACAGACTGGTTCCAAATAAGAAAAGGAGTACGTCAAGGCTGCATATTGTCACCCTGCTTATTTAACTTCTATGCAGAGTACATCATGAGAAATGCTGGGCTGAAAGAAGTAGAAGCTGGAATCAAGATTGCCAGGAGAAATATCAATAACCTCAGATATGCAGATGACACCACCCTTAAGGCAGAAAGTGAAGAAGAACTAAAATGTCTCTTGATGAAAGTGAAAGAGGAGAGTGAAAAAGTTGGCTTAAAGCTCAACATTCAGAAAACAGAGATCATGGCATCCGGTCCCATCACTTCATGTGAAATAGATGGGGAAACAGTGGAAACAGTGTCAGACTTTATTTTTGGGGCTCCAAAATCATTACAGATGGTGATTGCAGCCATGAAAT
>SJXQ01007998.1:0-17813 GCA_006408695.1 Aepyceros melampus | reverse complement strand
GACTCATTAGAAAAGACTCTGATGCTGGGAGGGATTGGGGGCAGGAGGAGAAGGGGACGACCGAGGATGAGATGGCTGGATGGCATCACTGACTCGATGGACATGAGTTTGGATGAACTCCGGGAGTTGGTGAAGGACAGGGAGGTTCATGGGGTCACAAAGAGTCGGACGCGACTGAGCGACTGGACTGAACTGAACTGAAACAGGCTAACCAATTAATAGGTTAACCAACTAAAGGGAAATTCATAAAAGAATGGGCAGTAAAAAATAAAGAATTCAATGCAAAGTATATACAAGACAGTATATATGAAAAAGACACAGGGAAAGAGTTCTAAATGAAGAGACTAGAAAGCAAGGAGAAGCCATATTAGAAAGAGGTGGGATGTGGAGTAGGGTGAGAGGGAGGCCCAAGAGGGAGGGAATATAGTATATAGTTAGCTGATTCACTTTATTGTACAGCAAAAACTAACATTAGTAAAGCATTATACTCCAATTTCTTTCTTTTTTTTTTTTTAAGAGTTATTCACATAGTCTTTTGACTCTGGCTATAAAGAAAAGGCTTTTATCAGACCAACCTTTTGCTAAGAACTGTACTACTAGATAAATAAACAAACAAATGTTTGTAAACCAAATTTAAAATTTTTTAATTTGATTAAGTCCATTTACATTTATTGATATAACTGATAAATTTTAAATATTACATGTACTATGTTCATTTTCCATGTTTACCTTATGTGTTTTTTCTTGTCTTTAATTTGGTATTTAGAAAAATTATATTTTGATTGTATTGATTACTTTTGCATATTTACAATTGTTAAAATTTCCTTATAACTCTATTTTATTATTTAATCTTTACCCTTTGACTCTGAAATAATGCTTAAAAAACAGTAATTTAGCTTATTCTATTTTGATTATTTTGCCCAACTCCTATTTTAGTGGCATTGTTTCTATTTTCTAAGAGCATATATTTATACATTATTCTTCTACCATTCTCACCCTTATTAATCTTACATTTTAAATTTAAAACCTTTGGTTGCTAAAATTTCTCTCGTCATTTCTTGGTTGAAGGAAGTTCATTTTCTAATAATCTGGCCCTAGAAGGTCTCAAGGATACAATATTTCTTAAGTTATTTTAAGTTTGCTGTTGTTTAGTCACTGAGTTGTGTCTGACTCTTTTGCAACTCCATGGACTGTAGCCACCAGGCTCCTCTGTTCATGGAATTTCCCAGGCAAGAATACTGAAGTGGGTTGCCATTTCCTTCTCCAAAGGATCTTCTTGACCATGAATTGAACCCACAAATCCTGCAATGACAGATGGATTCTTTACCACTGAGTCACCTGGGAAGCCTATAGAAAGTTTACAACTATTTATATATGGCCATGATATTTAAAACACAACTTAGATGGATATAAAATCCTTGATTCACATTTTACTACTTTGAGTTTCTTGAAAATGCTGCTCCTCTGATAGTTTGATTTATGTGTTGCTTTTCTAAAGGCCCTGAGAATTTATAACACAGTTTTACTTAATACATATCAGAGTTGGTAATTCTGGGACAATTTTCCCAGCTATTTGGTGGACCCTTTAAATAAATTTAAATATCATGTGTGTGTGTACGTGTGTGTGTGTGTGTGTGTGTGTGTGTATTTCTAAATTTTTTCTATTAGAATCTTAAACATTAGTCTTGTTTCAATTATTTAATTATTCATCTTCAGGAATTCCAGTCATTATGACATCATATCTTTCTTGACAATGTTAATTTAAATACTTTATCTCTTACTCTTTTTACTTTTTATTGTTGTTTTCTGTATTTAGAGGATCTTAGTTTTTATTCAAATCTATTCCTTCTGGGCCTCTTATAATTTAGTCTTCATTTTTTATATGATTTTGTAATTTATTTTTTTCTGAATTCAGTCTACTCTATTTCTCCTTATTGTTTTATGTTCATTGTTCTACTAAATTCTAAAATATCTGATACAAGCTGTTTCTTCACATGCATGTTTGATGATACATACTTCAGTATGAAGTAATTATGCATTACCGTTATCTTCTGACTCCTAGTTATTTAGGCATGGGGAGTGGGATTTTCTTTATATGAAAAATTTGGCATTCATATGTTATGCATTTTTTCTTTCAGTACCTTTTCATATATGTTACTACCTGTACTTTTACATTTCTGTGAACAGGGCGACAGTTTCCGGTGGTTCAAAGGATTGCTAGTTCAAGAGCACTTTTCTGTCAGCATTAGAACATAGTTTCTTTAATGTTGCTGTTGTTAAGTCGTCAAGTTGTGTCCAACTCTTCATGACCCCATGAATTGCAGCATGGCAGGCTTCCCTGTTCCTCACCATCTCCTGGAGTTTGCCCAAGTTCATGTCCATTTTATTCATGATGCCATCCAACCATCCCATCGTCTGTCACCCTCTTATCCTTCTGTCTTCAATCTTTTCCAGCATCAGGGTATATTCCAATGAGTCAGTTCTTCCCATCAGGTGGCCAAAGTATTGGAGCTTCAGTTTCAGCATCAATCCTTCCAATGAATATTCAGGACTGATTTCCTTTAGGATTGACTGGTTTGATTTCCTTGCTGTCCAAGGGACTCTCAACAGTCTTCTACAGGACCACAATTTGAAAGCATTAATTCTTCGGCACTCTGCCTTCTTTATGATCCAACTCTCACATCCACACATGACTACTAGAAAGACTATAGCCTTGATTATATAGACCTTTGTCGGCAAAGTGATGTCTTTGCTTTTTAATACTGTCTAGGTTTGTCATGGCTTTCCTGCCAAGAAGCAATTATCTTCTAATTTCAGGCTGCAGTCACCATCCACAGTGATTTTAGAACCCAAGAAAAGGAAATCTGTCACTGCTACCACCTTTTCTTCTTCCAGAAGTGATGGGGCCTGATATATGATCTTATCTTTTTTTAATGTTTAATTTTAAGCTGGCTTTTCACTCTCCTCCTTCACTCTCGTCAAGAGGCTTTTTAGTTCCTCTTCGCTTTCTGCCATTAGAGTGATATCATCTGCATATCTGAGGTTGTTGATATTTCTCCTGGCAACCTTGATTCTAGCTTGTAACTCATCCAGCCCGGAATTTTTCACAATGTGCACTATGTATAAGTTAAATAAGCAGGGTGACAAAAAAAAAAAAAACAGCCTTATCATACTCCTTTCTCAATCTTGAATGAGTCAGTTGTTCCATACAGGGTTCTAACTGTTGCTTCTTGACCAGCATACAGATTTTGCAGGTGACAGGTAAGAGGTCTGGTATTCCCATCTGTTTAAGAGTTTTCCACAGTTTGTTATGATCCACACAGGCAAAGGCTTTAGCATAGTCAATGAAAGAGAAGTAGATGTTTTTCTGGATAAATGTTTTATCAAAAAGCTCTTTTTTGAGGTGTGGTAATAAAGTGTGATATCCTTTGATTGTTTTACATTTTGCTTCATCTTATAAGATCATGATTTCCCCCCTCTTGCTCTTTTTCTCCTCACCATGCAGTTTCTAAAATGTGCTTACTCCGTTCTTTTTGCTCTCCTCTTCACAAATGCTCCCCTTCCAACTGCCTCCTTATATAGCCCTCCCTCACCTTTAGGTAAATATCTCTCTTACACTCAGTGTTGAAAATTACCAGGACTCTTTTTTCAGTATTTCCTTATATAGATTGACTCAATTTCTACTGTTGATTTTAATTCAGTTCTAGGCACTTCATTTCCCTCTTCTTTCTTTGACAATTTTTTTGGACCCATCTTCCTTTCTGCAAAGGTGGAGATGCAAGAAATAGCTGCACTGAAAATTATGCTTATTTTTTTATGTGTGGGCATTTTGAAGTATCAATTTATTTGACATAATTATACTAAACGTATGGGATTTGTGAGGTTGTATTTGTTCTCCTTCAGAAGTCAGTAATGACCTCCCAGGCCAAATCTGGTACAGCACATGTTTTTGAAATAAAATCATGCTTTTTATATGTATCCACTTTTTGACTACTTTCACACTACAATAGCAGAATAAGTTAGTTACAACCAAGACTAGGTGGCTCACAAAGCCTCAAATATTTTCTATCTGTCCCTTTACAAAATAAATTTGCTGACCTCAGTTCTACTTGATTTTCATAGTTTTTGGAGGATGAGTTAAAAGATTCAAATTAAAGTGCATGCCATTAACTTGATTATTCAGAGATCCTATTCAGTTCACTTCAGTTGCTCAGTTGTGTCCGACTCTTTGTGACCCTATGAATCACAGCACGCCAGGCCTCCCTGTCCACCACCAACTCCCAGAGTTCACTCAGACTCATGTCCATTGAGTCAGTGATGCCATCCAGCCATCTCATCCTCTGTCGTCCCCTTCCCCAATCCCTCCCAGCATCAAAGTCTTTTCCAATCAGTCAACTCTTCACATGAGGTGGCCAAAGTATTGGAGTTTCAGCTTTAGCATCATTCCTTCCAACGAACACCCAGGGCTGATCTCCTTCAGGGTGGACTGGTTGGATCTCCTTGCAGGCTAAGGGACTCTCAAGAGTCTTCTCCAACACCACAGTTCAAAAGCATCAATTCTTTGGTGCTCAGCTTTCTTCACAGTCCAACTCACATCCATACATGACCACCAGAAAAACAATAGCCTTGACTAGACGGACCTTTGTTGGCAAAGTAATGTCTCTGCTTTTCAATATGCTATCTAGGTTGATCATAACTTTCCTTCCCAAGAGTAAGCGTCTTTTAATTTCATGGCTGCAGTCACCATCTGCAGTCATTTTGGAGCCCCAAAAAATAAAGTCTGACACTGTTTCCACTGTTTCCCCATCTATTTCTCATGAAGTGATGGGACCAGATGCCATGATCTTCGTTTTCTGAATGNTAACTTTCCTTCCCAAGAGTAAGCGTCTTTTAATTTCATGGCTGCAGTCACCATCTGCAGTCATTTTGGAGCCCCAAAAAATAAAGTCTGACACTGTTTCCACTGTTTCCCCATCTATTTCTCATGAAGTGATGGGACCAGATGCCATGATCTTCGTTTTCTGAATGCTGAGCTTTAAGGCAACTTGTTCACTCTCCTCTTTCACTTTCAACAAGAGACTTTTTAGTTCCTCTTCACTTTCTGCCATAAGGGTGGTGTCATCTGCATATGTGAAGTTATTGATATTTCTCCCGCCAATCTTGATTCCAGCTTGTGTTTCTTCCAGTCCAGCGTTTCTCATGATGTACTCTGCACAGAAGTTAAATAAGCAGGGTGACAATATACAGCCTTGACGTACTCCTTTTCTTATTTGGAACCAGCCTGTTGTTCCATGTCCAGTTCTAACTGTTGCTTCCTGACCTGCACATAGGTTTCTCAAGAGGCAGGATAGGTGCTTTGGTATTCCCATCTCTTTCAGAAGTTTCCACATTTATTGTGATCCACACAGTCAAAGGCTTTGGCATAGTCAATAAAGCAGAAATAGATGTTTTTCTGGAACTCTCTTGCTTTTTCGATGATCCAGCAGATGTTGGAAATTTGATCTCTGGTTCCTCTGCCTTTTCTAAAACCAGCTTGAACATCAGGAAGTTCACAGTTCACATATTGCTAAAGCCTGGCTTGGAGAATTTTGAGCATTACTTTACTAGCATGTGAGATGAGTGCAATTGTGCGGTAGTTTGAGCATTCTTTGGCATTGCCTTTCTTAAGGATTGGAATGAAAACTGACCTTTTCCAGTCCTGTGGCCACTGCTGACTTTTCCAAATTTGCTGGCATGTTGAGTGCAGCATTTTCACAGCATCATCTTTCAGGATTTGAAATAGCTCGACTGGAATTCCATCACCTCCACTGGCTTTGTTCATAGTGATGCTTTCTAAGGCCCACTTGACTTCACATTCCAGGATGTCTGGCTCTAGGTGAGTGATCACACCATTGTGATTATCTTGGTTGTGGAAATCTTTTTTGTATAATTCTTCTGGGTATTCTTGCCACCTCTTCTTAATATCTTCTGCCTCTGTCAGATCCATGCCACTTCTGCCCGTTATCAAGCCCATCTTTGCATGAAATGCTCCCTTGGTATCTCTACTTTTCTTGAAGAGATCTCTAGTCTTTCCCATTCTGTTGTTTTCCTCTATTTCTTTGCATTGCTTGCTGAGGAAGGCTTTCTTATCTCTTCTTGCTTTTCTCCGGATCTCTGCATTCAGATGCTTGTATCTTTCCTTTTCTCCTCCTAGAGAACTGAATATTAAGAACAGAATTCCCTCAAAATGTTAACCTTAAGAGCCTTAAAATGGAAATGAAAAAAAAAATCACATACTGTCCTATTTCTTCTGGCAGTAGGAGAATAATAAGTAATATTTCTAAATGCCTATTGTGAGACAGGCATTTTGAACTTTGCATATATTTCAATATTCCATACCAAAACTCAGGGAATTATTCATTATCACTTCCCTGCCACAAATGAGGGTGCTGGTGCTCAGACTGTTTACTTTGTTCAAGGTCTCTTTACTGATAAATAGAAGAATTTGTATTCCAATTCAGGCTTCTCTGGTTTTAAATCCTGTATTCTACTAGATCTCTTTTGCTAATTTATGAATGTGAATTAGGCAAACTATGCAGCTAGTTCAGGTTACGTCTCAAGAATTAGATGCCATTCCACGAATATTCACTTTTCTGTTTAGCTCCTATCCCTGATTAATTTCAACCTTTTAATTCTGTATCATACACTCTCAGCCCCTTTTCTTATTCCTGTGCCTAACTTTCATGAAACATAGCTGCCTATATCAAGGACCAGCATGCCAAACATTCTCATGATACACAGTCAACTATGTCAGGAAAATTGCCCCTTGGTGACCTACCCATCTTTCTTAGCAAATAACTATCAAATTTACCTTCCATTTTGGTCTAAGTGTAAGACCCTGAAAGCCAGAATGATTATATATTTGAAGCCTTCTTTATCTATCTCATGTTGCCAAGCCTCACAAATTACTAAAACTAAGAACGGAATGCAACGAACATATAAACACACACATACAGAAACACACAGACACTATGCACAGTCTTGCCAGAGCAAAATAGGCATGGCTCAGAAGCTCTTGAAATTGACATTAGATTGATACATTATTACACTAAAGTACCCTGAAGCAAAATGGGCACTCAAGGTGTCCTGAGGAGCCATCTGGTGTTTATATGTGCTCCTCATTTCAAAACAATCAGTTCTTCTCTCCCTCACCACATGTTAAGGGTTATTACAACCAAAATACTACTGAGTCCATTCTTACTGCACAAAATAATTTCATATCGGAAGGAACTGGTACAGTTCAGTTAATCACTCAGTCATGTCTGACTCTTTGCAACCCCATGGATTGCAGCACGCCAGGCCTCCCTGTCCATGACTAACTCCTGGAGCTTACTCAAACTCATGCCAATTGAGTTGGTGATGCCATCGAACAATTTCATCCTTTGTCATACCCTTTCCTGCCACCTTCAATCTTTCCCACAACATGGTCTTTTCCAATGAGACAATTCTTCACATCAGGTGGCCAAAGTACTGGTGTTTCAGCAACAGCATCAGTCCTTCCAATGAATATTCAGGACTGATTTCCTTAGGGATTAACTAATTGGATATCCTGGCAGTGCAAGGGACTCTCCAGAGTCTCCTACAATACCATAGTTCAAAAGCATCAACTCTTCAGCCCTCAGCTTTCCTTATACTCCAACTCTCACATCCATACATGACTACAGGAAAAACCATAGATTTGACTAGACAGAACTTTGTTGGCAAAGTAATGCTTCTGATTTTTAATATGCTGTCTAGATTGGTGATAGCTTTTCTTCTAAGGAGCAAGCTTGTTTTGATTTCATGGCTACAGTCATTTTGCAGTCACTTTGCAGTGATTTTGGAGAACAAGAAAATAAAGTCTTTCACTGTTTCCACTGTTTCCCCATCTATTTGCCATGAAATAATGGGATCGGATGCCATGATCTTCATTTTCTGAATGTTCACTTTTAAGCCAACTTTTTCACACTCCTCTTTCACTTTCATAAAGAGGCTATTTACTTCTTCTTCACTTTCTGCCATAAGGGTGGTATCATCTTCATATCTGAGGATATTGATATTTCTCCTGGCAATCTTGATTCCAGCTTGTGTTTCATATAGTCCTGCATTTCTCATGATGTACTCTGCATAGAAGTTAAATAAACAGGGTGATACATACAGCCTTGACATACCCCTTTCCTGATTTGGAACCAGTCCATTGTTCGATGTCCACTTTTAACTGCTGCTTTCTGACCTGCATACAGATTTCTCAAGAGGCAGGTCAGGTAGTAGTCTGGTATTCCCATCTGTCTCAGAATTTTCCACAGTTTATTGTGATCCACACAGTCAAAGGCTTTGGCATAGTCAATAAAGCAGAAATAGATGTTTTTCTGGAACTCTCTTGCTTTTTCTATGATCCAGTGGATGTTGGCAATTTAATCTCTGGTTCCTTTGCCTCTCTAAAACCAGCTTGAATATCTGGAATTTCACGGTTCACGTATTGCTGAAGCCTGGCTTGGGGAATTTTGAGTATTACTTTACTAGCATGTGAGATGAGTGCAATTGTGCGGTAGTTTGAGCATTCTTTGGCATTGCCTTTCCTTGGGATTGGAATGAAAATTGACCTTTTCCAGTCCTGTGGCCACTGCTGACTTTTCCAAATTTGCTGGCATATTTAGTAGAACACTTTCACAGCATCATCTTTCAGGATTTGAAATAGCTCAACTGGAATTCCATCACCTCCACTAGCTTTGTTCATAGTGATGATTCCTAAGGACCACTTGACTTCACATTCCAGGATGTCTGGCTCTAGATGAGTGATCACACCATCGTGATTATCCAGGTCATGAAGACTTTTTTGTACAATTCTTCCGTATATTCTTGCCACCTCTTCTTAATATCTTCTGCTTCTGTTAGGTCCATACCATTTCTGTCCTTTATCGAGCCCATCTTTGCATGAAATATTTCCTTATCTCTAGTCTTTCCCATTCTGTTGTTTTCCTCTATTTCTTTGCATTGATCACTGAAGAAGGCTTTCTTATCTCTTGCTATTCTTTGGAACTCTGCATTTAGATGCTTATACCTTTCTTTTTCTCCTTAGCTTTTTGCTGCTCTTCTTTTCACAGTTATTTGTAAGTCCTCCCCAGACAGCCATTTTGCTTTTTTGCATTTCTTTTCCATGGGGATGGTCTTGATCCCTCTCTCCTGTACAATGTCATGAACCTCATTCCATAGTTCATCAGGCACTGTATCTATCAGATCTAGACCCTTAAATCTATTTCTCACTTCCACTGTATTAATTATAAGGGATTTGATTTAGGTCATACTTGAATGATCTAGTGGTTTTCCCTACTTTCTTCAATTTCAGTCTGAATTTGGTAATAATGAGTTCATGATCTGAGCCACAGTCAGCTCCTGGTCTTTTTTCTGTTGACTGTATAGAGCTTCTCCATCTTTGGCTGCAAAAAATGTAATCAATCTATTTTGGTGTTGACCATCTGGTGATGTCCATGTGTACAGTCTTCTCTTGTGTTGTTGGAAGAGGGTGTTTGCTATGACCAGTGCATTTTCTTGGCAAAACTCTATTAGCCTTTGCCCTGCTTCATTCCGCATTTCAAGGCCAAATTTGCCTGTTACTCCAGGTATTCTTGACTTCCTATTTTTGCATTCCAGTCCCCTATAATGAAAAGGACATCTTTTGGGGGGTGTTAGTTCTAAAAGATCTTGTAGGTCTTCACAGAACCGTTCAACTTCAGCTTCTTCAGCGTTACTGGTTGGAGCATACACTTGGAGTACCGTGATATTGAATGGTTTGCCTTGGAGACAAACAGAGATCATTCTGCCATTTTTGAGATTGCATCCAAGTACTGCATTCCGGACTCTTTTGTTGACCATGATGGCTACTCCATTTCTTCTGAGGGATTCCTGCCCACAGTAGTAGATATAATGGTCATCTGAGTTAAATTCACCCATTCCGGTCCATTTTAGTTCGCTGATTCCTAGAATGTCGACGTTCACTCTTGCCATCTCCTCTTTGATCACTTCCAATTTGCCTTGATTCATGTACCTGACATTCCAGGTTCCTATGCAATATTGCTCTTTACAGTATTGGACCTTGCTTCTGTCACCAGTCACATCCACAGCTGGGTATTGTTTTTGCTTTGGCTCCATCCCTTCATTCTTTCTGCAGTTATTTCTCCACTGATCTCCAGTAGCATATTGGGCACCTACTGACCTGGGGAGTTCCTCTTTCAGTATCCTATCATCTTGTCTTTTCATACTGTTCATGGGATTCTCAAGACAAGAATACTGAAGTGGTTTGCCATTCCCTTCTCCAGTGGACCACATTCTGTCAGACCTCTCCACCATCACCCACATGTCTTGGCTTTCCCCGCGGGCATGGCTTAGTTTCATTGAGTTAGACAAGGCTGTGGTCCTAATGTGATTAGATTGACTAATTTTCTGTGAGTATGATTTCGGTGTGTCTGCCCTCTGATGCTCTCTGCAACACCTACCATCTTACTTGGGTTTCTCTTACCTTGGGCGTGGGGCATCTCTTCATGGCTGCTAGAGCCAAGCACAGCCGCTGCTCCTTACCTTGGATGAGGGGTATCTCCAGACCACCACCCTTCCTGACTTTCAACTTGGGATAGCTCCTCTAGGCCCTCCTGCGCCCATGCAGCCACAGCTCCTTGGACATTGGGTTGCTCCTCCCAGCCGCCGCCCCTGGCCTTGGGTGCAAGTGAGCCTAAATAAATGCCCACCTTCGCCCCCTTGTGTCAGGGTGGAAGTTAGATACTGAAGAGACTTGCAAACAGAGGAAGCCAAAATAAACATAGAAGAGGGAACTGCTTTGGAAGTGACAGGTGCAACTGATTAAAACTCTATAGTTAGCATTGACTACATTGGAAGGGACTTGTAGACCTTGAGAAGAAGTATAAGCTGGAAAAAGGAACTATCAGAAACTGAACTGACCCCACACTGCCCTCAATAGCTCCAGAGAAATTCTTAGATATATTTTACTATTATCATTTTTTAATTTAATTTTTTTATTTTTAAGTTCTTTGTTACTCCTTTAATTTTCATTTTCAAAAGCTACTATTATCTTGCCAAAAAAGACCCTATTTTAAAGCAAATTTCATATATTTTTTATAACTTTTGTGAATTTGTTTTCTTTTTTAAATATTGTATTTTTGAGGGTCTAACCTCTACTCTAGATTTTTAATATTTTCTTTTTGCTTTTTGTTATCAATTTTTTTACCATTAAGGATCCACTCTTAAGTACCCATTTTTCTCCCTCAGGTAACCTCTATCTCCTCCCTCACTCTTCTCTTCTCTACTTAACCCTGTGAATCTCTTTAGATGTTCCAGGCTGTGGAGAACACTTAGGGAACTGATCACTGGCTACATTGGTCTATTTCATTTGACTCCTCCTCCTCTCCTCCTGGGCACCTCTATCTCCTTCCTCCCTCTTCTTTTCTATGGAACTCAGTGAACTTCTCTGAGTGTTCCAGACTGTGGAGAGAAATAAGGAATTGATTACTGGCTAGATTGCTCTTTCCCCTTTCGATTCCCCCTATTCTCCTCCTGGTCACCTCTATCTCCCTCCTCCTTCCTCTCTTCTCTATGTATCTCTGTGAACCTCTCTAGGTGTCCCTCACTGTGGAGAATCTTTTCACTATTAACCTAGATGTTTTATCATCAGTGTTGTATGGATGGAGAAGTCTTGTGGCTACTATAAGAAGAAAACTGAAAGCCAGAGTCAGGGGGCTTAAATCCAAAACTTGAGAATGCCAGAAATCTCCTGACTCCAGGGAAAATTAATCAACAATGCCTTATCTAAAAGCCTCCATCAGTTCAGTCACTCAGTCGTGTCCGACTCTTTGCGACCCCATGAATCGCAGCACACCAGGCCTCCCTCTCCATCACCAACTCCCAGAGTTCATTGAGAGTCACGTCCATTGAGTCCGTGATGCCATCCAGCCATCTCATCCTTGGTCATCTGCTCCTCCTCCTCCTGCCCTGAATCCCTCCCAGCATTAGAGTCTTTTCCAGTGAGTCAACTCTTTGCATGAGGTGGCCAAATTACTGGAGCTTCAGGTTTAGCATCATTCCTTCCAAAGAAATCCCAGGGTTGATCTCCTTCAGAATGGACTGGTTGGATCTCCTTGAAGTCCAACGGACTCTCAAGAGTCTTCTCCAACACCACAGTTCAAAAGCATCAATTCTTCAGCTCTCAACAAACCAAGCTCCACCCAAGAGCCAACAAGTTTCAGAGAAAGACATACCAAGCTAATTCTCCAACAATGCAGTAATATAACCCTGAGCACAAGAATACAGGTGGCCAAAAGTCACACCAAAACCATCGACATCTCAAAACTCACTACTGGATACTTCATTGCACTCCAGATAAAAGAGATTCAGCTCCACCCACCAGAACACCAATGCAAGCTTCCTAACCAGGAAACCTTGACAAGCCACTCATCCAACCCCACCCACAGGGAGGAAACTCCACAATAAAGAGGAACAACAAACTTCCAGCATACAAAAGGCCATCCCAAACATAGCAACCTAAACAAGATGAAAAGGCAGAGAAATATTCAGCAGGTAAAGGAACATGATAAAAACCCACCAAACCAAACCAAAGAGGAGGAGATAGGGAGTTTACCTGAAAAATAATTCAGAATAATTATAGTAAAAATGATCCAAAATCTTGAAAACAAAATGGAGTTACAGATAAATAGTTTGGAGACAAGGATTGAGAAGATGCAAGAAAAGTTTAACAAGGACATAGAAGAAATAAAAAAAGAGTCAATCAATAATGAATAATGCAATATCTGAGATCAAAAGCACTCTGGAAGGAACCAAGAGTAGACTAACTGAGGCAGAAGATAGGATAAGTGAGGTGGAAGACAGAATGGTGGAAATAAATGAAGCAGAGAAGAAGAAAGAAAAAATAATTAAAAGAAATGAGGGCAACCTCAGAGACATCTGGGTCAATGTTAAACGCCCAAATATTCGAATCATAATAGTCTCAGAAGAAGAAGACAAAAAGAAAGGCCATGAGAAAATACTTGAGGAGATAATAGTTGAAATTTTCCTTAAATTGGGGAAAGAAAGAGCCACCTAAATCCAAAAAACCCAGAGAATCCCAAACAGGATAAACCCAAGGTAAAAACACCCCAAGAAACATATTAACCAAATTAACAAAGATCAAACACAAAGAACAAATATTAAAAGCAGCAAGGGAAAAACAACAAATAACACACAAGGGTATTCCCAAAAGGATAACAGCTGATCTTTCAATAGAAACTCTTCAATCCAGAAAGGAATGGTAGGACATACTTAAAGTGATGAAAGAGAAAAAACTACAACCCAGATTACTGTACCCAGCAAGGATCTCATTCAAATATAAAGAAGAAATCAAAAGCTTTACAGACAAGCAAAAGCTCAGAGAATTCAGCACCAACAAACCAGCTCTCCAACAAATGCTAAAGGATCTCCTTTAGGCAGGAAACACAGAAAAGGTTTATAAACTTTAACCCAAAACAACAAAATAAATGGCAACGGATCATACTTATCAATAATTACCTTAAATGTAAATGGGTTTGAATAGCCCAAGCAAAAGACAAAGACTGGCTGATTGGATACAAAAACAAGACCCATATATATGCTGTCTACAAGACATCTGCCTCAAAACAAGGGACACATACAGACTGAAATTGAAGGGCTTGAAAAAGATATTTCACTCAAATGGAGACTAAAATAAAGGAGGAGTAGCAATACTCATATCAGATAAAAAGAGACTTTAAAATAAAGGTCATGAAAAGAGACAAAGGACACTACATAATGATCAAAGGATCAATCCAAGAAGAAGAAATAATAATTATAAATATATGTACACCCAACCTACAAGCACCACAATATGTAAAACAAATGCTAACAAGTATGAAAGGAGAAATTAACAGTAACACAATAATAGTGGGAGACTTTTATACCCCTCTCACATCTATTGATAGATCAACTAAACAGAAAATAAGCAAGGAAACACAAACTTTAAATGATACAATAGACCAGTTAGATCTAACTGATATCTATAGGACATTTCACCCTAAAACAATGAATTTCACCTTTTCTCAAGTGCACACAGAACCTTCTCCAGGATAGATCACATCCTGGGCCATAAATCTAGCCTTGGTAAATGCAAAAAATTGAAATCGTCTCAAGCATCTTTTCTGATCACAATACAGTAAGATTAGATGTCAACTATAGGGAAAAAAAACTATTAAAAATACAAATATATGGAGGCTAAACAACACACTTCTGAATAACCAACAAATCACAACAGGAATCAAAATATGCATAGAAATATATGAAAATGAAAACACAACAACCCCAAATCTATGGGATTCAGTAAAACCAGTACAAAGGGAAGGTTCATAGCTATACAAGCCTACCTCAAGAAACAGGAGAATAATCAAAAATAACCTAACTCTACACCTAAAGCAACTAGAAAAAGAAGAAATGAAGCACCCCAGGGTTAGTAGAAGGCAAGAAATCATAAAAACTAGGGAAGAAATAAATGCAAAAAAAGAGAGAGAGAGACCATAGCAAAAATCAACAAAGCCAAAAGCTGGTTTTTTTAGAAGATAAATAAAATAGACAAACCATTAGCCAGACTCATCAAGAAACAAAGGGAGAAAAATCAAATCAACAAAATTAGAAATGAAAATGGAGAAATCATAACAGACAACACAGAAATACAAAGGATCATAAGATCTCTACACCTAAAGCAACTAGAAAAGGAAGAAATGGAGAACCCCAGAGCTAGTAGAAGGAAAGAAATCATAAAAATTAGGGCAGAAATAAATGCAAAAGAAACAAAAGAGACCATAGCAAAAATCAACAAAGCCAAAAGCTGGTTTTTTTAGAAGATAAATAAAATAGACAAACCATTAGCCAGACTCATCAAGAAACAAAGGGGGAAGAATCAAATCAACAAAATTAGAAATGAAAATGGAGAAATCATAACAGACAACACAGAAATACAAAGGATCATAAGAGACTACTATCAGCAACTATATGCCAATAAAATGGACAAGTTGGAAGAAATGGACAAATTCTTAGAAAAGTACAACTTTTCAAAACTAAACCAGGAAGAAACAGAAAATCTTAACAGACCCATCACAAGCACAGAAATCAAAACTATAATCAGAAATCTTCCAACAAACAAAAGCCCAGGACTAGACGGCTTCACAGCTGTATTCTACCAAAAGTTTAGAGAAGAGCTAACACCTATCCTACTTAAATTCTTCCAGAAAATTGCAGAGTAAGGTAAACTTCCAAACTCATTCTATGAGGCCACCATCACTCTAATACCAAAACCAGACAAAGATGCCACAAAAAAAGAAAACTACAGTCCAATATCACTGATAAACATAGATGCAAAAATCCTTAAAAAACAGAATCCCACAACATATTTAAAAGGTCATACATCATGAACAAGAGTGTTTTATCCCAAGGATGCAAGTATTCTTCAATATTCTCAAATCAATCAACGTGATACACCACATTAACAAATTGAAAGATAAAAACCATATGATTATCTCAATAGATGCAGAGAAAGTCTTTGACAAAATTCAACATTTATTTGTGATAAACCCCCCCAGAAATCAGTCATAGAAGGAACATACCTCAACATAATAAAAGCCATATATGATAAACCCACAGCAAACATTATCACAATGGTGAAAAATTGAAAGCATTTCCCCTAAGTCAGGAACAAGACAAGGATTCCCACTCTCACCACTACTATTCAACCTAGTTTTGGAAGTTTTAGCCACAGCAATCAGAGCAGAAAAAGAAATAAAAAAAAATCCAGATTGGAAAAGAAGTAAAACTCTCAGTGTTTGCAGATGACATGATCTTCTACTTAGAAAAATGTAAAGACTCCATCAGAAAATTACTAGAGCTAATCAATGAATATAGTAAAGTTGCAGGATATAAAATCAACACACAGACATCCCTTTCTTTCTTATATACTAACAATGAGAAAACATAAAGAGAAATTAAGGAATCAATTTCATTCACCATTGCAATGAAAAGAATAATTACTTAGGGATAAATCTACCTAAAGAAACTAAAGACCTATATATAGAAAACTATAAAACACTGATGAAAGAATCAAAGAGGACACTAATAGATGGAGAAATATACCATGTTCATGGATCAGAAGAATCAATATAGTGAAAATGAGTATACTACACAAAGCAATCTATAGATGCAACGCAACACTTATCAAGCTACCAATGATATTTTTCACAGAACTAGAACAAATAATTTCACAATTTATATGGAAATACAAAAAACCTTGAATAGCCAAAGCAATCTTAAGAAAGAAGAATGGAACTGGAGGAATCAATCTGCCTGACTTCAGGCTCTACTATAAAGCCACAGTCATCAAGACAGTATGGTACTGGCACAAAGACAGAAACATAGTTCAGTGGAACAAAATAGAAAGCCCAGAGATAAATCCACACACCTATGGACACCTTATCTTTGACAAAGAAGGCAAGAATATACAATGGAGAAAAGACAATCTCTTTAACAAGTGGTGCTGGGAAAACTGGTCAACCACTTGTAAAAGAATGAAACTAGAACACTTTCTAACACCATACACAAAAGTAAAACTAAAAATGGAGTAAAGATCTAAATTTAAAACCAGAAACTATAAAACTCCTAGAGGAAAACATAGGCAAAACACGCTCTGATGTAAATCACAGCAGGATCCTCTAGCCCACCATCCAGAGTAATGAAAATAAAAAGAAAAATAAATAAATGAGACCTAATTAAACTTAAAAGCTTTTGCACAAAAAAGGAAAATAAAAGCAAGGTGAAAAGATAGTCTTCAGAATGGGAGAAAATAATAGCAAATGAAACTACTGACAAAGAATTAATCTAAAAACATACAAGTAGCTCCTGCAGCTCAATTCGAGAAACATAAGTGACCTAACCAAAAAAAGGGTCAAAAAACTAAACAGAAATTTCTCCAAAGAAGATATACAGATGGCTCACAAATACATGAAAAGATGCTCAACATCACTCATTATCAGAAAAACGCAAATCAAAACCACAATGAAGTTCCTTCTAACGCCGGTCAGCATGGCTGCTATCAAAAAGTCTACAAACAATAAATGCTGGAGAGAGTGCAGAGAAAAGGGAACTCTCTTACACTGTTGGTGGGAATGCAAACTAGTACACCAATTTGGAGAAGAGTGTGGAGATTCCTTAAAAAAACTAGAAATAGAACTGCCATGAGTTCAGTTCAGTTCAGTTCAGTCACTCAGTCGTGTCTGACTCTGACACCCTATGAACTGCAGGACGCCAGGCCTCCCTGTCCATCACCAGCTCCCGGAGATCATTCAAACTCATGTCCATCGAGTCAATGATGCTGTCATGCCATCTCATTCTCTGTTGTCCCCTTCTCCTCCTGCCCGCAATCCATCCCAGCATCAGAGTCTTTACCAATGAGTCAACTCTTCGCCAAAGTATTGGAGTACTGGTGGCCAAAGTATTGGAGTTTCAGCTTTAGCATCAGTCCTTCCAAAAAACACTAAGGAGTGATCTCCTCTAGAATGGACTGGTTGGATCCCTTTGCAGTCCAAGGGACCCTCAAGAGTCTTCTCCAACACCACAGTTCAAAAGCATCAATTCTTCAGTGATCAGCCCTCTTCACAGTCCAAATCTCATATCCATACATGACTACTGGAAAAAACATAGCATTGACTAAACTGACTTTTGTTGGCAAAGTAATGTCC
>SJXQ01007997.1:265241-275270 GCA_006408695.1 Aepyceros melampus | reverse complement strand
CATCTCTAACATATGCTTGTCATGTGCCAGTGCTGAATAATTCTTATGCATTACATCCTTTAACCCTTGCTTGTAACATGTTTCAAGCAAACAAGGGTTTCAAGCTTCTTGATTTGTAAGAACGCTATGTAGCTCTATTTGTACCCATTTTACAGATGAGGAAATAAAGGCACAAGATTAAATAACTTGCTCTAGGTCACAGGCAAGTAGCTGAGCCAAGATTTAAACTCAGACAGTGAGACCTCAGGGTCAGCCACCACCACTTTCCACTGCTTTCACTTTTTTAATGCTCTTCAATGAAAGAAAAATAATAATTAGCAAGTATCAATTTTTCAGATACAGCACCAATCCGCTAAATCACTGACAACTTTACCCTTAATAGGTTATCAATAAGCACTTCTAGAACTCTTTCTGGCAATTATTTGTTGCATAAGGATTTCAGAATAATGTCAAGAATAACAAATAGTTTTTTACTTACAAAAGGGCTGGCAAATTGAGTTTCCTTCATCGGTAAAACTCTTCACATAAAATTAGTCATCCTATTCTATGCCTTATTTTTAGGCTGCTTTATGTTCTTTTAACGGTTGTGCAGTTGAATATCAAAAATCACAGCAATTTTATCTCTGAGGAGTTACTTACCAGAAGCTCATGTTCAAATATCAATTGACAGTCCATGCTAATTTTAGGGATTAGTGCTTTTATAAATAACACGTACCTTGCCCAGCTTTTAAAGGATCTGTTATGAACAAAGAGTGATCATTATGCCTTTATATCATCCTGAGTGAGTGTCCATGAATATCATCCTGAGTGAGTGCGCATGTATATCATCCTGAGTGTGCATGTATATCATCCTGAGTGTGCACGTGAGCTGAACAGTGAATGTATTTTTAACATTTTTTCTGCCATTTACTCTCTTCTTTGAAAAAACACCAAAACTACATGATAGGCCAAACCCATACGTTGTTAAAACACAGAAATTCCCACTCAGTTACTGACAACTTACATTTTTCTATGAAGATACAACATTTAATATTATTATTACTCTCATTTTTGAATTATTAAGTCATTTCACATGACACTTGTAATATGAATAACAATAATGAAAGTAAAAAAGAAATTAAAGTGTACTTCCCAGCAATATAACACTTGGAAGTGAACTATAAAAATGAAAATCCTTAAATGATTGCTTTGTTTCAGCAAAGCACAGTTTGGGCGTCTCAGACAAGGCTGTAAATACACATTGTGGTCTTTGCGCTTCCATGCTGTGTCTCGCAAGTACTCCTTAGAGGAGGACTATCCGAGAGGCTGAATAGGAAGCTTAATTTAAGACCATCAGCCTCTTCACTGTACATGGAATGACATAATTAAAGGACATACACTCTGCCTTCATACAGTAAAGCTGTCACAGTTATTATAGCCAGGCCAAGATTGGGATTTCATAACAAAACAGACTTCTGTGGTTGAATCTAGGACATTATACAAACCATAACTCATGTAGTCTGGGGTACCATGTAGCCTAATATTTAAAAATAAACTATAATTATTACAAAATAATAATAAACAATAATCCATTAACTATTAAAATATTTAATGTTTTATAATAACTAATAATATTTGATGAATCATAAATAATAAATGTTATTTCATAATAATAAATATAATACATAATAATATATTTGACAATAATATATTAATATAAATAATAATAAATTAAAACACGTTTACAAGTAGTAAGCATGCTGGTTATCCTTCTGTATTGGTTTTTTATCACCGTTATAAGAAATAACACAAGTCTAGTGGTTTAAAACAGCACCAGTCCATTACCTTGTGGCTCTGGAGATCAGAAGTCTCGCACGCCACTGGCGGAAGAATCCAGGTGTCGGAAGAGCCCTGTTCTCCCTGGAGGAGCTCCGGGAAAGCATCTCCTTGCGCCTTTCAGCTTCCCACGTCTGCTCGCATCCCCCGGCTCAGGGCCCCCTCCCCCATCTTCAAAGCCAGCATCGGCCAGTAGACTCACTGCCGCACGTACTCAGCCTCCGCCTCTTCTGTCTCCCGTTAAGGACACATGGCGACATGAGCCATCTGGATAACACGGATCCCCTTTCAGAATGTCAGCAGATAGCACCCTGCGTTCCCCTAGCCATATAACCTAAACATAGCCCCAGTTTCTGGGGAGCAGCACTGAGACATCTTGGAGGAACCAAGATTATTATTCTGTCCACCACACCTTCTGAGGAATTAAAAGGCAACCTTGCTAAACAACATTGTGGTCTTTGCGCTTCCATGCTGTGTCTCGCAAGTACTCCTTAGAGGAGGACTATCCGAGAGGCTGAATAGGAAGCTTAATTTAAGACCATCAGCCTCTTCACTGTACATGGAATGACATAATTAAAGGACATACACTCTGCCTTCATACAGTAAAGCTGTCACAGTTATTATAGCCAGGCCAAGATTGGGATTTCATAACAAAACAGACTTCTGTGGTTGAATCTAGGACATTATACAAACCATAACTCATGTAGTCTGGGGTACCATGTAGCCTAATATTTAAAAATAAACTATAATTATTACAAAATAATAATAAACAATAATCCATTAACTATTAAAATATTTAATGTTTTATAATAACTAATAATATTTGATGAATCATAAATAATAAATGTTATTTCATAATAATAAATATAATACATAATAATATATTTGACAATAATATATTAATATAAATAATAATAAATTAAAACACGTTTACAAGTAGTAAGCATGCTGGTTATCCTTCTGTATTGGTTTTTTATCACCGTTATAAGAAATAACACAAGTCTAGTGGTTTAAAACAGCACCAGTCCATTACCTTGTGGCTCTGGAGATCAGAAGTCTCGCACGCCACTGGCGGAAGAATCCAGGTGTCGGAAGAGCCCTGTTCTCCCTGGAGGAGCTCCGGGAAAGCATCTCCTTGCGCCTTTCAGCTTCCCACGTCTGCTCGCATCCCCCGGCTCAGGGCCCCCTCCCCCATCTTCAAAGCCAGCATCGGCCAGTAGACTCACTGCCGCACGTACTCAGCCTCCGCCTCTTCTGTCTCCCGTTAAGGACACATGGCGACATGAGCCATCTGGATAACACGGATCCCCTTTCAGAATGTCAGCAGATAGCACCCTGCGTTCCCCTAGCCATATAACCTAAACATAGCCCCAGTTTCGGGGAGCAGCACTGAGACATCTTGGAGGAACCAAGATTATTATTCTGTCCACCACACCTTCTGAGGAATTAAAAGGCAACCTTGCTAAACTGTCCTGAGTTCACACGAGAAGGCATTTTTCAGACCTCAGAGATGAGATCTATTCCAGCCATGGGGTTTTCCAGCAGAGCCCATCATGAGCTCCAACGGATGCTTGCATCTGCTCAGAATCAGAAGTAATCTTCAGGCCCAGACATGCTCTTTTTTTCCAATGCCAGCTAATAAGGGACACGGGAGAATTTTTGTAGTTTGCCTACCCAAACCCAGCACTAGCCAGGATCAATATTTTGCAATTCCTCATTTTCTCTGATGCCTCACATCAATTGTTTTTTTTTTATTCCATTCAGTAAACAGTTATCTAGTGCCAACAAAATGCCTGGCACCATGCTAGGTGCTGAAATACAAAGAGAAAAAAAAGCAAACCATGTTCCTGAGGCCCTCACTGTGTGCATGTCACATACATGTGTGCATGTCACATACATGTGTGCGCGGGCATGTCGTTGTTTAGTCGCTAAGTGCTAAGTTGTGTCTTGCTCTTCGCGACCCCACGGACTGTAATTCACCAGGTTCCTCTGTCCATGGGATTTCCCAGGCAAGAATACTGGAGTAGCTTGCCATTTTGTTTTCCAGGGGTTCAGGAAATTGAACCCGTGTCAGGGATCAAACCCATGTTTCCTGCATTGACAGGCAGATTCTTTACCACTGAGCCGCCAGGGAAGCCCACGCACGTGTGTGTGTGTACGTGTGTGTACATATTTGTATCATGTGTATATGTGGTGTGTGCTTATGTGTGTGGGTGTGAGAGAGAGCACTGTTGAGACAGAGCATCAGGGACAGGCAGAAGACACTGTTTCAGTGTACTCTTGACACACACACTATGCCCCTTTTCTCTCTGCTCCCCTTTCCTGGGCCTGCAGCCACGGGCCTGGCCCAGACCATTATCACATATTGCTTCGGCTACTGTGAGTCTCCCAGCTGGTCCCTTTCTCTCAGTCTCCCACTTCTGAAACGTTCCACGCTCAAAATATAAACACAGCTGTAGCTGTGTCACTCCCTGCCTCAAAAGCGACACCTTCTCCGTGGCCTGTGGAAAAAGTAGAGACTACCCCACGTGCTCTCCAACGCCCTCTGGGGTCCTCCTACCTTCCTCCTCTTATGCCCTTTTAATATCATGCGTATTTGGGCTGACCACAATCACAGAAGTCCCGCAAAATTGTCCCGCGCTTTCCCAGGCCACTCAATCCTTTCGCCAATATCCAAGTAATATCCGTTCTTCAGCACACGGCAGGCTACAGCCCATGGGGTCGCAAAGAGTTGGACACGACTGAGTGAGTAAGCACGCATGCATTCATAGCACAGACCAACCATCACTGCTTCCAGGAACGGTCTCCTACGCCTTCTCCACTGAAAATAATCTGTCTCACCTGAGGTCCTACAGCGCTGCCTACTCTATTCTTTAATAAAGACTACCCCTCTCTGCCTTCGATCTGTTACTTTGCTAAAATCAAGGCCCCTCTCTCAGATCATAACCTCCTTGAGAGCAGGCACTGGTTTCCTTTCTCTTTGAAACATCTCCAGTAACCAGTACAGCACCGTGCCTGGAGCAAGGACATGGTGCTCAAGTCTGTCAGATTCCACTGAGTGGATCAGCAGCAGCATCTTCTAGAATGTTGTCACAAGCACTGAATGTTTCTCTGACTAGTTCTCCTTGGAGGTGATGGTCAGTGGGTACAATTTTCTCCATGATATTCACAAACTCAGTGAAACAGACAGGAACTGACAGACATCAACAGAGAGTACCAATTTCTTCTGAGAATGAAAGTCACTGATTAACCCACATTCAAAGACCAGAATGAATGCACGCGTTACATAAAAGCAAAAGTGAGGTATCATAGAACCTCAAATGGCCTCAGTACATCATCAGTCTAGAAGCACCACCTAATTTCTACATCAGTGCTACAGAAAAATAAAGAACGTATTTATTAATGGGAGTTCTCGATGTTGTAATGTACAACTGTTTTATAATGAATATTTATGGTAAGATGGGCTACAAAGCTGCAAAAGTGTTTGTAGTTGTCATTGTCATCAGTTCTACTAAATAATTATCATCTCAAGTCCAAAAATATCCTGAATGGGTAATACTGAATAATCTAGATCATGAAATTGCATTAGAAGGGTATTAGCTGACTCAGGAGACTAATTATAATGAGGTATTGAGCTGCTTATCGCTCATCTCAATTGTAAAACCATAAACCACACCGTGTGGGCAGTGGCTGCCAGTCAGGATCAGTGTGGAAGAGTGAAAACGCAGTCTTCCTATCGAACAAGGATGGGGAGTCCCAGCTCTGTCAGTAACGCGGTGACCTTGGGAGCTCTTCATAAAGATCATCCCACAGGAGGAAAGCGGATTCCGGCCTTACAGAAATATGGCTATACTAGCAGCTGACGCTGCTCATGCACAGAAACCTTAACGCTGCAGAAAGGTTGCACACATTCACTCACCTTTCCCAGGCTAATATCGTCTTGCTTAATGGGCCAGTTTAGTACTACTATTAACCAGATGATTATAATATGAGCAAGTGTTATCCATCCATGTCCTAAATAACAGTAGCTGACAAAATTATCAAACTGCTTTTTCACCCATGGTGTTTATCAGCCAAAGGTTGAGGCTACAATTATTTATATTTATTCCTGAATCTACTTTTTAATAATAGTAAAAATAGTAATGTCATTCCAGAGTGTTTTTACTGATCAACTTCCAAAGCACCTGCAGTTATTCCATTCCCTCCTACTAGCCCAGCGAAGCCAACGGGACGCATTTTGGAAAGCATGCAGCATCGGTGTTGGAGTGCCTTCTGAGCACCTTCAACTAAGCTGACTCTGAGGACCGGAAAATGGTAAAGACGAGGTTCCTGGCTTCAGGTTGCTTTTGGTTAGCGGGGAGGACAAGACATTGTGTTCCAATTACTCCTTATGCATCTTAGAAGTCCTAAGGGAACACAAAGGAGAAGATTGTATTTCTACTGGAAAAAAGTGTGAGTGTGTGTGTGTGTGTGTGTGTGTGTGTGTGCGCAGCGGTGCAGTGAGGGAAGTGTTGGACAGAGGGAGACATTAGAGACAGCTTCACTGAGAAGGTGACTTTGTCCCTGGATTAAAGTCCCCGTTCTATTTGTTCCTGGGAGAAGCTCTGAGTGTTACTGAATCTCTGTGTGCTTGAGATTCCTCACTGACTAAATATAGATAACAGTGCTGAATGCACAGGGCTACTAGGATGGAAACATTGAGCATGGTTGTGGTGGTGGTTTACTCACTAAGTCATGTTCAGCTCTTGGGACCCCACGGACCGTATCCCACCAGGTTCCTCTGTCCATGGGATTTTCCCAGTAAGAATACTGGAGTGACTTGCCACTTCCTTCTCCAAAGGAGAAGGGATCCTTAACCAGGGAATTGAACTCACATCTCTTGTGTCTCCTGCATTGCAGGCAGATTCTTCACCATTGAGCCGCCAGGGAAGCCCATGATATAGCGTATGGGAGAGCAATTTGTACGTGTGAAAGCACCCAGCATATATGATAGCACTATTTCCACCCTAGCACCAGCTAGGTCCACTCCAAGCCGGACTGGCTGGTCCAAGATTGCCCCGCCCCCGCGCGAGTGCTCAGCCGCTCAGCCGTGCCCAGTGCATTGTGGCCCCGGGGACCAGAGCCCGCCAGGCTCCTCTGTCTGGGATTCTCCAGGCAGGAACGCTGGAGTGGGGCCACGCCCTCCTCTCCCCACCCCCTTCCCTTGTCCCACCTAGGACTCCGCTGGTCCTTCCATGACAGTGTCCGCTTCAAGTTCGGAGCACATATTGAAAGCACACATCCTAATGCCATTTGAAGGCCCCTAAAATCACATTCAAATATTCCTATCAGTAAACATTCCAACATCTGAAGCCTTCTCTGTGAATTGTTGCCTCCAGCTCCTAAGAGGATACTCTCCTTAAAAGAAGGCTCCAACAGAGATCCTCGTAAGAGAGGAACTGCAATGCAGAAAACTCAAATATTTAATACAGGGATAAAGCTGTATACACTTTTTTTAAGACAAAGGGTTTTAAACTACCCAGAGTTTCAGAGAATAAAATATAGCAGATCCTCAACTGTTTTAAGTGATTCAACTGTGAACTTCAATAGAAAATATTTGAATAGAAATGTGACTTGCATTTAATAGATACTCAATGGCTGTTGAATTCAGAGATCTAATCTGATCATTTTTACCCCTAAAATTGGAATAATAAAAACTTCCCCTCAGATAACATCTATCAGTCTTGGTTTCAGTCAATCCATTATAGTCCACTGCTTAGTTCCTCAAAGATAAAATTTTATTTAAATCTAATAAAAAGGCTGAAATTCGAAAAAGGAGTACATGAAGGCTGTATATTGCCACCCTGGTTATTGAACTTACATGCAGAGTACATCATGAAAAATGCTGAACAGGATGAATCACAAGCTGGAATCAAGACTGCCAGGAGAAATATACTCTCCTTAAAAGAAGGCTCCAACAGAGATCCTCGTAAGGGAGGAACTGCAATGCAGAAAACTCAGATATTTAATACAGGGATAAAGCTGTATACACTTTTTTTTAAGACAAAGGGTTTTAAACTACCCAGAGTTTCAGAGAATAAAATATAGCAGATCCTCAACTGTTTTAAGTGATTCAACTGTGAACTTCAATAGAAAATATTTGAATAGAAATGTGACTTGCATTTAATAGATACTCAATGGCTGTTGAATTCAGAGATCTAATCTGATCATTTTTACCCCTAAAATTGGAATAATAAAAACTTCCCCTCAGATAACATCTATCAGTCTTGGTTTGAGTCAATCCATTATAGTCCACTGATTAGTTCCTCAAAGATAAAATTTTATTTAAATCTAATAAAAAGGCTGAAATTCGAAAAAGGAGTACATGAAGGCTGTATATTGCCGCCCTGGTTATTGAACTTACATGCAGAGTACATCATGAAAAATGCTGAACAGGATGAATCACAAGCTGGAATCAAGACTGCCAGGAGAAATATCAACAACCTCAGATATACAGATGACACCACTCTAATGGGAGAAGAGGAACTAAAAAGCCTCTTGATGAAAGTGAAAGAGGAGACGGAATAGCTGGCTTAAAACTCCACATGTAAAAAACAAAGATCATGGCATCGGGTCCCACCATTTCAATGCAAATAGATGGGGAAACAATGGAAACAGTGACAGACTTTATTTTCTTGGGCTCCAAAATCACTGCATATGGTGACTCTAGTCATGAAACTAAATTACTCTTGCTCCTTGGAAGCAAAGCTACAGCAAACCTTAAAAAGCAGAGACATCACTTTGCAAACCAACATCCATATAGTCAAAGCTATGGTTTTTCCAGTAGTACAGATATGAGAGTTGGACAATAAAGAAAGCTGAGCTCCAAAGAACTGATGTTTTCAAATTGTGATGCTGGAGAAGACTCTTGAGAGTCCCTTGGACTGCATGGAGATCAAACCAGTCAATTGCAAAAGAAGTCAATCCTGAATATTCATTGGAAGGACTGATGCTGAAGTTGAAGCTCCAATACTTGGCCATCATATCAATGAAGAGCTGACTCAATGGAAAAGACCCTGATGCTGGACAAGATTGATGCAGGAGAAGAAGGGGACGACAGAGGATGAGCTGGTTGGATGGCATCACCGACTTGATGGACATGAGTTTGATTAAACTCTGGGAGATGGTGAAGGACAGGAAAGCCTGGTGCGCTGCAGTCCATGGGGTCACAAAGAGTCGGCTACAACTGAGCAACTGAACAACAACAACACATAAATCTCATCCACATATATAATTGTTCCTCTCTTGTTAATAAGAAATCTGGAAAATCTTAAGCAAAAAATGTTTATTTACTGTATACCATGTATCATGCAATGTGTTGAGAGATGGAAATATTTAGACATTCATGGGAATTTCACAAATAATTGTATTTACTGAATATATCCATCTGTATTAGTCAGGATTCCCCAGAGACACAGACCAGCAAGCAGTAGATAATAAGTAAATGACTCAAGCAATTATGGAGGCTGGCAAGTCTAAAATATGCAGAGATGATGTCCTAGCTACAAGCTCATCAAGTGGAAGAATTCTCTCTTACCCAGGCGAAGGTCAGGCATTTTGCTCTATTAAGGCCTTCAACTGATTGAATGAGGCCCACCTGCCCTGAGGACAGGAGTCTGCTTTACTTAGTCTACCAATTTAAATGTTACTCTCATCCAAGAACATCCTCACAGAAATACCTAGTACGTTTGACCAGATCGTCAAGCACCCTGTGGCCCAATCAAATTGACACATAAAAATAGCCATACAAACCTGCCCCCCCACTCTAAATTTCAGTAAGAAATTAATCACCAAGGACAAGTCATCTCAACAAAACATCAAGAGACTAGCTCTATTTTAGATAAGGGGGCAATATGTTCTGCCAATGAACTGAGGGCTCAAACATATGAGACTCCTTGGGATCCGAGTTTGTTTCCACCACTTAAGGCCTCTGTGATGTGGACACACGATTTCGCTATCCGAGCCTCACCTTCCTCATCTATTAAAGTAGGAAAATAATAGTGTATATTGAATAGAGTAGCTGGAAATTTTAAATGAGAAGACTTGTCTAATGCACATCACATACTAAGTTCTTGAGAAGCATTAGCTGCTCTAACATTAACAATTCCTCCTCTTTCAGCGAGCTCCAACTCCAGGCCTAACTAAACCTATTAAAACACACACAGCTGCCTTAGC
>SJXQ01007997.1:121892-261170 GCA_006408695.1 Aepyceros melampus | reverse complement strand
GGCGGCGCCTCTCCCCGGCAGCCGCGGGCGGGAGAGGGCCGGCCGCGTCCCCGGCTCGAAGATGCGCGCCGGCGGGGACCCGAGACCTGAGCTCCAGGGAGGCTCGGGCGCCGCGCGGCCGGCCCCGTCTGCGCCTGGCGCGGCACCCACGCCCGAGTCCGGCCGTGGGAGGAGACCGTGGCGGCGACTCGCTTCCCCGCCACCTGCCGGACACCGCCAGCTCCCCGGGCCCGGATGCCCCCGGGGACGCTCCGGATGGCGCGCGGGTTGTTCGGGCTTTGCTCCCTCTAGTTGCTGTGGATGGAGACGGGGGTGGGGCGGCGGAGGACCAGATCGCGTGAAAGTTGCCAATGTGCAGAGGAAACGCTCTCGCCGAGTTCCAGCGTGCCCTTAGCAACACAGAGAGACTGTAGGCTGGACCTACGACGGAGCATAACTCTGCCTGGCTATCCTCCTCGGGTTGGGCTGGAGGATGGAACCCAGAGGGCAGCCGGGAGGCAGCGCCGAGCTGTTTTTTGCGCCCCCCTCCCAAGACAGGCTGAGAGTAACAGGGCTGGCATCAAACCACTGGGGGGTTGGTCTCCTAGCAGGTTCGGAGCTTCCAATGCCATCACTAGTAGTACTGCTATTAATGCTGTTGTTATTGGCACGGATGCCAGAAAGGATTTTGTCTTCCGATTGTTATAAGTCACCTGGAAACTGAGTCTGCCCCTCCCCGCTCCCAAATATCCCTTCATCCCTTGATGCTCCTCCCCATTTAAAAAAATTATCCCTCAGATCTGTCAGGGACAACCCCCACCCCCACCCCCACCCGCAAAGGAACTGGAGCTACGTAAGAACACCAGAAACTGCAAAAAGTCGCAACTCCACAACGTGCTGGCACCAGCGCTCTAGACGAGGGTTATATTTCTATCCGCTCTAGCGTCCTTTGGCTCCAGAACGGTGGAGGCATTGCCAATCTCTAACCCATACTGGACTCAGCTGTCTCTTTTGGTGTGTTCCTACAATTTGGAAATATATTTTTCTCTTGTTGTGACCCTCGCCATGCCACTGGGCACGTCACCTGGCCGCGGCAGGCTCCAGCTCCCAATGCCAAGGCTCCGCAAGGGCACCTGCGGTGGCCTCCCCGGGGCCTGGCCCCTGGTCCGAGCTGCTCCTGGGTGCAGAGTTGGCCAGCTGATGACGCAGAAGACAGGGCAGGAGGGTGGGAGAACAGCATGTGAGTCAAGCCAAGAACAGGAGATGAGGTCAAGCCTCCTCGCTGGCCACATCCCTTCCTGCCAGAGAAAAGAGAGAGACAAATGGAGAGCAAACGGGAAGTGTTAGAAATTGGAACCAAGCTCCCAGAGTCTATTTAGGCTGTTGCCATTGACTTTGCTATGACCTTCCCTTGCCAGTGCTTCCGATTTTCCCTGCTAATGCAGGAGTCCCCGTGCCTTTCTAATAGGACGGTCACGGTGAGATGATCTAATTTTGTATCCCCAAAATGCTTCAAGCATCCTGGGAAAAGACAGTCTATAAAATATGCAGTTTTAACGTTTTGTGGGAAAAGTTTGTGACACTGCAGGTTACGGAGCTACATTTTTAGCATGCGTGCCATGTGGCAGTGTAAAATTAAAATGGAAAGAGAAAGTGCAAACATAAAAATGACGTAGCATTCTTGACATTCTTGTAGAAAAATTATCTTTCATTTGGGGAGAGTTGCCCGGGAGTTTAATCAGTGTTTATACTACTGAAACGCCCCCTTCTACCTTTCTCCCCAGTAAAATTTTATGACCCAGTTCTCCCGGGAAAGGCAATGGGAATGCAGAAAGTGAGCATGGGAGGGTTGTTAGGGGAGCCATCGCCTAGACTTTGGAGACTGGAACAGGAAGAAAGATGCCATCCTCCTTGCGGAGCAGGGAAATGTTCTTCTGGAAAAAACAGTTTAGCAGTGTAGGGCAATCCACCCAGCCCTGGCTGTTGTCTATTCAGAGATTCAGGACCAGAACTCGATGCTCCAAAGAGGGCTAAGCAGGGGGCCTTGATCGCCTCCCCTTGGTAAAGACACTGCCCAGCTCCGCTCTGGGGATTGCTGTTAACTTCTCTCTCCCTGCCTGCTCACTGCAATCATTTCCTTGCCTTTGCAAAGCAATTCAGATGTACTCTGTCAGCCCCTTATATATTTGTAAATATCTCCCAAGTTCTGAAGCTTCTCAGAGACGTGCAGCTGTTGGCAAATTCAAGGAAATAGTTGGAAGTAATGAAGAGAGTCACTGAAAAGTGGGTATGTTTTTCCCTGGTAGAGAAGTTTTTGAATGCCTTTTGAGCTAGAAAATTAGCAGTTTAGAAAAGCAGAAGGGATTTCCTTGACTTCCCTCTACTCAGAAGCCAGGAGCTGTGTTTTTCTTTCCCTCATAGTAGTGAGCACTGTTTGGTTAAGCATTTTTTTTTACAATTTTGGACTTAAAATGGGCTTCGGCCTGATGGCGTTCTATGGAGAGAGGAAAAATGTAAAGAGATACGGAAGGAAGAGCTGCAGTAGCTAGGACATAAATCAGCCAGAATATATGGGGGAGTGATGAGAATAGGTCTTTTCACCCTAAAAAAAAGAGTGTCCACCCTGGAAGGAAAAGAAGTCTGATTATTGGCATCCAGGGCTGAAACCAAGGCAGCTGATGCTGAGAGGAGCCAAAGGGCAGTTCTTCTTAGTTTAGAAACAGCGAGACAGTCTCTGCCAAAGGTTGCTGTAAACACGGAATAAAGATTTCATTGTGGGCTGGTGTGACTAGAATAATCAGACAGCTAATTGTTCATTCTAATCTGGTGGTGCTGTAATCAGTAGTGCAGAGCAGTGAAAATAAGAGCAAGGGAGAAATAGAGAAGGAACATCACTTTTATCTCACTTGTTTCACTCTGAGGGCATTAGGAAAGTCCGGTTAGCTTTTTTTTCTCTTTTTAAAGTGTATTCATCTCCCCAGAACCCTGAGAGCGCTGGCAGTCTGAGATCCTCTGCTGCCATTTTCCCCCTTCCAGGTTCCACTCTGCTTATGGGCAAAACTTCTCATCTTCTAAAATCAGTGTGGGAAACTACAGTAGGAATGAATGCATTAGGCAGCTCCAGTTTTAATTAATAGGTCTGCTATATGCAAACCTTAGTTCAGCCCAATCAAAATATACGCAAACAGCACCACATTCTTATGCTTCTCCAATAGATATTTCGCAGATATATAAGGTTTAAGAAGTGAATATTCCATTTTTGACATTTAATTATATTTTCTGTTGTGAACCAAATTGCCTGGTGATTAATCTTTCACATTTAATTGAAGAAATGACCTCTTCAGGATTTTCATACTAATTTACGATAAAAAAAAGCAAACGTAAGCAAGAAAGGTGATTTTTAAGTGACTGAGCAGCTAACAGTTCTTATAGGCAGTGGACTGTGACTTATTGTTATTTACTAAAAGATGGCACTGTCATAAATCCCTTCTGAAATGACTTCTGCAGTGAAGAAATGAATAAAGGAATGGAGAGCATTATGTACTTAGTGTCTGGGGTGCAGGAGAGGAAGAACCATGTATTCGTTAGTTCAAACCCTCCCTGAATCTCAATGTTGACATAGAATATGGAGCAAATTCTCATTATTTGAATTTTAAAAAGGAACATTTTTAAGTGTCAATGTTAAGTATAATTGTTCTGGGAATAAAAACACTATGCTATAAAGAAAGCATAATAAATCACATAAGGTCAAAAAGTCTCATAAATACTTAGTTTCTCCAAGATACTCATTCTGTCTCAATTTGTTTAAGAGGTACAGAACTGTCCTTCCTAACCTTTAGTTTCTTTTATCCATCCTGAATCAAAAAGGACTGCAAAGGAAGAATACTTACTGAAGTGTTGAAAAAGCAAAAGTGGCACAAAACTATTGAGCTCTCAGAAGGCAGAATTCTACTTTACAAAACGCACTGTCTACAGCAATTAAAAATAGAAAATCATATTTCCACATTAAATTATAGAAACAACCCATTTTAAAGAGAAATTTAGCCTTTTCCCATTGAATTGCTATTCATGGTTCGCTAAATAGTTTTTCAGAGTAATCTGCCAATCTGTTAGTCAGGACTGTCTAGTTAAGAATATTCCTAATTACATATGGATTAACTTAATTTTAGAACCCTAAGAATATCAACTCAAAGCATTACTCAAGTGCAATGCAAAACAGAAATGGTCCAATTTGCCTAAAGGTATATGCAATATTTTTAAGTTTAAAGACTCATAAAAGAGTGAACATTTGGTATGGGAGTACATCAATGAATAACTACAATAAAAGAGTAAGGGAAGCTATAAACTGTTGGATCTTTTAAATATATGCAAAGTAAGGTTATAGCAATACAGCTCATTTCTCCTTCCAAAACAGGAAAGGCCAGCCATGCAAAATACACATGTCAAAGACTTGCACACCACTGCCTGAAATGGAAGTATTTTTGCTATTTATAAGACTTTTTGACAATCTAATCAACAGTTTAAAATGTATTCCAACAAATGCCATTATCATGTTAACAGTAAAGAAGTATCTTGTATGGAAGAGATATTTCTTTATAGTTCTATGCCCTTAACTGGAATCTTATACATAGTAGATTCTCAATAGATAAGTATTTATTTCATTTTTATAAGGAAAATAAAATTGAATTAATGGAATTTCCGAGATAGATGAGTTTATAGTAAGTCAAAAGCCTGAATGTTCTTTGTCACTTCAAATTCTTCCTCTAAACTGGTGAGATGTACTTGTGACCAATAGTTATAATTATAGGCGATATTCTGGTCTGGGTACGAGAGAAGTTTAAAAAAAATAAACTTCCTTTTACTTTAGTTTTACCTGAGTATCAGGTGTGTTTCCGCATATCCAAGTTGCCAAAATGCATGGCGTCTCTGCATAATAAAGCCGCATGTCTGTGCTCAGCTGCTCCATAATAAAGATGACACTTCACCAAATGGTTATTATTCACAAGAAGTCCTCACACAGAGTCTGTCTTTGAAGTACTGACGTACTGACCAATTATGACTCAAAGGCTGCTGTGGCAGCTAATAAACGGTAATTCACACAATAACTTCATTCCACGGCAGTGGCCCTCTTGGGTGTCACAGACGTTTGTTTGACACACAGCCCAATGGTCAGACCCAACCATGCAACCACAGCCGGGTTTAGCCCAGACGGGAGGGCTGAAGCCTGCAGGAGGCCCCCTCTGCGCAGCCCACTCCAGCCACCTGCCCTCCCCTGCCGATGACGCAATGCGCTCCATTGACTGTCCCCAAAACGAAACGCAGGGGCCCTAAGGAGCTTCAGTGTCCATACGCGTAGCATCACACTGCTGTTTGTTTGTTTTTCTTTGAGGTCTGACCTTGGTTCAGTGAACAAGGTGGTCTCAGAGATTTCCTGGAGAACAGTACATAGTATAATACATTGGCATGCTGCTGCTGCTGCTAAGTCGCTTCAGTCGTGTCCGACTCTGTGCGACCCCAGAGACGACAGCCCACCAAGCTCCCCCATCCCTGGGATTCTCCAGGCAACACTGGAGTGGGTTGCCATTTCCTTCTCCAAGGCGTGAAAGTGAAAAGTGAAAGTGAAGTCGCTCAGTCGTGTCTGACTCTTAGCGACCCCATGGACTGTAGCCTACCAGGCTCCTCCATCCATGGGATTTCCCAGGCAAGAGTACTGGAGTGAGGTGCCATTGCCTTCTCTGATACACTGGCATAACTGGGAGCTAATAGTCAAGAGAAAACCAGGCTAGAATTAGCAAGAACATTCAATTACCTTTTGTTCCCAGAGACAGCCGTTTACCAAGACCGGTGCTAAAGTTGTGGTCAAAACAGGATGGGGAGACGGGCAGTGCAGCTTCTTTGTTCTCTAGCTGATATCTTTGGATGGAACCAAGCCTTGGTTTCCACTTTTCACCAGTAAATCAAAACAGAGTTTATTAGATAGCAGCTGATAGAAATTGTTGAATGCACACTTTAAGAGTACAGCTGAACATAAGCATTTTAGATGTATTTATAAAAATTTGTGGTTAAAGATATTGTAACATACTATTTTCCTCTGATGGAATAATGTGCATTTCATACCATATTCATTCTTCCTTTTTTTTCATTTTATAACGCTAGTGACTTGGAATCCCTATCAATTCCTAATGTGGGGTTAATATACACATATTATGAATAATCAATGAACTTACATAATCTGTTTGTAAAAACCAACAAGAAGTAATTTTATTTAGCACATTTAATTAGAAGTTGGCTGAAGGAGTTTCATTTAGATGTAATCTCTGAAGGAAACCAAATATGTGTTTTTTTTTTTTAATTTGAAAGATCCTCAGCACTCTGATAAGAAAGATTATTATCAATAGCATCCAAAACAGATGGAAGTGAACACTCAGGTTTTGCATCTAAGATCCTTTTCCATGGAAGTGTTTTGAGTAGACATGTAGAATGCATAGTATCACCTACTTAGTACCTTTTAACTCTGAGGGGGGCAGGGTGGGGGATGGGAAGCCAGCTGAACATGCCAGCCATTCCTGTGCCCACCCTTACACAGACCCAAATGTTTCCTTCATTTTGCTTGTATTGTTAAGAAACAAGGCAAGTTTCAATGTCTCGTTTTCAAATTCCCTGATCCCTTACACCCAAGGCCTCATCGGAAGTATAAATTGCAAAGCCGTCATCATTACATCATTGAGAGAAGAAGCCACGCTGGAGAGCATGTGTCTTGTAAGCTCTTTTTGGATATTGAATAAGACTCTAAATCTGTGCCATACTTTTTGCACAAACTGGCAAGAACTCCCAAGGATGCTCATCTTATAAATAAATACAAAATAAGATTTATGCTATCATTAATCTCACTGCTTGGCTTCCTAGGTGGTGCCATGATAAAGAACGCAGGAGATACAAGAAACACGGGTTCAATCTCTGCAAGCCCTAGAGTAGGACATGACAACTCGCCCCAGTATTCCTGTCTAGAAAATTCCATGGACAGAGGAGCCTGGTGGGCTACAGTCCATGGGGTTGCAAAACAGTCAGACACACTGAGCAACTGAGCACAATCTCACTACAAATTGTATTTAAAGCGAATGGTATCCAGCAAAGTACTTCTTCATTAATATTATAGTTTTGAAGTATTATAATGGTATCTACCTTTATCCATAGCCTATGTTCTCCTCTCAGTAATATTGGGAACATTTATTCAGTCTAATATGAGTCAAAAATATGAGGCATACTTGTATTTGGAAATAAAATCCTTGAGTAGTCATTAAAAAATTAATCCATTTGGCAGTTCAGCACCTCAGTGGAATACTTCAGGCAGCTAAGCACAGAAGTGATCATCTCATTCATGGGGCTGCTGAGTATTTGAGGTCAAATTGCAGAGGCTTCTTTCTTTGAATACAGAAAAACAACAGATTTCTTCATGATATAGAAATGCTGTCCATTTCTTTAGCTACATCTATGCAGTGTGCCTATGTCGATTAAAATGCATTCAGAGAGAACGTAGAAAGGGCCGTGAAAACAGCCGCCACTGAGTTAGTGCTCGCCTCTGCGCCAGACGCTGTGCTGAGTTTGTGGCTCAAACGGTAAAGAATCTGCCTGCAATGCAGGAGGCCTGGGGTTCAATCCGTGGGTCAGGAAGATCCCCTGGAGAAGGGAATGGCAACCCACTCCAGTCTTCTTGCCCGAACAATCCCAGGGACAGAGGAGCCTGGCGGGCTACAGCCCGCGGGGTCGCCAAGACTTGGACACGACTGAGCGACTGACCCTCTCACAGGGTGCGCTTGTGTCAGTTAAAATGCGGGACATTCAGAGAGAACGTAGAAAGGGCCGTGCAACAGCCGCCATTGAGTTAGTCCTCGCCTCTGCGCCAGACGCTGTGCTGAGTGCTTCGGATGCATGACCTCACTAATCCTCTTTGTGGAACCAGTATAGTCACCATCTTCCTTTTACAGAAGCAGAATCCGAGGCACAGGATTATGTGGTCTCCTAGGCGGATTTCAAACCCAGGAGCCTCTGGCTCCCAAGCTTGGGATTCTAATCATGCAGCTATATTCTCTCCCCTACAGCAGGGTTTCTCATCCTTGGTACTAAGGACATGTTGAGCCAGATAATTCTTAATTCTTTATTTGTTGTTCAGCCGCTCAGTGGTATCTGACTCTGTGAGAGTCGGACAAAGCATGCCATGGACGGCAGCATGCCAACCTTCCCTGTCCTTCACTATCTCCAAGAACTTGCTCAATTCATGTCTATCAAGTCAGTGATGCCATCCTCTGTCGTCCCCTTCTCCTCCTGCCTTCAATCTTTCCCAGCATCAGAGTCTTTTCCAATGAGTCAGTTCCTTGCATCAGTATTGGAGTTTCAGCTTCAGCATCAGTCCTTCCAATGAACACCCAGGACTGATCTTTAGGACGGACTGGTTGGATCTCCTTGCAGTCCAAGGGACTCTCAAGAGTCTTTTCCAACACCACAGTTCAAAAGTAATTCTTTATTAGAGGACTGTAAAGGAGCTGTTTTGTGCATTTTAGGACATTTAGCAACATCCCTGGTCTCTGTTTGGGTTGGGAAGATCTCCTGGAGAAGGGCATGGCAACCCACTCCAGTTCTCTTGCCTGGAGAATCCCATGGACAGAGGAGCCTGCTAGGCTTCAGTCCACAGGGCCGCAAAGAGTGGACACGACTGAGCGACTTGGCATGCACGCACATTGTATTTTCTCTAATTCACATATTTAGAGTCATTGGAGTAAACAGAATGAATAAGCCGGAGAATTTTACCACATGCTACACAGAATAAGAGTCACTTCCTGTGTGCCAAGCCTGTGTAAAGCATAAAACCAGCATTATCCCACTGCTTTCTGACTTGAACTTCAGGAAGCAGGAACTGGTATCATCACCACTTTGTAACTGAGGAAACTGAATCACAGAGAAGGGACATAACTTCTCCAGGCTCACAGCTAGGAACCCCAGCCTTACTACTTTGAACCTGAGTCAGTCCAAAGTTACAAAATCTGTCATGCTCCTCACCCTTTCAGCATATGGGAGTACACTATTATGTTTGAAATGATTTTTTTCTAGAATTTAAGACGTGTGGTTATTTAAATGCAAATACATAAAACACCTTTCAAGAACTAAAATACATTTTAAAAATTATTTGGTTTTTTCTATTATCTATGATGTTGCTTCCTTCAAAGAGCGTAAATTGCTCTGAGTCAACTTTCAGTAAACAGGGAAAACAGGGTTTTTAGGGTTTTTTAAAGATGTCTAAGAAGAAAGATTGGTATTGGAATTTCAGACACTATTCTGTACATTAGAGAATTAAAACCTAGGCCTCCAGGCTGAAAGTACTAGTGTGAAAACAGGACTGTGGATTTCCACAAATTTAGGAAATTCTAATGGTCAACATATCTTAGCTGATTATGTCATTAAAGAGTGTGCTTTCTTCTGATCACAAGTGTCCTGGTGGATGACCTTCTGTCTTAATGATTATCTTGTTAGACATTTCATAAAACCAAACTGATTTTCCAACGACTTTCTCTGCCTTTATTATTTCAATGCCAAAATGATGCCAAAAAGCTTTAAACCATTCTGCCTGAGAGCACTGGACTCAGCCCATCTGTGACTCAGATTTAGTGGAAGATAACTTCCAGGTTACAACTCAAGTCTGGTGACTTCCTATTCTTAGGCAGTACTTCTTCGTGCCCACCTTTCCAGACAACAGTCAGCTAAAGACTTAAAACACTCTTTAGCATCTGCTTTCTAAACTTATTGCTACCCTGGTGCTTGCAAGACTTCAGCACTTACTGAAGTCCATACTTCTCTATTTATCATTCTTGCAAAGCATCAGGCGGGTGTCGGAGGTGGTTCAGGCACGTATCAGAGAACTTAAAGTGGTGTCCTAGGCAGCTGTCTTTGGGGCAGCTGTTTTGTCAAAAGGAAGGAAGCTTCACTGGACCCTGTGGCTTCTGCTGTCCAGAAGAGGACGTCGGACGTCATCTGCTGATAATGAAATAGTCTTTGCGCAGTGTGCTCACAGCCCACCGAAGCTCGTGTCTAAAATACCAGCCTTGCTGAGCCTCTCACCATAACGTATTCTCACCAGGGCTTCATTCTCCCTGGTCAAATTGTGGCTTGTGGGACCTTTGTATGACTTTGTGAAGTGGAGATTATCACACTGATGTTTTATTCACAAGTACCCGCCCCTGGGTTTTTACTTTATTCCATAGGGGGAAACTGATACAAAGAGTGTTCTCAATATCCTTCATGATGCGAGGTATTGTCAGTCAAAAGCAAGACGTCTCCTCAATGACCACGAGTCATTGGAAGCATCTCTACAACCTGAAGCGATATGGAACCATGAAACTGTGCTTCCCATCATGTGTGAGCCACTCAGAATGTAGGATCGGATAGGTTATTCTGGAGGTTTGGATAGAACGAGTTAGGAATGAACCTGGGAAAGAGGTGCCCTACAAGCACTGAAGAATGTACCAAGCAAATGCTGCTACCAGTACCTGACCCTGGACTTCAGGCTTCTCAGGTCACAGTGGGTCAAAAGCCATATGGCTTCGGTCTCTACCCTCATTCATAGTTCTGAGAAGTGTAGATGGCCTTAAGTCCTGGTACCTTTAGAAGTCACTGGCTAAGGGATATGAATAGCTGGGTTCGGATTAAATGATATACAGAGGAGAAAACCAGTGGCCGCTAAGGCATGGTCTTACAGTATCACAGACTAGAGAGGAAATGTGCATTAGCAGTGTGTCTCATTATAATATGCAGCCTTCAAGTTAGAGATGTTACCTCCTCTTTCCCATCCCAATCTCACCTCTACTAATGTTCTATAGGAGATACCAAAGATAGCTCTTGCATCTTTAAGATAAAAGGAAAACTTTCATACATTTGGTGCTAGGTAAAAGAAATACTTAAGCCAAATTGAAGACATCAAAAATAAGCAACTGCATTGAAAAGTCACAGCCATATTGAACAATAAACAATTTATGGAAGGAGCCCAGAAAAATTGTTTTTTTAAAAAATTGAAAAGCATAGCTTCTGACAAGTATTCCTTATTTATGAGTATAAGTAGATTTTTTTAAGAAACACAAAAATGCTAAAATAAAATGCAAGTTGGACATGTACATTCCCCTCTGAGGCTTGGCATAAGAGGGAAACCTAGGCACATATGAGATTAATTGCAGAGTGTAATTCAATGATCATTACCTACACTAATTGAGAGAACAGAAGGTCAGGATTACGTGAAATTGTAAATGATTCCAAATCATTTATGGTTGACTGGGGAAGAGCTTTTGGCCTTTACTGGAGTATTGGTAAGCCTGGGGATCTAGCAACTCAGTTTCTAAAAGAAGGGGCTCTCATAAGTGAAGGCTAGATGCCCAAGCGTAGGTACTGCTCTCTCGTGTAACCCTTGTTTAGTTAGCTGCGTCAGGACTTGAGGCACGCAGGGTCTGGTGTGTGAGGCGGCCTCTTCTGTTGCGGCGCGGACTCTCTGGCTGCGGTCTTCAGCAGGGCTTCAGCAGCTGTGGCGTGTGGGCTTAGGTGCTCTGAGACCTGTGGGACCTCAATTCCCTGACCAGGGATCGAAGCCCTGTTCCCTGTGTTGCAAGGCGGCTTCTTAACCAGTGAGCCCCCAAGGAAGCCCCCAGACACTTCCCGTGTTCCCCCTCCTTTCTTAGCTCAGCTCGCCTGCACTTGTCCAGGGGAGCTCGTGGGCCACAGTCAACAGACCAGCGCTGGGCGTACTTTCTGCTGAGGACGCCAGATAACTGGATGGTTCACTGGCTGTGTTCCTGCTCTGGCTTCCTAGTCCCTTCGAGGACCCATGATCTGAGAAACATGCGGCTTGGAGGGCAAGAAATCACAGGAAGTGCTGCGAGTGTTCACCCAGGAAGAGTCTGCCCAGTGGCACCACCCAGGGCTGACAGACCCCAGGCTGTTTACCGCTACCAAAAACACAGACTCTCAAACATTTCTCTGGTTCCAAGGCAAGCTGGAATACAAATTGTTCCAAAAGGATCCCATGCATGCAAAGTGAATAGCTGTCAACAAAGCTATAATTAAGGAGATGAGATGCTGTCAATAAACTTGAAATAATGCTCTTCCTTGGAGCAGTCACTTTATGCCTTCTCTCTTCTCTACCCTCTCTTCACACGGCCTCCCTCCAGGATAATCTGGAGTTTTCTCAACACCATTTAGGAGGGAAAACTCCCTGCAGAGCTTTTTAGAGACTTGGAGAAATAACACAGACCGTGTTTTTTCTTCCTTTTGAGATGCTTGATGTTGTTATTTAGACCCTAAGTTGTGCCCGACTCTTTGCGACCCCTGGACTGTAGCCCACCAGGCTCCTCTGTTCATGGGATTCTCCAGGTGAGAATACCAGCATGGGGTGCCATTTCCTTCTCCAGGGGAGCTTCCCCACCCAGAGACTGAACCAAGTCTCCTACACTGACAGATTCTTCACCACTGAGCTACCAGGGAAGCCTCTCTGAGATGGACATGTTGCTAATGTCTCCTTCAAATTCATAGTGTCTTCCTTGTTTAGCCAATTGTTAGTATTTATCCTCCCTCCAGGGCATAGTTTCACTAGTTTATGACTATAGCAGTAAGTTGCCCTCCTTGGTAAAGAGAGTTTATCTCTGCGAATTAATTTCACATGTTCTAATTCATGTTTTCAGCACCATCTGCCAACAACCCTTCTCTTGGCTTCAACTGATTTCATATTCTTTCTTTCGTCCACTGGAACATTTTAGGTCTCAGCAAATGCGTTCAAATGAAAGTCCAGGCTTTCCAAGCCAAAAAAAAGTCACTTTCCTTCCTCTTCCACTCTTAGGAACTGTTTCTGCTGCAGCCTTGCTCATCACCCTCTCTTCTTGAAGAAACCACAATTCTTTGGACCTATGTCTGATCCTTTTCTGAGAAGATGACTCAAAACTTATCTTCCTGAATGAAACCACAATTTGCCATAGATTTTCTGCCTCACCGCAAGACTCTGTCATTGTCCCCTATGCTAAATTTCATTTCTGCAGCGCATTTGATGCTGTTTTTGCCAACAATGGTGGCTGTCTCAGGTGGATATTTTCCCTCCCCCAAATGAGTCATAGCTCCTTCAGAGGGCAGTGTGTTTTCCTTCTCTGCAGCACAGGGTTCCCTGCTCCGAATGGTGGTGGCTCATCAGTACCAATGCTGGCTGTTTTATGATAGCCCTAAAGCATTTTTTTTCTGTTCTTTCCTACCTTGAAACACTCTGTTGTGCCAACTCGATGCTGTGAATGTTCTAAGTCCACATGCCCCTGAGCTCATTGGCTGGCGTGGCCACAGAAAGATGGGAACCCCAGATGGTCATGCTGTTTCAGGAAACGAGGAGCTGCAAAGGTCAATGGTGAGAGGCACAAGAGAATCACCAGTGCTAGAGAAAAGGAAATTATGAAGCGCATTGGAAAGGAGCTGTAAAGCAGAACTGCATGGGGAAAGGAAATTTCTCAGCCTTTAAAAAATGCATATGAATAATTACATTTATGTTTACACCTTGGAATCTAGGTATAGCTTTATGGTATGCTGGTGCAAGTGAATTTTCTCTTTAAACTGCATGAGGGCTGTGCCTTGAAGGCTGAAGACTGCAGAGGCTGAAACATGTGCTCTTTAGGAGTGGCTGTGAGAAGTGTCGGAATTACCCAACAGCTAGCCGTGGTCTCCATTCCTAAATTCCAGGCACCAGAGGGCATTTTGGCAAATCTGTTCTCTGTGCCCTACCAGCTAAAAAATCTTCTGTTTGACTTCCACCATCTGCCTCCTCCTAGCAAACCCAACCCGAATCCAAAATAAGCAGGTGGATTTAAGTCCTGGAGATAGGCACTTTCTGGGGAAAACTGGAGAAATTTATTAACCATTAGCAGTTTGAAATACTCATTTACAAGTTCAACCTAACGCACAGTCATTCTCTGAATATGTCTTCCTAGGATGAGATGCTTAAATCTGAGATATCCAGGAAACAGGCTAATTTAGAAGAAATTTGAGTTAAAATGAGCATTTCCTACAGATTCTATAATAACTCCATTCTGGTTTTGGCGTGTAAAGAAGTGTGCCCTCTTCATGGCTGTGAGCATGTGGTTTTAGAGATTCCCTCCTATACAGTACAGTGACAATTAGTTTTACATGGTTATCTACAGATTCAGTACCTACAGGTTCTGTATCGAGAATTAGAATCTGTTCATTCAAGCCATCGCTCTCCAAACCGAGACTAAAAACCAAATGTAGCAACATCCCCAATAAGACTGAAGTGCTAAACTCCTAAACAGCCACGTGTGTGTGATAAAAGACAATATCAAAACTGGGTGTTTTCATCACTCTCACATTGTAGCTTGTGAGCTGTAGTTTGGTTTATATCTTCACAAACAAACTGGAGCTGATGATTTAAACGGATTCCTAGAGAATAAGGGCCAAGGTCATGTATGAGAGTGCTCAGGCTGCCATAACAAAATAGCACAGGCTGGGGGCGGCAAAAATGTAAGTCCCAGCTCAGCGGAGTTGGAGTCTAATGAGAGCTTGCCTCCTTGGAGATCTCTCTGTGCATATATGATGTAAGGAGAGAGAGAAAGAAGTGGAGGTGGGGAGGGAAGGAAAGGAGACATCTAAGTCTGTTCTTATCAGGACACTAATCTTGTGGGATTGGGGCCCCATCCGTGCGACTTCATGTAACCTAATTACTTCTTTATTCCACATATAGCCACACGGGGCAGTTAGGGTTTCAACATATGAATATGAGGCAGACATATACATTCTATCCATAAACACAACATTTTAACTTAGACAGCTTATTCATGTTTTGTCCCATTTAGATTGACTCAAGCATCAAGAAATCCCTGATTGTTGTTTGAACTCAGTGAGTTTAAGCAGCTTTCCCAGTGGTCACACAGTAGCTGACTAACCTGAGACTGGGTTCCAGGACCTGGTGCCATTGTTCCTGCCCGTGGAGGAGCCATGCAGTGCTCCTCCACCCCCATCTCCAGCTTCCCACCACCCCAGCCAATGTGTCTCTGTACTGCTTATGTGGCCTTTGAGTTTTAAGTTACTTAGTAATGTCTGCTGCTGTCAAGTCTTACAAAGTACCTAAAGAATCTAGGTTTTTCTCCCCGTTCTACTGCTTTATGTTCCATCCCTTGTCATTTTTGTCTAAATTTCTAGCTTAAAATTGTTCTCCATGGTGTTGGTGTTCTCCATGCCTCCATTATCTTTGTAGCGGACTATTGAACTTTCTATCAAGACTGTACTCCCTTCAGTAATCCCCTTGGTTACTCCCGGGGTCTCAAGTTGACATGTCAGGGTAGCTATGGAGATGATAAGTGAATGACTGAAGCTTGCTGTGCTTTGGAAAGAGAAAGGGTACAGTTGAGGGCTCAAGACCATTGCTGTAAGCAGGATTTAGGTTAATATCTGCTAGCTACTATAGTAAAAATGCCAGCTCTCAGTGGTTTAACACGGTGATTGTCTATTAATTCTTCACATCGCAGTTCAATGTCAAGTCAGGCGGACCTACTGAGTGCTTTTTCGCCAAGCAGTGATTCAGGAATTAAGGCTGCTTCCAGCCTGTGGCCCCACCTTACCTAGGGAACAGAAATCTTTGCACAAAGTCAGTAGAGAAGCAAAGACAGAAAGTGTGAGGGATCTTTCAGAATGTTTTATAGTGAGTCATGAAAACTGTGAGGTCACTTCCAGCTGCCCATTTTGGCCAGAACTCTGCCACATGACCCAAAGCTAACAGCAAGGGAGACTGGGAAATGCACTCTTTTTGTCTAGTAAGAGGAAACAGGACTCATTAGCCTCTGGTCAGCCTCTGACAAAGCTCACAACCCTTTCTTGGTGCTTAGGCGAACTCCTCGATTCAGTGGCATTCGTTGTTGTTCAGTCGCTCATTCATGCCCGACTCTTTGCAGCCCCATGGGCTACAGCATGCCCGGCTCCTCTGTCCTTCACTCTCTCTCGGAGTTTGCTCAAATTCCTGTCCATTGAGTCAGTGATGCTGTCTAACCATCTCATCCTCTGCTGCACCTTTCTCCTCCCGCCTTCAATCTTTCCCAGCATCGGTGTTTTTTCCAATGAGTCAGCTCCTCGCATCAGGTGGCCAAAGTATTGGAGCTTCAGTTTTAGCATCAATCCTTCCAGTGAATATTCAGGGTTGATTTCCTTTAGGATTGACTGGTTTGATCTCCTTGCTGTCCAAGGGACTCCCAAGAGTCAGTAGAGAAGCAAAGACAGAAAGTGTGAGGGATCTTTCAGAATGTTTTATAGTGAGTCATGAAAACTGTGAGGTCACTTCCAGCTGCCCATTTTGGCCAGAACTCTGCCACATGACCCAAAGCTAACAGCAAGGGAGACTGGGAAATGCACTCTTTTTGTCTAGTAAGAGGAAACGGGACTCATTAGCCTCTGGTCAGCCTCTGACAAAGCTCACAACCCTTTCTTGGTGCTTAGGCGAACTCGATTCAGTGGCATTCGTTGTTGTTCAGTCGCTCATTCATGCCCGACTCTTTGCAGCCCCATGGGCTACAGCATGCCCGGCTCCTCTGTCCTTCACTCTCTCTCGGAGTTTGCTCAAATTCCTGTCCATTGAGTCAGTGATGCTGTCTAACCATCTCATCCTCTGCTGCACCTTTCTCCTCCCGCCTTCAATCTTTCCCAGCATCGGTGTTTTTTCCAATGAGTCAGCTCCTCGCATCAGGTGGCCAAAGTATTGGAGCTTCAGTTTTAGCATCAATCCTTCCAGTGAATATTCAGGGTTGATTTCCTTTAGGATTGACTGGTTTGATCTCCTTGCTGTCCAAGGGACTCCCAAGAGTCTTCTCTAACACCACAGTTTAAAAGTATCCATTCTTCAGTGGCATGGGGAATGGGTAATAAGGGTGGGAGGGCGGAAAATGATTGTCAGTAATTCTGCATTAGCTGTAACCTGAAATGCAAGCTCCTTGGTGAACCTCAGAAGACAAAACATGACAGGGCTGTGTGATCATTAAGGGCGCTGTCTCAGGACTCACACAGTTTAGGGCCGACTGACGCTGCTGGCTCCAGGGTCACATGCCAAGAGCCTCAGAGCAGAGCATGCCCCACACTCTGCACGTGAGTGTCCCCTCCCCACCGCACGGTAAGCTGCGCAGCATCAGCTGGGAGAGTAGCCAGCAGACGTAGAAATCTGGTTGCTTTAGCTCACTGTTCCCGACCCTCCCTGTAGGCACGTTTCTTAAATTCCTAGACAAGTTATTTCATGTCTCTGAGCAAGTTCACTCATTTGAAAACTGGGATTGATAATGCCAATCTCAAAGCAATCATATTCAATTATATAAAGTATCCGCACCTTCCCTGATAACATAGGAAACAGTGTTAAATACTAACTGCAAATATTATCAGAAGAAGGTAGGGAAATGTAGAGTCCTCTCTCTCTCTTTCTCTCTTTCTATATATATATATATATATATATATATATATATCTTTAGGATTTTCTGTGTATAGTATGATGTCATCTGCAAACAATGACAGTTATATTTATTTTCCAGTTTGGATTCTTTTCATTTCCTTTTCTTCTCCTCTGCCACGGCTAGGACTTCCAGAACTATGTTGAACCAAAGTGGTGAGAGTGGACATTCCTTGTTCTAATCCTGATCTCAGGGGAAATGCTTTCAGCTTTTCACCACTGAGCACAATGTCACCTATAGGCTTGTCATATACGGCCTTTTTTATCTTGAGGTAGGTTTCCTCTATGCCCACTTTCTGGAGAGTTTTGTCATAGATGAGTGTTGAGTTTTGTCCAAAGCTTTTTTTGCATCTATTGGGATAATCATATGGTTTCTATTCTCCAGTTTGTTGACATAGTGTATCACACTGACTGATTTGCAGACACTGAAAAATTCTTGCATTCCTTGCATAAATCCTACTTGATCATGGTATAGGATACACTGTTGGATTTAGTTTGCTAGTATTTTGTTGAAATTTTTTGTGTCTATATTTGCTGGTGATATTGGCCTATGATTTTCTTTTCTTGATGCCACACCACACAGTATGTAGGATCTTAGTTCCCTGACCAGGAATAGAACCCACACCTCCTGAAATGGAAGCCAGTAGTCCTAACCACCTGCCTTATGAGAAATCTGTATGCAGGTCAGGAAGCAACAGTTAGAACTGGACATAGAACAACAGACTGGTTCCAAATTCAGCAAAGAGTACGTCAAGGCTGAATATTGTCACCCTGCTAATTTAACTTATATGCAGAGTAAATCATGCAAAATGCCAGGCTGGATGAAGCACAAGCTGGAATTAAGATTGCTGGGAGAAATATCAATAACCTCAGATATGCAGATGACACCACACTTACGGCAGAAAGTGAGGAAGAACTCAAGAGCCTCTTGATGAAAGTGAAACAGGAAAGTGAAAAAGTTGGCTTAAAACTCAACACTCTGAAAACTATGACCATGGCATCCAGTTCCATCACTTCATGGCAAATAGATGGGGAAACAGTGACAGACTATTTTTGGGGGGCTCCAAAATTGCTGCAGATGGTGACTGCAGCCATGAAATTAAAAGATGCTTACTCCTTTGAAGGAAAGTTATGACCAACGTAGAAGGCAATGGCACCCCACTCCAGTACTCTTGCCTGGAAAATCCCATGGGCGGAGGAGCCTGCTAGGCTGCAGTCCATGGGGTCGCTAAGGGTCAGATATGACTGAGCGACTTCACTTTTACTTCTCACTTTCATGCATTGGAGAAGGAAATGGCAACCCACTCCAGTGTTCTTGCCTGGAGAATCTCAGGGATGGGGGAGCCTGGTGGGCTACCGTCTATGGGGTCGCACAGAGTCGGACACGACTGAAGCGACTTAGCAGCAGCAGTAGCAGACAGCATATTAAAAAACAGACATTACTTTGCCAACGAAGGTCCATCTAGTGAAAGCTATGGTTTTTCCAGTAGTCATGTATGGATATGAGTTGGACTATAAAGAAAGCTGAGCCCCAAAGAATTGATGCTTTTGAACTCTGGTGTTGGAGAAGACTCTTGAGAGTCCCTTGGACTGCAAGGAGATCCAACCAGTCCATCCTAAAGGAAATCAGTCCTGAGTGTTCATTGGAAGGACTGATGTTGAAGCTGAAACTCCAATACTTTGGCCACCTGATGCGAAGAACTGACTCACTGGAAAAGACCCTGATGGTGGACAAGATTGAAGGCAGGAGGAGATGGCAACGAGGATGAGATGGTTGGATGGCATCACTGACTCAAAGGACATGAGTTTGAGTAAGCTCCGAGAATTGTGATGAACACGGAGGCCTGGTGTGCTGCAGTCCATGGGATCACAAAGAGTCGGACAGGACTGAACAACTGAACTGAACTGAGTCCTAACCACTGGACTGTCAGGGAAGTCCTTTTTCTCTGGTTTTGAAGGAGCAATATGGTCAAAATGACTATATTGCCTGAGGCAATCTACAGGTTTAATGCAGTTCCTGTGAAATTACCAATGGCATTTTTCACAGAACTAGAACAAACAAACAAAAAAAATCTTAAAATCTGAATGGAGACACAAAGGACCCCAATTAGCCATAACAATCTTGAGAAAGAAAATCGGGGCTGGAGGAATCAGGCTCCCTGACTTAATACTTGACTCCAAGGCTGTAGTCATCACAACAGTATGGTGCTGGCACAGAAACAGAACTAGAGATCAGTGGAAGGGGATGGAAAACCTAGAAATAAACCCATGCACCTATGATCAATAATCGATGACAAAGGAGGCAAGGCTATAACTGAAGGAAAGGCGGTCTCTTCAGTAAAGGGTGCTGGCCTCGATTTACATCCCTGGATACACTCCAGTGTCTCCTGGTGTACAGGCTATGGGAACCTGAATAGTACTGTTATCCTGCTGTTGTGTGAAAACTGTATAAATCTCAATTACATTGAATTGGCTGATAGTGCTTTTCAGGTCTGCTATATCCTTCTAATTTTCTGTCTGTTCATTCTATTAATTTTTGAGAGATTGATATTGAAACAGCAATTAAAAATCTTAATTTATCTATTTTAAAAAATAACTGTACTATAGAGTGGAACCATATGTAACCTTGTTCTGTATTTTCCAAGTCTCCTGTAAATGTGTTATCATACTTTCATAATTTAAAAAAAAAAAACATAAAAGATTAAAAGATAAATGGTGCTGGGAAAACTGGACAGCTACATGTAAAAAAATGAAATTAGAACATTCTTTGACATCAGACACAAAAATAAAATCAAAATGGACAAAGATCTAAATGTAAGACTGGATAATATAAAACAGAGGGAAAGAAAGGCAGGACACTCTGACATAAATCGCAGCAATATCTTTGCTGAGCCATCTCTTAGAGTAACGGAAATAAAAACAAAAATAAACAAATGAGACCTAATTAAACTTAAAAGCTTTTGCACAGCAAAGAAATCTATAAACAAAAAAGCAACCCAGAGGAGGGAAGAAAATATTTGCAAATGATGCAACTGACAGGGAATTGATCTCCAACGTTTACAAATAGTTCATGAAGCTCAATACCAAAAAAACAAACAACCCAATCAAAAAATGGGCAGAAGACCTAAATAGATATTTCTCCAAAGACATGATGGCCAAAGACACATAAAAAAATATTCAATATTGCTAACTGAGATATCACCTCAAAAACTACAACGAGATATCACTTCATACCAGTTAGAATGGCCATCATTAAAAAAATCTACAAACAGTAAATTTTGGAGAGGGGGTGGAGGAAAGGAAACCCTCCTACAGGGTGGTGGGAATGTAGTTAGTACAGCCACTATGGAGAACAGTGTGGAGGTTCCTTGTTCTTCAGTGAAGTCGCTCAGTCGTGTCCAACTCTTTGTGACCCCATGGACTGTAGCCTGCCTACCAGGCGCCTCCATCCATGGGGTTTTCCAGGCAAGGGTACTGGACTGGTTGCCATTTCCTTCTCCAGGGGATCTTCCCAACCCAGGGATCAACCCCGGGTCTCCCGCATTGTAGACAGACGCTCTACCATCTGAGCCACCTGGGAAGTCCTAGGAGGTTCCCTAAGGAACTGGAGATGGAGCTGCCATGTGACCCAGCGACCCCAGTCCTGGGCGAATATCCGTGAAAAACGCGGCTCAAAAGGAGACGTGCACCCAGCGTTCACAGCCCAGACACGGAAGCCGCCGGAGTCCCCGTCGCAGGCGCAGGGAGGAGACCACGCGTTGCTACACACAGTGGGTGTGCTTGGCCCTTAAAAAGTCTAATGGAAATAGCGCCATCCGCAGCCACAAGGAGGGCCCCGGAGACTGCCGTACGAAGCGAAGTCAGGCAGGCAGAGAAAGGCAAATCTTATATGACACTGCTTATATGCAGAGTCTAAAAAATGATACAAACGAACTTATTTACACAACATGAACAGACTCACAGACTTAAAGGAATGAACTTGTGGTCACCACAGGGGAAGGGTTGGGGGTGTAGACTGGCTTTTTAGGGTTGACATGTGCACATTTCTATATTTAAAATAATTACCAACAAGGACTTGCTGTATAGCACAGGGAACACTGCTCAATATTCTGTGATAACCTAAGTGGGAAAAGAATTTCCAAAATAACGGACACATGTGTCTGTATAATTGAATGAGTTTGTGTACCCATGAAACCAACACAACATTGTTAATTAACTTTGCTCCAGATAAAATAATTTTTAAAAGAAACTGCAGATTGAAATTTTTTTAAATTATTTTTTAGGTGGCATGGGGTAGTTTGAAAAAGCAGCAGTTCCGCAATGCCTAAACCTGTGCACACGCTGTGTGACTTGGGCCAAGTAACTCGCCGTCTTTGTTTACATTCCTATTACGCAGGTCACGAGACTGAGGTAATAACCACCTGTGTCATGAGATACCAAGTAGGAGCTTCTAGCGTAGTTCCTGTAACATGGTTTGTGTTCAACGCAGTTACCAAGTTTCTCTCAAAATGGCTCTACAATGGAAAGTAATGTTTCAAACTATGAGAGTGAGAAAAGGTCATCTTAGGAAGACATGTTTTGAGAGAATTAAGTGATTATAGCTCCAATCAGATGCTTATTAGGGTGATTCTTCTGTCTTTGACCTTCATCACATCCCCCCAGTCCCATCTGACAACAGCTTCTCAATGCTTTTATTCAAATGATAATCACTGTGCAAAAAAATCAACGTCTCCTCATTCAGGAACTTACAGTAGCCATCTTAATAAACCACAATGAACTGAAGACGTGAAGAATAACTGGATAAACAGGCCTCTCTCTCCAGCTGTCAAGTCTGTTTGTGACAGCAACTGGTATTTCATTGTAAAAGATGCTAATTTCGGTCCGAGCTGTGGCAGTGTTGAGAGAGGCATAAAAGGAATTCTTGATTATCTGTATCAAGAACTGTGGTCCCTAGGGATACACGTGTAACCCTCAGATCACAGATGGCAAGAGTGCTATGATCAAATATGCATCAATGAAGCGTCACGATTTATGATAATTAAGAAATGGATAGTTTTGCCCTCTATGATAACTAATTGTGGCTGGCATGTCTCTCTTTTTACTAGTTTGGAGGCTTGATAAGTGATACTTGCTGTACTAATTATGACATCATTCTGTACTTGGACCACCATTTCATTTCTGTAACTGTTCTGTCAAATTCCTGGGGCCTCATCTAATACTGTTTCAATAATAATGATTTTCCCAATCTAAATTTAAGAAATAGTGATTACCTTAGCTGCTGGACCACATTAGCCGCCTCTCAGAGTTAAACAAACACTAATTATTATTTCAACTTAAATATCATTGCTCACCAGCATTAGCCAGGCTACAGAGGAGCAGAGGGAGGTAGACATTTTCAGAGACACATAGCGCCGTGCGAGGAGATGGGTAGAGGGTGAAATCAGGCTAAACGCTGTCTTTTCTTGAGAATGAGCCATTGTTTACTTTAAAATTATGTCCTCCCTCTTTGAGGGGGCAGGAAGTGTTACAATGCCCTTTCTTGCCTTAAATAGTGATAACACTAGATGGTTGGGTCGAGGAAAATGTTTAATATTCTTATTTGGCAAAATTAACACTTAACAGCTCTAACTCCTCCCTTAATCGGTTTAGACCAGCCCTTGAGATGGCAAAATCTGGAAGCCAACTGAACTCTTCCCTGTAACATCCCAGCACACAATCTTCGTTGGCCAAAGGCTTACTCACCATTTTACAAGTTATCTGTGACAGTCACAAAAAGCTCTCATTGTTAGAAGTGTGCTCGTTTTATTGATCCAAAATCTGCCTTCATACACTGCAACCCTGGTTCAATCCTCTGACACTACCCAGAGGAATTCTCACCAGTTGCATTACAACAGCTCCATAAATATATAAGGAGAGGTATTCGCCCAGTTGGCCTCTGCTAAGGTAACCCACATCTGTGCCCGTGGTCTTCACTCCATGGCTTTCTCACTTCCAATCACCTCCACGACAGGTGCCTCAGACAAAGAACGGTCTGATGCATCCAATAGTCAGTTGTCTAGAGAACAAAGCCCAGCATGTTCAGAGCAGCTCCAGCTTCTCTGCCATCTGCTTCCAAACCAGCTTTCCCTCCCAGAGCGCTCCCTCGTGTGCAGCACGCACTGGTCCACACCCTCTCTCCACTCTCACACTGCCCTGGCCTGGCCTTTTCCCACCCAAACGCTGAGCCTGTGTCTCTGTCTCTTTTCACGGCCCATCTCTCTTCCACAAAGCCCCTGCAGGCCCGCAGCTTGGTATCCACTGCTCCAGCCCTGGACCCCCTTGAAATGGCCTTTGTATTGCAGAACCATCACTAGTGAGTTCTTTCCTTGTGCTCCTGTTGGTTTCAGTGGGACATTACACGGTCTGTAGTGACACAGACAGCCTGGCTTGCGTCTCAATAGTCTCACACAGTCTCAAAACCCCTTTGGCCACTAGTCCCCGGTTTTCCAGCCATGACGACCGTTGAGACGTCCCTTGATCTTGATCTATCCTGACCAGTGCAGAAGCCACCAGCCACACGTGGCTACTCAGTTTTAAACTCGGATCAATGAAAGTTAGATAAAATTAAATCTTCCGTTCCTCCGTCTCACTAGCCACAGTTCCAGTGCTCAAGAGCCGCATGTGGCTAGAAACTCCCGGGCCGGCCAGCACAGATTTGGAACGCCAGTGCAGACAGCTCCGCCGGGGAGGCAGGCCCGGGCCCCTCCCCTGCCGTGTGATCAGCCCCACCACACTGCTGGCAAGCAGCATGCCAGCCTCTAAAGACAACCCCAGATCCTTTTCTTTTAATGAACAGCTTTTAAGTTACGATTCCTTCATATTGTACTTAGACAATTACTTTTACAGACCTCAAGGCAACCCCCTTCCCCTCCTTGAACTCTAATACGTTTTATCTCTTCTGTTTTTATCCCATCCATCTAGCTTATCAGGATACTCAGTTTCTTAATTCCGACATCTTTTGAGGTATCCTATCCCAGGTTTGAGTCACCTGCATATTTTTAAAGTACTTCCTGTTTCTTATTAATTGTTGATTAAAATGTTGTCTATAAATAGACTGACTATATAATTTTTCCTCCAAACTGGGACGCTTTTCAGAGTGAATGGAATGCTGTAAAAATTATGCTAGGGCACCAGCATTAACTGGTACTCAAGTCTCGCTCCAGAAGGAGAGAACTCTGCCCACGAGAGATCACATCCCAGACCCTTGCCCGTCACTGGAGAGCATCGCTCGGATGGACTGGGCTGTTTTCAAGAATCTGTTAATATGTTGACTCAATTTTATGTCATTTCAGACTACATTATTCCACTGAATTCATGAGGCTGTCATGAAAGAAAGTGAAAGTGAAAGTCACTCAGTCGTGTCCGACCCTTTGCAACCCCATGGACTATTAGTCCATGGAGTCTTCCAGGCCAGAATACTGGAGTGGGTAGCCATTCCCTTCTCCAGGGGGATCTGCCCAACCCAGGGATTGAACCAGGGTTTCTCACATTGCAGGCAGATTCTTTACAAGCTGAGCCACAGGGGAAGCCCAAGAATACTGGAGTGGGTAGCCTTTCCCTTCTCCATAAAATCTTCCCAACCCGGGGATTGAACCAGGGTCTCCTGCATTGCAGGCAGATTCTTTACCAGCTGAGCTCTCAGGGAAACCCAAATGAGAAACAACCAATCATCTTACTTAAGTTTATCTTACTGCTTTTAGCAGTTCTTTCGCTTGTTTGTTTCAGAAAAAGAAGAAAACACAATACAAATGGAAATAAAATTTGTGCATACACTAGAAAAATATGAGCAGAGTAAATGAGGCTACAAAATTTGGTTATAGTATCTTCCTTATTGTTATAAAGGACTCCAGTTGTTCACAAAAGTCTGCCTTGTACAGGAAAGGCTCACTGTGGCCTGAAGCTCCATTTTAAGATTCTAATAAAAGGAAAGACAGTATGTAGCAATTTTACTTGGGAAAGTTTCTCAACATATCTCACTTTATTTGTGAAAGTGCCAATTTGGAGGAAACCTACAGCTCTAATGGGCATGAACTATGACTTGCTATTCACCTATGGCAACTGAGCCAACAAAATCCTTGTAACATGCTAGACCACAGAACACTGACCCTTATTTTTTAAGAAAGGAAAGACAAAAACAAGTTCAGGTGCTTAAAAAATGAAGATGACGTAACACTGCCAAGCTCACTTACACATAAAATAAAGCAAATAATTATTTGGAAGTCTGTTTCCAGGATTTTTATCTACAAGAATGTGAATAAATCTGGACAAAAATTAGACCGAAAGTCCCATAAATTAATGTAACTAAAAATCAGATGAGGCTCATGATGTAAGACTGAAGGAAAGAGAGGAAAGAACACTACTGGCCGGAGCCTGGAGAGAGGGGCCACGTGCACCTCCGCCTTGAGGCGTCCCTGGAACCTCGGCTCGGGGCTGCCTGGTCGCTGCCCTCGGCTCTTCATCCATTCAGGAAGCGCTGCTTGTCCCCAGGGGTGACTCGGCAGGAATAAGGAGTGAGCTGACCCCTCGGGGCCTACACAGACTTAAACCCAAGAGTTCTCCAGCTTTGAAATTTTGTGATGCTGGACATCGTTTAGGAGGAAATAGTTACAGCTTCTCGTATTCCCTAAAAATGTAATAGCTATGATTGAAATAAATTCTTTTTGGAATTGTCATTTATTTCTTACGGTCTCAACAATGTTTAGCAAGTGTATACCATCTACTTTCCACTTTTAAGACATTTTAAACACGATATAGTACTATTCTACTTATGTCTTCAGATTTTTTTTTCACGTTTTTCTCATGTAGGTTATTTTTTCTGAACCTTGAAATCAGATATTTGTAATTAGGTATTTATAAGTGAAATGTTATTTCAACAAATCTTATTTCTGTTGACCTTGATAATAATACTAAAATGAGGAATATATTACTCTTCAGAAAATACTTATTTTTTTCTTCAGCCTATGAAAAACTTTCTAATCCATAATTTGTGGGATTAATATATGTTATCGCTTTATTTTGGACTTTATATTCATTCCTAAGCAGTTCACAGGCAATTAAGAAACCCAATTTGATCAGTTTTCTAAGTTCCTTGTTTTTCATTAGGGTGAACTTGAAGGCAGGTGGCCTCGCATCAGTTTGGCTGACAGCTCTGCCTAATGTTTTAATGATCCCTAGCAAAGGAAACCAAAGAAGAGAGAGAGAGAAAAGGAGATTTACAATAGTGAGGATAAGCTAGATCAGGCAGGGAGACAGGTACATAACCACTAATTAACTCTCATCATTTAAACATCTGCAAGCTGAACAGACGCAAGTGTCCCGGCTCTGCTGACAAGCCCTTCAGGGGCTAACATGCTGCAGAGAGGAGCCTGCAGTCCTATATTCCCAGACGCGTGGGAGGCTGTCAAACGGCCCTGCTGATACTACGATTATGGCAACTAACCTGGGGAGGTGGAACTACCAAAATACTTGTCATAACACAAATGGAAGAGGCAACATCATCTCTTACTACAGCCTTCTTTTTTAAAAAGTATTTATACTTTTATTTGTACTTATTTGTTTATACTTCTTGGTTGCACCGGGTCCTCTCTGCGTGCGGGATTTCTCAAGTTACAGCAGGTGGGGGCGGCTCGCTGCTGCTGTGGGGGGTCTTTAACACAGTGGCTTCTCTCCCTGCAGAGCACGGGCTCTGGAGCGCGTGAGCTCCAGTAGCTTCAGTAGTTATGGTGCACAGCGTTAGCTGCCCCGCAGCCTGTGGAACCTTCCTGGACCAGGGATGGAGCCCATGTCCCTGCGTCGGCTGTGTCACCAGGGACAGCCTGCTAACTGCTCCTTCTGCTTCCATCTGGCCTTGCTGCGATCTCATCTATACCCAGCAGATAAAATACTCTCCAGGAATAAATTAGATTATATCACTCTTTTTTTTTCAGGTCAGTTCAGTTCAGTCTCTCAGTCCTGTCTGACTCATTGCGACCCCATAAACTGTGGCACGCCAGGCCTCCCTGTCCATCACCAACTCACGGAGCTTACTCAAACTCACGTCCATCAAGTCAGTGATGCCATACAACCATCTCATCCTCTGTTGTCCCCTTCTCCCCTTGCCTTCAATCTTTCCCAGCATCACGGTCTTTTCAAATGAGTCAGTTCTTCCATCAGGTGGCCAAAGTATTGGAGTTTTAGCTGCAGCATCAGTCCTTCCAGTGAATATTCAGGACTGATTTCCTTTAGGATGGACTGGTTGGATCTCCTTGCAGTCCAAGGGACTTTCAAGAGTCTTCCCAACACCACAGTTCAAAAGCATCAGTTCTTCAGTGCTCAGGTTTCTTTATAATCCAACTCTCACATCCATACATGACTACTGGAAAAACCATAGCTTTGACTAGAAGGACCTTTGTTGGCAAAGAAATGTCTTTGCTTTTTAATATGCTGTCTAGGTTGGTCATAACATTTTCTTCCAAGAAGTTAGCATCTTTTAATTTCATGACTGCAGTCACCATCTGCAGTGATTTGGGAGCCCCAAAAAATAGTCTGTCACTGTTTCCACTGTTTCCCCATCTATTTCCCATGAAGTGATGGGACCAGATGCCATGGTCTTCGTTTTCTGAATGTTGAGGTTTACGCTAACTTTTTCACTCTCCTCTTTCAGTTTCATCAAGAGGCTTTTGAGTTCCTCTTCACTTTCTGCCATAAGGGTGGTGTCATCTGCATATCTGAGGTTATTGATATTTTTCCTGGAAATCTTGATTCCAGCTTGTGTTTCTTCCAGTTCAGCGTTTCTCATGATGTACTCTGCATAGAAGTTAAATAAGCAGGGTGACAATATACAGCCTTGACGTAATCCTTTTCCTATTTGGAACCAGTCTGTTGTTCCATGTCCAGTTCTAACTGTTGCTTCCTGACCTGCATACAGATTTCTCAAGAGGCAGGTCAGATGGTTTGGTATTCCCATCTCTTTCAGAATTTTCCACAGTTGATTGTGATCCACACAGTCAAAGGCTTTGGCATAGTCAATAAAGCAGAAATAGATATTTTTTCTGGAATCTCTTGCTTTTTCCATGATCCAGTGGTTGTTGGCAATTTGATCTCTGGTTCCTCTGCCTTTTCTAAAACCAGCTTGAACATCTGGAAGTTCACAGTTCACGTATTACTGAAGTCTGGCTTGGAGAATTTTGAGCATTATTTTACTAGCATGTGAGATGAGTGCAATTGTGCAGTAGTTTGAGCATTCTTTGGCATTGCCTTTCTTTGGGATTGGAATGAAAACTGACCTTTTCCAGTACTGTGGCCACTGCTGAGTTTTCAAATTGGCTGGCATATTGAGTGCAGCATTTTCACAGAATCATCTTTCAGGATTTGAAACAGCTCAACTGGAATTCCATCACCTCCACTAGGTTGTTCATAGTGATGCTTCCTAGATTATATCACTCTTTTTCTTAAAACCTTCTAGAGGCTTCCTAGTGCAATGACTATAAAATGCAAAAATATTTACTGTGACAAATAAACCCAACATATTCTGGCTCTGACCACTTACACTTTTAGCTACATGAATTAGAATCCCACCTACAATGACTGAAACACTGTGACACTTAAACCAGCAGGAGTTGTAATAAGCACTTTACCCTTAACCAAGAGGTGTATTTTTATTTTTCTGATGTAACAAAAAGTCTAGAGGTTGGCAGTGCAGGGCTGACACTGTGGGTCAACACGGTCCTTAAGGAACCTGCTCTGCCATCTGGCTTCTGCCTCACCGTCCTTAACATGTGACTTTGTCCTCATTGTTACAAAAAGGCTGCTCTGCCTCCAGGCATCATGTCTGTATTCCAAGCAAGAAGGAAAAGAAACTGCAGAGAATGAAAGTACTGCATGCCAATGGAGTCAGTCACTTTTAATGAGGAAAAGAGTCATTTTTCCAGAACCCCCACCAATGGTCATCATCTCATTTAGGACAGTTTCACAAGGCTCCTGCAGTACAAGAGAATCGAGCATTTTAGGATTCTTTTTTCTTCATTTCCTAATCTCTTCACTCCAGTCTCCATGCTCCAGCCATCCTAGCCTCTGTTCCTAAAACACTTCATTCTTCGCATACAGATGGCTAAAAAACACATGAACAGATGTTCAACGTCACTCATTATTAGATAAATGCAAATCAAAACTACAGTGAGATATACCTCACACCAGTCAGAATGGCCCTCAACAAAAAAATCTACAAACAATAAATGCTGGAGAGGGTGTGGAGAAAAGGGAATCCTCTTGCACTGCTGGTGGGAATGTAAATTGATACAGCCACTATGGAAGATGGTATGGAGATTCCTTAAAAAGCTAGAATAAAACCACTATATGACCCAGCAATCCCATTACTAGGCATATACCCTGAGGAAACCAAAATTGAAAAAAAAAAACACATGTACCCCAGTGTCCGTCGCAGCACTAGTTACAACAGTTAGAACGTGGAAGAAACCTAGATGTCCATCAGCAGATGAATGGATAAAGAAGCGGTGGTACATATATACAATGGAATATTACTCAGCCATAAAAAAGGAGTGCATTTGAGTCAGTTCTAAGAAGGTGGGTGAACCTAGAGCTTATTGTACAGAGTGAAGTAAGTCAGAAAAACAAACATCATATACATGGAATCTAGAAAGACAGTACTGATGAGCCTATTTGCAGAGCAGCAATGGACACACAGGCATAGGGAACAAACTTGTTGACCCCAGGAGGGGGGAGGGAGGAGAGGCTGGGATGCATGGAGAGAGAACAATGGAAACATGCATTACCATATGTGAAACAGAAAGCCCATGAGAATTTGCTGTCTGACTCCGGGAACTCAAACCCGGGCTCTGTAACAGCCTAGAGGGGCGGGCCGGGGAGGGAGGTGGGGGAGGCTCAAGGCGGAGGGGACATAGGTTCCCCTGGGGCTGATTCATGCTGATGTTTGGCAGAAGCCAATGCAACATTGTAAAGCAGTTATTTAAACTAAAATACATAGATTTAATTATAAATAAATAGATCGAATACCCCTTCCTCACTCCTGTCTCTTGATCCTAACACTTGAGGTTCCCTTTGCCTGAACTTCTCTGCAGATGACTGTGCAGGTCACACCTTCACGCCACCCAGACCTCTGCCCTGAAGTCGGCCCCGTCAGGCAGCGTTACCCGATCCCTCCAGCGAACAGTCTTCACCCCATCTGCGACTGCTCTCTTTCTCTTTAATTTTGTTTCTCTTGTTGGTATTACTTTCTTCACAGCATTTTTTGTTATTTGAAATATTCTGTTGTTTTTGTGCTAGCTGTCTACCCCCATTAGCACGTAACTTTATAATGGTCAGGTTTTGTTTTTGTTTTTCCTCCTTCTCCCTGCTACATCCAGTGCCTTGAACATTGTCTCGAGCAGGGTAGACGCTGAGTTAGTAGTCTGATTCTGATTTAATGAAAGGAACAAGGGCTCTCCTATCTTGAATTTTCAACCCTTCTTTTCACCACATTCCTAGACATTCATCTGTAACTCTGAAATGAGTAATAGCATAATGCTGTTTGGTTCTATTCGAATTTTTAAATTACATTTTGTGTTTTCTTAAATTACTATCTTGTTTAGTCAGCTTGGCTTTTGTAAGCATGACTTTCTTGGTCATAAAATGTATTTGAGAAAATGCTTTCCAATTGTTTTTTATGTGCATTGGAACTTTTCTTGATTTTCCCATCATTTATAAGTCTCTGTTTTAAATTATTCTAAGTATCTGTGCCATGAGCAATTCTTTCACATTTCTGAGTGACTCTGTGTTGTAGGGACTATTATTCAGAATTGGTCCCTTTTCTGTTTTAAAATCCAAGAAAACACATTAAATAATATTTCACAAATATTTCTACATCTCTTATGAAGTAAACAATTAAAACATTCACTTTTTCACATCCTGCTGTCAGACACATCACTAACCCTTGGAATATAAATATTTTTGACTGTCTGATTTTTGTCCCTGATTCAAATTTGGTAGACAGAGTAAGTGACTTTAATGTGAATTTTCTATTTTCCTTTTTGCATCCCTGTAATACATTTTGCAGAGCATTATAGAAGGACTCTATTTTCCTTATCCCAAAGATTTAACATTTATTATGCTCAAAGCTTCTAAAGATTTGTGTGTGTGTGTGTGTGTGTGTGTGTGTGTAGATTTTTTGTTTATATTCACTTGTCCCACTGCGGGGACAAAAAGCTAGGAGAGCAGGAAGAAAAGAAAAAGAAAAAAATTGCACCAAGCCTAGAAATCTTTCTCCGTTTTCCTCATGGGCATAAGTGAGAACCTTTCGTAACCAGTCTTCCAAGAGCTCATGCTCCTTTTCCCTCTGACTTCCCTGATGAAGGCTGGGGAGCGTGGACATCAGTGAAGCAGAAGTAAAACCAGCGCTAAGCTGACACAGGTGCTTCCTGCCAATCCCAGGGCACGTCCTTTTCCATTTTTTTAATCATCAAATTGTCCTAACCTTGGGGTTTCTTTCTAAAGAGACAAGAGTATTTGGATATACTGAGAAGAGGAATTAAACATGTGTGAAGACAAAGCTGTTCCTTATAAGTGAAGTGAAAGTCGCTCAGTCATGTCCGACTCTTTGGGACCCCATGGACTGTAGTCCATGGCATTCTCCAGGCCAGAACACTGGTGTGAGTATCGTTCCCTTCTCCAGGGGATCTTCCCAACCCAGGGATTGAACCCAGGTCTCCCACATTGCAGGCGGGTTCTTTAGCAGCAGAGCCACAAGCAAAGCCCAAGAATACTGGAGTGGATAGACTTTCCCTTCTATAGCGGATCTTCCCGACCCAGGAATCGAATCAGGGTCTCCTGCATTGCAGGCAGATTCTTTACCAGCTGAGCCACAAGGGAAGCCCTTATCGGTGAACCAGAATTGACCTTTCTGGCCTGGGTTCCAGGCACTGGCCATCAGGCTGCCTGGTTGATGCTCTGAGTTTGGCATCAGGCCCTGGCTCCATCACTGTGCACAGAGGCCACCGACACAGGCAGCTGTCCTCTGAGCAAGGCCCGCACTACCAGGGACAACGGGCAATGCTTATCAACAATATCCCAAAGAAAGGGGTGCCCGTCAGAGTTTAGGGTGTGCAAGAACTCCTGAAGAGCTCATCGACGCTGCAGTCCTTTGTCTTTTCACTCTCTCACTGAATAAGGTGAGAGGCGTAGAAGTGGGCGTGAAGACGATGCTAAACTAAATTGGATATGGGCTTCCCAGGTGGCATGACGGTGAAGGACCTGCCTGCCGGTGCAGGAGACGCGGGTTCAGTCCTTCGATCAGGAAGATCCCCTGGAGAAGGAAATGGCAACCCACTCCAGTATTCTTGCCTGGAAGATTCCACACACAGAGGAGCTGGTGGGCTCCAGTCCGTGGAGTCGAAAGAGTCAGACAGGATTGAGAAAAGTGCAGCACGAGACTGGTGTTCGACAGGCCGGGTATGGAACCTGGGCACTTGGGTTCGACAAGCACGCCAGGCAGTTTTGCTGTAGATGGCCTGTAACTAACACTTTGAGAAAAAGTGCCCCAAATGGTTTAAATGGGGGGAAAGGGTGACGCGGCTCATGCCTGGAAAATCAAGCCTGTTCTCCATATTTTATATGAGCTTGCTGAACAGGGAGTATGAATAAAAGAATGATGAAACGGTTCATTCAGGAGCATTTTTGAAGGGAGTACAAAATGAAAGAAGCAATCCTCGCCACAGAAGCTCTCAGCCTCCTGAAACATGCACAGCAGCCCCCGCTCGCTCGGGAAGCGTGTGATAGAGACACGCAGAGCAGGGGCCACGGGGAAGGGAGGCTGAGGTTTATTGAGCTGCTAGGCATCGTGGAGACGGGTGCCCTCCATGCTCCGCCTGGTGGAATGGAGCCAGGCCTTGGAAGAGAGATGACATTTGAGGAATGCATAAGGATTTCCCTGGTGGTTAAGGTGAGAACATTCCAGGGAGAAGGATCAAAGAGTACCAATGGACAGCCAGGCCAAAAAATCCAGCATAGTTCCAACTCTGCTTGCCCCAGGGCTGGGCACAGGCAGAGAAATGGTGGGAGACTGTCTCCTTAAGCTGCCATCAAAACCATGAATGCTTTAATACACCACAACTCTCCCTGCCCTGTCACGGGGCTGACACGGTTGCAACTGGCAGAATCACTGCGTGTTTGCCACACTCGTGTCTGCGGTGAAGAAGCTGCCGTGACTCACGTCTGTTTTCCAGGGTACATGAGCCTCAGTCTGGGTGCTTGGCACTAGGTCATGAAAGTGGACCAGTCATCTGATTTGTCATTCAGACTCTTTCTCAGAATGTCTCTAACAAGCCCTGGAGAGAGGCTGCAAGCACTTCCATTTGTTTGCTAAAGCTAATTCCACTCACTTTTCCCCACTGATTTGTCGTCACCTTCCTCCTGGGTGGAAGGAAGCGCAAGAGTAACAGGAGCCTGGAGAAGATGCTAAGGAGAAGAGGGCAAACGCATGCGCTTACGGACATTCCCCAAGCATAAGCAACAGAACCCAGCAGTGTCGGTGCTGTGCGCGTGGATGAAATTTAACCCTAAGAGCAAATTTTCTTTAGAGATTTTACACGTTTTGCTTTGTTTTCCAATCCATACAGTTTTCTCTCTTTTTTCTGTTGTTCAATTTACTTGACCTTTTTTTAAAATGAATTTTATCATCGAAATAATTAGCCTCTTGAATATATATATGCATACAGGAAAATCTAACCACCATTGAACCAGGAACAGAAAACATTATTGTATAAAATCTACTTCTCTGATCACATTCATTGGTCACAGTAATAAAACTGAAGACTCCTCAAAGGCCACCTACATAGCCACCAGCAATGGCCCATGATTACCTATGCATAGAAACTAGGAGTGTTCATAAACATTTATAGCAGTTGGAGAAATATTTTCTCTTCTAGTTCTAAAAACAAATTTAAATTGGGACTTGTATTTTTTTTTAATTCTTTTTCCATTGCGTTTTTCTAGCCAAGTCTCTTTGTATTGTATAAAAACATCAGAACGTAATAGATTAGAAAATAAAAGTGGCTGATCCATCACAGATAATTTGAGATGCCCTGATCTGAGATACCCTCAGACCTATGGCAACAGTAACTACAGCATTTTTACAGCCGACAAAGCTTCATGTTTTGCAAATATTCCCTTGGTCTTGAGTGCAACCTTTCTAATTGTGAGTCTCCATTTTACAGAAGAAGAAATCCATCTCCAGAGAGGGTAAGTGAATCATTCAAAGGTCAGATAGCAATTCTGAGGCAGACCTAGTACCAAGAGCTATGGCCCCTGACTCTGAGAAAAGGTTTCCTCTCTCCTACCAAAACTCAGAACCATTTCTTTAAAAAAAAAAAAAAATGAAATTTCAGAAAACTTAAGAAAATACCAACATGAAGAAAAAATGTTTTCTAAAAAAGCTTCAAGTGTGATTGAGTTGTAGTGTTTAAAAATACTTTTCTGTTTATACCTTTCATGCCAGCAGAGATATCAGGGATCCATAATGCACATACCTCTCCTCCCATTATACAGATGGGAAAAGAGAGACCTAAAACAGGGATCCCTGGCTTCTTGAAAGTTCTCTTTAAGCCATTTCACGTTTATGAAAGACCTACATTAGTATCTGTTTTCACTAACTCCAAAAGAATCTAAAGAGGAGTTTCAGTTTTAGGAAAAGAGGTGAAACTCAAAAATAGCAGTCCACATGCGTTTTGCAGCCAGCCGTTGGAGGCGTCTTGCAGCCTCGGCCGTAAGAACGGCGCCACCAGGCCCCTCGCCCGGGACTACACTCAGCTGCTCAGCAACCGGCCTTGTAGCTTTGTACCGCGGGAGCCTCTGTGCTTTGTCCCTCTTAAGCATCGGTTGGCAAGATGAGTCCTAAGGTAATTGTTCCTCTGCTTTACTGCCCCTTCAGCTTAAAGAGGTTTTAACAGGAGCACTCTCCTTTGGGATAGTGAGGTGGGGAGACGTCTCTAGAAGTACTGCATAGCCACAGAGCTGGCGTTAGATGAGTGCTTTCTCTCCTGAACCTGTGTCCTTTCCACCACTTGTCAACACAGCTTCTACATTATCTACAGCGCATGTTTATTATTGATATTACCGAGGGCTATCCTAGGCTTTAAGGATACAAAAAAACAATCCCAACCCTCCTCTAGTAGCTTACTTTCTCATGGGGAGGGACAAATACTAAATACAAGTGAGTTAAACATGTTAGGATTAAGTGCTTGCAGATTGAGAGAGAGGAAAGCGGGTGTAAGGAAGTGAGAGTCATTCGGTCATGTCCGACTCTCTGTGACTCCATGGACTATAGAGTCTATGGGATTCTCCAGGACAGAATACTGGAGTGGGTAGCCGTTCCCTTCTCCATGGGATCTTCCCAACCCAGGGATCGAACTGCGGTCTCCTGCATTGCAGGTGGATTCTTTACCAGCTGAGCCACCAGGGAAGCCAGTGAGAGGGAGGGTAACAGCAATTTTAAGGAGTCATCATGGTAGACATCATTATCTCTGCTCACATATACGTATTTGCATAATGTGTAAAGTGAAGTTGCTCCGTCGTGTCCGACTCTCTGCGACCCCATGGGCGGTAGCCTACCAGGCTCCTCCATCCATGGGATTCTCCAGGCAAGAGTACTGGAGTGGGTTGCCATTTCCTTCCCCAGAAGATCTTCCTGACCTGGGATTGAACCCCGGTCTCCCGCATTGTAGGCAGACGCTTTACCGTCTGAACCACCAGGGACCTCTTGCATAATGTGTACATGTGTATATAACTTATTTCTTCAGAGTTTCTCAAAATGTCATCACTCTCGACCAATGAGGGAAGGACATTAGGTTAACAAAATCACCGTTCACTATTCATACCTTCACGGAAGGACAGGAGACTGGGAAGATTTAAGTGCCCTGGAGCAGTTCTGTGCCATTCTTGCCATGTTCATGCTCCAAGGGGCAGAAGTGAAAGACGACAGAGGCACCTTTTATGATTAGTCAGTGAGTGTTTATCCTGCTCCCCTAACATGCCCAGATCTGTGGTGGAACTGTGGCGAAAATGAAAAGACGGTTGGCCCTGTCTTTGGGGAGTTTATAGTCCAGCTGGGGTGTGATCATAAAGAATGTACTTAAAACAGTCCCAGAGTCCTCTGGGGTGAAGGTAAAGCAGTAGTGGCTGAGAGACAGAACAGGGCTGCCAGGCACGTCGGAAAGGTTTCACCAGAGCCCGATTCCTATTAAGAATCGCCCTATTAAGGGGTGTACCTTCCACGGGCTTCCCAGGGGAGCTAGTGGTAATGAACCAGCCTGCCAACGCAGAAGACATACCAGACCTGGGTTTGATCCCAGGGTCGGGAAGATCCCCTGGAGGAGGGCATGGCAACCCACTCCAGTACTCTTGCCTGGAGAATCCCACGGACAGAGGAGCGTGGCGGGCTACAGTCCACAGCATTGCCAGGAGTCAGACACGACTGAAGTGACTTACATGCACACACGTACTTTCTATGAGATCCCCAAATCCTCCAACTAAGGAATGCTGCCCTCCATCAATAACAGTGTAACAACGAGGCTGTGGTATCATTCCTTCCACTGTAGCAAATAAATAGAAGGCAGAACAAAAGAGCATTTTTCAAGGTTAAGAATTTAGATTAGGAAAAAATGAGTCATCAGTAAAATAAAAACATAGCTTCCCTTTAATGTACTGGGTTTACCTTGGAGATGAACAGAGATCATTATGTCGTTTTTGAGATTCCATCCAAGTACTCCATTTCGGACTCCTTTGTTGACCACGATGGTTATTCCATTTCTTCTGAGGGATTCCTGCCCGCAGTAGTAGATATAATGGTCATCTGAGTTAAATTCACCCATTCCAGTCCATTTTAGTTTGCTGATTCCTAGACTGTTGACGTTCACCCTTGCCATCTCCTGTTTGACCACTTCCAACTTGCCTTGATTCATGGACCTGACATTCCAGGTTCCTATGCAATATTGCTCTTTTTGAAACTTAGTTCCATCACCAGTCACATCCACAACTGGATGTGGATGAATCAAAAATGACAGAATGATCTCTGTTCGTTTCCAAGGCAAACCATTCAATATCACGGCAATCCAAGTCTATGCCCCAACCAATAACACTGAAGAAGCTGAACAGTTCTGTGAAGACCTACAAGACCTTTTAGAGCTAACACCCAAAAAAGATGTCCTTTTCATTATAGGGGACTGGAATACAAAAGTAGGAAGTCAAGAAACACCTGGGGCAACAGGAAAATTTGGCCTTGGAATACAGAATGAAGCAGGGCAAAAGCTAATAGAGTTTTGCCAAGAGAACACATTGGTCATAGCAAACACCCTCTTCCAACAACACAAGAGAAGACTATACACATGAACATCAACAGATAGTCAACACCAAAATCAGATTGATTATATTCTTTGCAGCCAAAGATGGAGAAGCTCTATACAGTCAGCAAAAACAAGATCGGGAACTGACTGTGGCTCAGATCATGAACTCCTTATTACCAAATTCAGACTTAAATTGAAGAAAGTAGGGAAAACCACTAGACCATTCAGATATGACCTAAATCAAGTCCCTTATGATTATCCAGTGGAAGTGAGAAATAGATTTAAGGGCCTAGATCTGATAAAGTGCCTGATGAACTATGGAATGAGGTTTGTGACATTGTACAAGAGACAGGGACCAAGACCATCCCCATGGCAAAGAAATGCAAAAAAGCAAAATGGCTGTCTGAGGAGGCCTTACAAATAGCTGTGAAAAGAAGAGAGGTGAAAAGCAAAGGAGAAAAGGAAAGATATCCCCATTTGAATGCAGAGTTCCAAAAAATAGCAAGAAGAGATAAAGCCTTCTTCAGGGATCAATGCAAAGAAATAGAGGAAAAGAACAGAATGGGAAAGACTAGAGATCTCTTCAAGAAAATCAGAGATACCAAGGGAACATTTCATGCAAAGATGGGCTCGATAAAGGACAGAAATGGTCTGGACCTAACAGAAGCAGAAGATATTAAGAAGAGGTGGCAAGAATACACGGAAGAACTGTACAAAAAAGATCTTCACGACCCAGATAATCATGATGATGTGATCACTCACCTAGAGCCAGACATCCTGGAATGTGAAGTCAAGTGGGCCTTAGAAAGCATCACTACGAGCAAAGCTAGTGGAGGTGATGGAATTCCAGTTGAGCTATTTCAAATCCTGAAAGATGATCCTGTGAAAGTGCTGCCCTCAATATGCCAGCAAATTTAGAAAAGTCAGCAGTGGCCACAGGACTGGAAAAGGTCAGTTTTCATCCCAATCCCAACGAAAGGCACTGCCAAGGAATGCTCAAACTACCACAGAATTACATTCATCTCACATGCTAGTAAAGTAATGCTCAAAATTCTCCAAGCTAGGCTTCAGCAATACATGAACCGTGAACTTCTTTATGTTCAGGCTGGTTTTAGGAAAGGCAGAGGAACCAACATCCACTGGATCACTGAAAAAGCAAGAGAGTTCCAGAAAAACATCTATTTCTGCTTTATTGACTATGCCAAAGCCTTTGACTGTGTGGATCACAATAAACTGTGGAAAATTCTGAGAGAGATGGGAATACCAAACCACCTGACCTGCCCCTTGAGAAACCTATATGCAGGTCAGGAAGCAACAGTTGTTAGAACTGCACATGAAACAACAGACTGGTTCCAAATAGGAAAAGGAGTACGTCAAGGCTGTATATTGTCACCCTGCTTATTTAACTTATATGCAGGAAATGGCAACCTACTCCAGTATTCTTGCCTGGAGAATCCCAGGGACAGAGGAGCCTGGTGGGCTGCCATCTATGGGGTCACACAGAGTCGGACACAACTGAAGAGACTTAGCAGCAGCAGCAGCAGAGTACATCATGAGAAATGCTGGACTGGAAGAAACACAAGCTGGAATCAATAGCTGGAAGCACAAGCTGGAAGCAATATAAATAACCTCAGATATGCAGATGACACCACCCTTATGGCAGAAAGGAAAAGGAACGAAAAAGCCTCTTGATGAAAGTGAAAGAGGAGAGTGAAAAAGTTGGCTTAAAGCTCAACATTCAGAAAACGAAGATCATGGCATCTGGTCCCATCACTTCATGGGAAATAGATGGGGAAACAGTGGAAACTGTGTCAGACTTTATTTTTTTGGACTCCAAAATCACTGCAGATGGTGACTGCAGCCATGAAATTAAAAGACGCTTACTCCTTGGAAGAAAAGTTTGACCAACCTAGACAGCATGTTCAAAATCAGAGACATTACTTTGCCAACAAAGGTCCCTCTAGTCAAGGCTATGATTTTGCCAGTGGTCGTGTATGGATGTGAGAGTTGGACTGTGAAGAAAGCTGAGCACTGAAGAATTGATGTTTTTGAACTGTGGTGTTGGAGAAGACTCTTGAGAGTCCCTTGGACTGCAAGGAGATCCAACCAGTCCATCCTAAATGAGACCAGTCCTGGGTGTTCACTGGAAGGGCTGAAGCTGAGGCTGAAACTCCAATACTTTGGCCACATGATGCAAAGAGTTGACTCACTGAAAAAGACTCTGATGCTGGGAGAGATTGGGGTCAGGAGGAGAAGAGGACGACAGAGAAGGAGATGGCTGGATGGCATCACCAACTCGATGCACATGAGTTTGGGTGAACTCCAGGAGTTGGTGATGGACAGGGAGGCCTGGCATGCTGTGATTCATGGGGTCACAAAGAGTCGGACACGACTGAGCAAACGAACTGAACTGAACTGAACTGAATGTACTGGGTATTATTTTAATTAACAAATGAAAAGGCTTGCTTCAATACCTTTCAACTACTTTTGTTCTTTCAGCTGAAAGGGTGTAAATCTTGAATATTCGTGTGACTCAAGGTGATGCTTATTTTCTGGGCTTTCGCTACATGTCAGAGAGAATAATGACTTATTGTGGATTTATGAAGAACGTCTATAAAATTTTATTTTATCTTACTTAAATCAAGAGTCAGGGAATTTGTCCCACTGGATGGTGGTAACAGCCTTTTATCACATCAGAGTTGGTGGTAGCTTACAGAGGAGAAATTGGCCTTCAGTGGTGTGTGACTTCATGACCTAAATAAAGTGAGATGGATATCCCTCCTCTGGGTGATCCTTTATGTCTTTTCTTTTCTTTTATTTTTTTAAGAAAAGATAGAAAGAAAGAAAAGAAAGTACCAGTCAAACTCTTCTTCATTCAGTGCAGCGCCGAAGTGGGATTACACTAGAATCGCTAAGAACTGCACTTGAGTCCAACTCCCAAGGGCTATCTCTATAATCACCTTAAATTAATGAAAATTCTGTATATGGGTAACTTAAATATTAGGCAGAAAAAGAAAAAGGAAAAACATGATAAAGCCGGGACTACAGGAATGCTTTGGGAATGAGTCATTCTGAAGAGCTAAGGCAGACCTGAGATTTTTACATCTTTAAGCATCTAAACTATCGTTATTATTTTAAAGAAAGAAAAAAGAAAAAGTGAAATCCTTCAGTCGTGTCCAACTCTTCAGGACCCCATAGACTGTAGCCTAGCAGGCTCCTCCAACCATGGAATTTTCCAGGCAAGAGTACTGCAGTGGGTTGCCATTTCCTTCACCAGGGGATCTTCCCGACCCAGCGATCGAACCCAGGTCTCCCGCATTGTAGGCAGACACTTTGCCATCTGAGCCACCAGTGATTTGGACAGAAATCTCATTTTCTTACTAGGGGAAGCCTGTGCCTCCAGGCTTTGTCTCCTCCCTTAGGGCACATAACCTCCCATCTAGAAATTTCCACATCTACCTGCCACCCAAGGACGTTGTCCCTACGTCAGCTCCTCGGGCGCAGCCAGCTTGTCTCATCCAGCTTTGCCTCGCCCAGAGGAGGTGATCAGTAACCTTTGTGGGATGAATGCGCTGCCCTTACCGTGACCACTCCGGCGGCTTCCCAGAGGTTCTCTCAGTGAGGAGTCAGACGTCATTATGAACATCCATTGTTGAAGTGGACTGGATGACAGAGATTCCCGCGGCTCCTACTCAGGGTTGCAGGACTTTGGCCCATATTAGCTGGTCCCAGATGCTGTGGGTTTTTAGGTTCCTATATCAAGTATTGGAGTTATGTTATTTTTAATCTGCAGATACACGAGACCACTGCACTCTTTTCAGCTGCTCTGGCACACTGGTAGATTTCCAGTGATAAGTCCCGTGAGTAAAAAGGGCCAGTGAGTAAAACCATGAACCTTAATGAAAGAATTTTGTAAACTCCCTCCTGCCAACTCAGAATCACACACTCCACCTCTTTTTCAAGCTTTTTTTTTTTTTTGATTCTCAAATATGCATCACAGAAAGGAGGCCACATGTAAGGAGGACTATGTAAAAGATTACATAGTCCAGAGGCCACATTTTCCAAACCTAAATGCTCTTATAGTTACAGTCCAGTTTACAGGTTCCTAGAAATCGAGTCTTAGTGTCAATGTTTTCTTGGAACTCATGGATTCTATAAACCTGTAAGCTACGAACGTAGTAAAAGTCATACTTCAAACTTAAATGTCACGAATCTTTTTAAAATTAATTATTTTAATTGGAGGAAAATTACAACATCTTGGTGGTTTCTGCTGTACATCAACATGAGTTGACCACAGAGACACCTGTGTCCCCGCCATTCTGAGCCCCTCTCCAACCTCCCTCCCAACCAACACATTTTCAACTCATTACAAAACGGAATTGACCTCAGAGAAGTTATGTGTTTAATATTTATAAACTATTTTAAACTCCTTAGGTAAAAACTTTTTACTAGAGATACTGGAGTTTCACTGTCACATTTATGACTTTTAGGGAGACAACGCTGCTCAGAACAATGCACACTTTAAAGCTCTTACAGCTTTCGTGCCCACGCTCTAATTTGACCACCATGAGGGTCATGCATAAATACAAATGATTGTGAGATCTGTATCCATGAATCTGTAATACTAAATTCTATAACCTCACTTGGTTCTAAAACTGTCCTCCTGAATTTTCCTGTCCGAGATATTATTCATTTCTTGTGTAAATGTCAGACGCCAGAGAAAAACAAACTCCCATCCCGCCACTTGGTGTGAAGCAAGGACTCTAAACCAACATCATTAGTGTGCTCGGTATTGGTGGTAAGCACTTCAAATACTGAGCATGTTTTTAAAGCTAGAAGGAAAGGGCTTCTGCTTCCTTTATGGCCTTCTTTTGACCATTTGAAGTTTCCTTGGACTTTATAAAAGTACATCAGCTATGTCATTAAGAACATTTAAATTACTGTTTTACATATGAATGTGGTATACATATTTCTCTAAGATATATATGCAAGAACTGGACATGCCTATAAATTCTTATGCTTTTTAATAACAAATATTTGATAGAACTATTTTAAATATTTATTTTAACAAATACTTTAAAGAATAGCAAATGTCACTGCTGAGGGCCTAGGTTCGATCACTGGTTGGAGAACTAAGATCCCGTAAGCTTCATGATATAGACAAAAAAAATTTTTTTTAATAGCAACTGCTATAGGTTACAACAATAATGGGAGTTGTATTTCTTCATTTTTAATGTGAAATTAGTCTATAATGAGTAGTTAGCATCTCTGATTTAGGCATGCCTTAATTATAGTTTTAAAGCTTTTGTTATACAGCATTGTCTAGAAAATCTGAACACTATTTAGAAACTTATAATGCTGCACGCACACACACACAACTTTCCATAATTTGTTTCTAATTTCATTTCCAGTAGTGAAACAGAGCAGGAAAAGTGTAAAAACAAAAATCTTTTGTTGCATGGTTGCATTTTACCTAAAGATTATCCAGTAACTGTTACTTTCAGTTCAATTCAGTCGCGCAGTCGTGTCCGACTCTTTGCGACCCCATGAATCGCAGCACGCCAGGCCTCCCTGTCCATCACCAACTCCCGGAGTTCACCCAGACTCACGTCCATTGAGTCCGTGATGCCATCCAGCCGTCTCATCCTCGGTCGCCCCCTTCTCCTCCTGCTCCCAATCCCTCCCAGCATCAGGGTCTTTTCCAATGAGTCAACTCTTCGCATAAGGTGGCCAAAGTACTGGAGTTTCAGCTTTAGCATCATTCCTTCCAAAGAAATCCCAGGGCTGATCTCCTTCAGAATGGACTGGTCGGATCTCCTTGCAGTCCAAGGGACTCTCAAGAGTCTTCTTCAACACCAGAGTTCAAAAGCATCATTTCTTTGGCGCTCAGCCTTCTTCACACAATGCTAAATTACTGTGAACAAACTGGAATTACTGAAGATGCTTGTGAGAAAACAGGATGAATATATTCGGATTCAAAAAGGCAAAATCAGTCTAATTCTTTGTATACTAAGGGCCATCTGGGGCGTAATGTAAGAGGTACCTACCTCCAGGATTGTAAAGTGATTTCAGAGAAAAAGAGGGGAATAAGAAAATGGGTCTATTGTGTGTCTTAGTATAAAGGGCTTCTCTAGCTTTTTTAGAAAAGGTGCACATTTTTAAAAATGTTTTCCTGTTACGTAGAGCAAGGGAACATCCTGAAGGAGTTTGCAGTCCGTGAGAAAGTGAGAAGAGGCCTGATGGGTACCTTTAACAGGGTTTCACCTGCTCGCAAACAGCAGACCGGGAAGCAGGGGCGAGTGCCCCAGAGCTCTGAACCAGAGAGGCAAAGCCAGGACGGAAGGAGGCCAAGCAGGACCCTGTGGGAATCAGATTTTACACACACAAGAAGTTACACCTGCCTGCTGTATAAGGTTTCCATAGCTGCTGTAACAAATTGCTACTTAGTAGCTTAAAAGAGCACACATTTATTATCTCACAGGTCTGTAGTTCAGAGGTCTAAACGCACCCAACATACAGGCACCAGCAGAGCTGCCTTTTGGCCTCTCTCTGGTGGCCCCGACGGAGAAGAGCCTGCCCACAACACGGGAGAATCCAGGCCGGCGTCTTATTTAAGGCCAGCGGATGAGCCCCCTTAACTGCCTCTGCTTCCTCAACGCCTCCTTTGCTACGGAACATGACGTATTCTGGGGAAAAGGATATGGACATCTCTGGCTGGGGGCTCAGCAGAGAATTAGTCCATCGATCACACTCATCTTCTATTTCTTATTTAATAACATGTTTGTTAGGAAATCCGATCTATTTTCTATATGTTGATACCGCAGGTATTTTCAATAACTGATAAATGATGACTAATAGAACTGCTGTTTAAGTAAGGAGTGAAGCAACTAGTAACTATAAAGAGAGCCAACATACATTTTTAGGGTTAAATAAGTAATTCTGGAAATTATAAAGACAGATGCAATAGATGACCTTTTTAAAACAAATTTTAAATATGTGTGGATATAGAAAAGTCTTAGATGACTACTCTGTTGGGTTAATACCATCACACCTAAAAACCAGATGATGTTAAAAAAAATTATTAGGCTAATATTACATATCACATCTCTTAATAACACATTAGTAACCAATTACATTTAAAGTATAAGTACACTATTTAATAAACTTCCAAAAACCTTCTTGTGAGGAAGAAGGCAAACATTTTAAAAATGTCAACGAGGGATAAACCTGTACGCAAGACAGCAAAAGAGACACAGATGTATAGAACGGCCTTTTGGACTCTGTGGGAGAGGGAGAGGGTGGGATGGGTTGGCAGAGTGGCAGTGTAACATGTGTGATATCATAAGTGAAACGAATCGCCAGTCCAGGTTTGATGCAGGATGCAGGATGCTTGGGACTGATGCACGGGGCTAATCCAGAGAGAGGGTGTGGGGCGGGAGGGGGCAGGTGGGGGTTGGGATTGAGAGTTCATGTACACTCGTGGCTGATTCATGTCGATGTGTAGCAAAACAAATACAGTATTGTAAAGCAAAACAAACTAAAAAATAAAAATTAATTAAAGAAAAAAAATGTCAACGAGGAAGCAAAATTTATAACCAAGACACAGAGTTCACACAAAGCCATCCTGAAAAGTGAAACAGGGACTAGTTCTTTTCCAGAAGACAAATAAGCGCCCTATTAGCTAGGAATTCTGTATGTTTTCACATTCTATTAGCTCCATAGAAAAGCTGCCCCTAGCATTTAATAATATATAAGCCTAAATTTATAATAAGTAATAATTTTACTGAAAACAAGTTCTAAAATATAGATAGTTCTTAGGACCTGAAAATGTTCTATAGAAACTATGGTTTGTGGATTGAATTCAAAACAAAGAAGCAAGAGGAAAAAGTCAAGCAGCACCGCTGGTTGTGGAGGCCTGCCGTGCGTGAGACCGTGCCTGTATTTCAAACAGCAGTGCTACAGGAGTAGGTTGCATTTAAATTGCACAGTTAAAAGTGTGGAAACTGAGGCTCAAAGGAGTTGTATGATTTATCTAAGTTCCAGTAACCTGCAGGGACAGAACTAGAATCTGAACGCAGATTTGCTGACTGCAAAGTCGATGCTCAACTCCAGGCTGCTTCCCTGAATCAGAAGAAAATATACTCTACGGATTTCTAATCTCTTTAGTTATAGAGATCTCTTTAGTTATAATAAACTTCTAATGTGAGTACATGACTCTTTGCATAATATATAGTCCAATTAAGTATTCTCTTTCAAATGTACAGCTTAGATGTTAGTGGTTATAAGCTAAGTCTAGTAGTTTTAGGTAATATATTTTAAAACGAATATATGTCCTATGTTTAAATTTTCATTTCCAAGAATTGTCTTTAATTGTGAATTTGTACAACTAAGAATCTCTTACCAACTGTGGTACTCAAGAGGACTCTTGAGAGTCCCTTGGACAGCAAGGAGATCAAACCAGTCAATCTGAAAGGATATCAGTCTTGAATATTCATTGAAAGGACTGATGCTGAAGCTGAAGCTCCAACACTTTGGCCACCTAAGGAGAAGAGCCGACTCCTTGGAAAAAATCCTGATGCTGGGAGAAACTGAGGGCAAGAGGAGAAGGGGGTGATAGAGAATGAGATGGTTGGATGGCATCACCGTCTCAGTGGACATGAGTTTGAGCAAACTCTAGGAGACAGTGAAAGACAGGGAAGCCTGGCATGCCACAGTCCATGGGGTCACAAAGAGTCAGACATGACTTAGCGACGGAGCAACAGTAACACAGAATGTCTGCTCTCATCAGGACAGCTAACAAAGTGCGTGTTCTGTTGTTTTGATACATGAAGTCCTTTGTGCTAGAGAAATAAAACGCAGAGTTTCTCATCTTGAGTCTAGTGCTTCTTCTCTAAGGATGCCCTAAGATTGATGGGAGGCTTGCTTCCTGGCATGTCTTTCTCCACAAGGCATTTGGAGTGTTATTGATTTAGTAATTTAGGTTGTTTTAAAGTGAACACATCTATACTTGAGGTCCAGTTGAGTCTAATACCCTCTGAGCATAGGACAGTTTTATAACTTATATGATCACTATATCAATATTTTATTCACAGCATTATCTGCTCCAATAGCTCATCACCATCAAAAGTCTCTTCTTTAAAAAGTACAACTATTCAGTGACAGGTCAGTTTTTAACTTGAAAACCATCACCAGGACATTCTTTTAAAATAACAGTGGCATCTTCTCCAATTAGAAAAGTATTAGACAAGACAGGTAGCTCAGCCGTAATTATTGATGGGTGAAAAAAATCTACTGAACAACAAAATAAATTCTTTATTGATAGGACTATAATTTCATATCAATCTTCTGGATTAAGAATGAATTTTAAGAACAAGAAATATTCATCAAAAGAGCTTCCCTTGAGTCTGTATTTCTGGGTTTGGGGGGATCAGCCACCTGCAGCTAGCCTGCCGGGTCAGTGCCCTTGCTCTCAGCCTGCGCGCCTTCCGTTGCAACTGAAGGGACGGAGCCAGCATTTCATTAGCGCTGGGCGGCTTGCTCCGGGTTTTTGTTTCCTACTGGAAAAACATTAACTGGTGATAATGTGGTTTCTGTCTTGTTATAGATGTTGTATAGTGGCTCACTACAACCTTCTTCGGGATTGCCATCCATATTATTGGAGCATGGCATTTACTGAACCGAGGAGCCTAGACTCGAGAAAATGAGGTCACACAGATTTTGTAATCCATTTGTATGCATGGATATAAAATATACATTTCCTTGCATACAAGGAGAAAAAATCTTTTTAATAGAACTAAAAAGAAAAATGAGGTATTTTCTATCCCAAAATACCCATGTCCTGTGTCTCGTTACACAAAAATGACTGACAGCTGCCCAGAGGGCTTAGTTTCAAGAAAGACTAATAAATGGCCAAATGCAAAGAGCTCGTCAGGAGCCAGAAAGCAATGACTTTTTATGTAACCTACAGCTAACCTTGTGACAAACAAGATTATTGGCCTTACGTTTTCCAAATGGTCTCCCTTCTTTCATCACAGGATAGGAATATACACTGCTACAAGTCAGCATGTCTAACAGGGGATTCCAGCAGAGAAAGGCCACCTGTGAACAGCTGGGTTACTCAGAAATGCACTGACTTCAAGAACAGTATTTCAGTTGCAGTCATTCCCTCCTGATGCTTAAAGGTCGTGTACTTAAAAATCTCTGTGGAAATAAAATTGCAAGTTGAGAAACTATCTCTGTAGAAAACAGGAGCTGGAGGTCAGAGTCAGGAGCAAACCTGTAGGTGTCCTTGTGCTTCTCACCCACAAGATATTTGTGCACGTGTAAACACGCGTGTGTGTGTAAACAGTGCACGCTAGACACAGGTAACAAAGAAGTTTTATTTAAAATTTGAAACAATGAGCTTTATACATTAATTTTCACTTGTCCCTCCTAGTTCTCTTTTCCTCATAATTTCAAAGTCCTAGATTTTGTTTCACTTAGCTATACACAATATCCATGCTAAAACATTGTGTCCTCTGATCCATTAAAATGTTCAACTCATTTCTAATTTGATAATCCCTTATTAGTAAAAAGGAAAAAAAATTTTATAATAGAATGTATTTAAATGTGTAAATGTTCAGGGAAGACTTCACTAGAAGTCTTCCAAAAATGTCTCCTAAAATTTCCCCAATGGAATGAGTACCCCAACTGGTCCCAGACTTTATTTTTCTGGGCTCCAAAATCACTGCAGATGGTGACTGCAGCCATGAAATTAAAAGGCGCTTACTCCTTGGAAGAAAAGTTATGACCAACCTAGATAGCATATTCAAAAGCAGAGACATTACTTTGCTGACTAAGGTCCATCTAGTCAAGGCTAGGGTTTTTCCAGTGGTCATGTATGGATGTGAGAGTTGGACTATGAAGAAAGCTGAGCGCTGAAGAATTGATGCTTTTGAACTGTGGTGTTGGAGAAGACTCTTGAGAGTCCCTTGGACTGCCAGGAGATCCAACCAGTCCATTCTGAAGGAGATCAACCCTGGGATTTCTTTGGAAGGAATGATGCTAAAGCTGAAGCTCCAGTACTTTGGCCATGTGATGCAAAGAATTGACTCATTGGAAAAAAGACTCTGATACTGGGAGGCATTGGGGGCAGGAGGAGAGGGGGACGATAGAGGATGAGATGGCTGGATGGCATCACCGACTCGATGGACGTGAGTTTGAGTGAACTCCGGGAGTTGGTGATGGACAGGGAGGCTTGGCGTGCTGCGATTCATGGGGTCGCAAAGAGTCGGACACGACTGAGCGACTGAACTGAACTGAACAGGTCCACCTGATTTATATCTGAGGCCCACTGCTTGTTGTCATATGCCTAAAATTGATTTTTGCATTGGGGTAGCGGTTGGGGTAGAAAAATTGAGTTATATTCTCTGACATTAAAAATTGTATGAAACCAAATGTCAGTGTCCATTAATAAAGTTTTACTGGAACACAGCTACACTCCCCTGGAGTAGGAAATGGCAACGCACTCCAATATTCTTGCCTGAGAATCCCATGGACAGAGGAGCCTGGTGGGCTACAGTCCATGAAGTCACAAAGAGTTGGACATCACTGAGCTACTAACACAGAAACATTAGGTTAGTTGAGAGTGACTGAACCCCTAGTGTGGAATAAATATTGTATGACTTACTAACATAGTTATGTGCGAGCATGCGTCTAAGTCGCATCCGACTACCTGTGACCCTATGGACCGCAGCCTATGCACTGTGACCCTATGGACCCTACGGGCTCCTCTGTCCCTGGGATTCTCCAGGCAAAAATATCAGAGTGGGCAGCCATGCTCTCCTCCAGGGGATCTTCCCGACTCAAAGGTCAAACCCATGTCTCTTATATCTCCTGCACTGTCAGACAGGTTCTTTACCTAATGCCACCTGAGAAGCCATAAATATTTTAATATATAAATTGGTCACAAACTAACGAATACTTTCTCTAACTATGTAGTCCCTTTTGTCAAGGGGAAGCAGTCTGGCCTCAAATCACACCCAGAGGAAGTAAAAAGGAGTTACCTATTGACTTAAGAAAAGTATCTGCTGAAAACATGAGTCATTTGATAATGAGAGTCATATAATCCTTATAAACATATTTTACTTGTTGACCTGATTAGCATATGTCATCCGTTTTAGAATGTTCTTAATATAATGAACTTCTAGGGTACAGTTCTAACTAGCAAATGTTTTAAAAAGAAGCTTCCAAATAGCACGTTGGTGTGTGCTCTCCATCCCTAAAATAGAGTAAGGCCACCAAGCTTGCAGGCCAATCATGAGGCGTGAAGTCGACTCACCTCCGAGTCTATTCCAGCAGATCCTGTCCACACACCAAATGAACACATCGATCTATACATAGCAGTTTGTTCCTTATCCTGATTCTACTATCAAATTTATAAAAGACATTAATACGAGACAGCACTACTCAACTCCTAAAGGCAGCATTTTTAGAAACCAACCAGTCTGTTTTTAAAGAAAAAGAATCAAGTTTATATAGCCATGATGAATTTCCACATATACACTTTCATGAGTTTTAGTTTACATTGGAATATAAAATATTGTCATCTATTATTTTTTTTCCCTCAGAAAGTCCCTTTCTTCAAACTGCCAGTAGTATTTTTGGTATTATCTAAGAGATAGTTTTCTAGTATTAAATATGAAACACAAATGGATAGCTTCTTAGGTGTTGATTCTCTTGAAAACTGAAGTTTTCTAATCTGATCTTTCCCTTAAGAAGAGTTGTCTCTTATTAAATGTGTTATTAGCGGTTCTAATTAATCCTTTATTATTAACATACATAGTCTGTGTGTGTGTGTTTGAGAGAGAGAGGGAGAAAGGCAGTACAGAAACAAAATGGGAGACAGAGATGAAGACGACGACAAAATAATGCTAAACGCTTTGGACTTTACTGGTAAGAAAAGTTATTCTGCTGACAGTTTCTCTATGGCAAAAAATAAATAAATAATAATACAAATCTCACATACCTCTTTGGAGGTTTAACTTTAACTTATTCACATGTTTCTTTAAATTACATGTGAGTTATTTCAGGATGTTATATCCCTCAGTCAGAAAGATAATGGTTAGGAATAGGTGTGTGTATGCATGGAGCTGCTTATTTATAGAGAAGCAGCCTCAGAGGGGACAACGGCATAAACTAAGAGATTCCGCTGCTGCTGCTGCTGCTGCTGCTAAGTCACTCCAGTCATGTCCGACCCTGTGCGACCCCATAGACGGCAGCCCCCCAGGCTCCCCCGTCCCTGGGATTCTCCAGGCAAGGACACTGGAGTGGGTTGCCATTTCCTTCTCCAATGCAGGAAGGTGAAAAGTGAAAGAAGTCGCTCAGTCGTGTCCGAGTCTTCGCGACCCCATGGACTGCAGCCCCCCAGGCTCCTCCGTCCATGGGATTTTCCAGGCAAGAGCACTGGAGTGGGGTGCCACTGCCTTCTCCGAGAGATCTGCTAGGGTACCATTAAAAGGACTGTTAGTTGTATTAACTGCTCTGGATAAAGACTAAGCTGATACAACAACAATAAAAACACAGGATAGAAGTTTATTTCTCTTTTATAACAATTATAAAGTGAAGCAGGTCTGCTCTGTGTGGTCATTCAGAGATATGCTTGTTCTTTGCAGCTTGGAACCCTTAGAATATATACGAGGTTGAGTTCACCCCCTCATCATCTCACCCGTCTACAGTGCTCATCAGCCAAGTAGGAAAAGGAAATCTGCAACCAGCAGTTTCACTCTAGGCAATTACTTGTAGAAGTCATACTTGGTCCTTGATTTATGTTTCACTGCAGAGAACCGAGTCTCAGGACTACATCTAGCTGCAAAGGAGTCTGGGAAATGTGGTACTGGGGCAGTCACGTACCTGGATGAACGCTAGTACAAGGCAACAGGGGAAACGGTGCTGGCAGAAGCCAGCAGGTGCTTACTGAGCAGCTCCTGATGGGCTCCCTGGTAATGCCGCTTGTCTGTGCTTCTGTTTAACTGAGGTGTAGCTGACTTCCATCATTATGTCAGCTTCAGGTGTACAGCACAGTGATTGATCTGTTTATAGACGATACTCCTGGAGGAGGGCATGGCAGCCCACTCCAGGGTTCTTGCCTGGAGAATTCCAGGGACAGAGGAGCCTGGCAGATCGCAGTCCACGAGATCTCGAAGAGCTGGACACGACTGCGCGGCTAACACTGCGACACTGCTGCTACATATTACGCTCCACTGAAAGTTATCGTGAGCTGTTAGCTGCGCTCCCTGTGCTGGGCCTCATATCCTGTATCTTATTTTATACCTAGCAGTTTGTGCCTCTTAATTCCCTTCCCCTATCGTGCCCTTCCCCCTACCTTCCTTGAGGGAAGAAACTGTGCTTTGGCTCCACGTTACTCTTCACCCCAGAGACCTGCACATTTTAGACCACTAACTATCTTTGGATTAGATTGAGTCTAAATCCCAACAAATAGTCGGTTATTTGGTTCACATTTCTGAGATGTGAGGTGTCCCTTTAAGGAAAGGTCTGCTCCGGGAAGGAGAAATGTGCACCTCTGTCCAACAGGACACGTCTGCAGGGAGTCTAGTCGTCTATTCCACTGATGCCCTTGCCTTCATTGTAGGTTTTCAAGTCAGCAGAGCTCTGTTCACTTCAGGAATGACTAAAATGCTGAATGGAAGATTGCTCACTACAGGTTCATTCTACCAGGATCAGATTAAATACTGTTATAAGCATTCAAAATTAAAACAATACAGTAGAATTATGGCATAACTTCACTGTCAAAACTATGTTGACTTTGGCTGGCTGATGTAGTCAGGGTTCTCCAGAGAAACAAAGCAAATAAGAAGTGTCTGTGTGCGTGTGTACATACATATATAGGCAGGCAAAGACCAATGTCGAAGCTCAAAGGCAGAGAGAGAACTCCCTCTCACTCAGGCCTTCCAAAGAGTGGCTGCCAGCGCACACTTGGGAGGGCAGTCTACTTCATTCAGTCCACTGACTCAGATGTCAGTTCATCCAGACACATCCTCATAGCCCTCCGAGAATAATGTCTAACCGACATGCGGGCACCTTTTTAAGTTAGCACATAAAATTAACCAGCACTGCTGATGACTATCTTTATTCTCTTTAGTAAAAGCTCTGAGTTAGATCAAATACGACAAAACTACCAGGGACACAATGAGGAAAACAGTTGTGCTTTTCTTCCTTTTTTTTTTTAATTTCTAAAGGACTGTCATTTGGCACATTTAAGGAAACAACCACACTCCAAGCACAATTAATGTGAGACACTCAGGGCTACTTACCAGGAATAGCATATATACCTCAAATAGCCAATCTTGTGATAAATTGGGATAGTGGCCTTTTTCTCTCCCTTTCGGTAGTTTTCTCATAATATAAAAGACTTTCTGAAACACCTAGATAAATATGATATAAAATAAAAACTCAAGAGTAACATCCTCAGTTAGGTTTTTCTCCCTTATGAAAATCTAATTTGAGAGCTTTTAGGCTGTCTTATCTCTTGAAATGATGTATAAAAATGATAATGACACAGACTAACACAGACAATCGTTTCGGATAATTATGGCACAACAGTGGATTTCTTTCATTCCAATTGGCTATTTTAATTGATCAGATAAGCCTAATAACCAAGCAATTTCTACTTAATTTGTATTAGGCTCATATAATTTCAGCAGCCTAGAAGCATCATTATGTTCCTTAAAAAAAATTGTCAAGGCTCTTAGGGAAACTGTAATATCGAAATTTTAATGACTTTATTGAGGGCACCAAATCTTAAAGTAGTAATAGAAAAATCCCTTCATAGTATTGCATTGGTTTCCTTGGTCTGAAGACATAGAACAAACAAATTTAGCAACCTTTTTCTTTCTATTCTTTAGGCTCATATTATAGCTTAATAAGAGTAAGGAAAAAACTACATATGTATACCTATGGCTGAATCATGTTGAGGTTTGACAGAAAACAGCAAAATTCTGTAAAGCAATTATCCTTCAATAAAAAAATAAATTAATTAAAAAAAAAACTACCAAATATCTTTTAGGACCAAAGAGACAGAATGTCTATTGGCTAATAGTTTTTGGTACTGTAAGATAGTTCCCAGTATGAATCTCAAAGATATCAAAGTTTTGGTGTTCATTAAGTAGCTAAGAAAACATGAGCGGGGAAACCTAGCCTGCAAAACTGTGGCCTTGAGATTTATAATTGTCTCCATTCCATCACCCAGTCTTTGGACATAAAATGGTTTTGGGGGGGATGTTTTAATGTGAGTGATCAAGTGTTTTGCTTAAAAGAGATGACTGCTGCTAGGAAGAAGGTTGCCAGGATGGAGAAAGCGGGTAGGTTTACTTTTGCTGATTTCATTTAAATTTCAGTTTCATTTGTATCTGCTCTCCATCTGCTGCTGGACCAAGGCAATGAGCAAAGAACTTCCAAAGACTACTGGCTCACAGTTGTTACAAGCAAAGCATCCTTTTCAGGATCAGTAATGCGGGAAGACAAGTGGATGTTTATTTTAGATCATAGTTCTGACAAGACTGTCGATTTGAAGTTGCTGCAACTCTTGGTAGGGGAAGCACTGACAGTGGCTGAGGGCAGGAACATCCCCTTAAGGGGGCTTCTGGAGAGGAGAGTCAATATCCTGATGAAAAGTCTTCTTAGATTTATCCACAGTTAGCTTTGAGTTTGCAAAATCTAAAGTGAAATCAAAGTGTATTTCCAGGACCTGATGCAATAAAGAAGTAACCATGGCAATTGGCTGAGCTGCATGGAGACTCAAGAAGGAAGTGTGATCTCAGACGTTACGTACATTAGAAATAACAGAAAATTAAGTGGGGAAAAGCCTTGGAAAACTTGAAGTATGTGAAGAAGAGATGACAAGATATTTTTAGCTGCTTTTTGTTTTTTTTTGGTTCACACAAATAGAAACTAAAGTTAATTCGTTTATCACTGTTTGGATTTCTATAATTTCTGTTGTAAGAATTAACAAGAAAAAAGTCAGCACCAAAGTATTTCTTGGTCAGTTAGGGACACGTATTGCTGAAGTAAGATAAATGGATTCTGATTGTGAAAAACAATTATTCTGCAGAAAGGATACAGCCATCCCTCCCCTTAGTGTGATGCACAATGTGTTTACTATAAAATACTAATTAGCCCTTAAAGTTATTAATGTAATTATTGTTCATCTAAGGACATAAATCTGGCAGCCCCTGAGGACAGGGGCATTGCTCATTTTGAAGAAGCTGGCTTAAAGCAGTTTTTGCTTACCTATTTGCTTATTTCAAACTAAATCGCTCTTCAAAATGAGATGAAAATAAAATATCATCAAATTGCCCGTCATTCGAAGAGGACAAAGCTGGTTGGAGCTGAAATTAGAGGTTATGAGACACACTGACATTTGTGCTCACAAGCAGGGCATTGGTTTTTAGGTCTAATAGAAACAGATCATGGATTTAAAAGTATGTGCCGTGAGCGCCTCATTTAACGCTGATGGGGCACCTCACTTTGAGTGCGGTCTGGAAGAATCATTTGGGCAGGGAAGAAAAGAGAGACAGTACTGCTCTATCCACCGAATATAAAAGATTTTGAAGGGAGTCTGTTTATTTATTTTTCCTACAGAACTTCAAAGCTACGTGTCTCCAGGGCAGTATTGTCAGCTTGTCCGCATTGCCTTCTTCAAATAGAGAGGTGTCACTCTAGTTGCCTGGAGTAAATAAAACTTCCTTGCCACAAAGCTAAAAAAGCATATCAGAAATTCACCAGTCGTGTTTAACGCTATTTAGCTGAAAATGAGGTTTGGCCTCCTCATTAGGATGGAAAGGAGTGGGCAGCCTCATTCCCAAATTCCCAACCCTTTTATTGTAAAATTTCTTCATATTGCATGGAACATCCAGTCTAAAATGGCTTAAGCAAAACAGAACATCCAGTCTAAAATGACTAAAGCAAAGACAGATAATGACTTTTCTTTTATAACTGGACACACTGAGATTAACGGGCTTCGGGGACAGTTTGGTCCAGCACTTCCTGTGTCACGTCTCCCTCCATTTCTCACTGTCCTCACAGTGGTGCCTGCTCTCTGCGCTGTCTTTGGCCTTGGGACACTCCACTCAGCAGCAGTACTGGCTGGGGCAGTTTCAGAAATCAGAGCCACGTGTTCAGTTCAGTTCAGTTCAGTCGTTCAGTTCCACCACCCGATGGACCGCAGCATGCCAGGCCTCCCTGTCCGTCACCAACTCCGGGAGTTCACTCAAACTCATGTCCATAGAATCGGTGATGCCATCCAGCCATCTCATCCTCGGTCATCCCCTTCTCCTCCTGCCCCCAATCCCTCCCAGCTTCAAAGTCTTTTCCAGAGTCAACTCTTCACATGAGGTGGCCGAACTATTGGAATTTCAGCGTTAGCATCAGTCCTTCCAAAGAACACCCAGGATTGATCTACTTTAGAATGAACTGGTTGGATCTCCTTGCAGTCCAAGGGACTCTCAAGAGTCTTCTCCAGCACCATAGTTCAAAAGCATCAATTCTTTGACACTCAGCTTTCTTCACAGTCCAACTCTCACAGCCATACTGATCAGAGGAAAAACCATAGCCTTTGTAAGTTATGTCTCTGATTTTAAACATGCTATCTAGGTTGGTCATAAGTTTCCTTCCAAGGAGTAAGCATCTTTTAATTTCATGGCTACAATCACCATCTGCAGTAATTTTGGAGCCCAAAAAGATAAAGTCTGACACTGTTTCCACTGTTTCCCCATCTATTTCCCATGAAGTGATGGGACCAGATGCCATGATCTTCATTATCTGAATGTTGAGCTTCTTTAAGCCAACTTTTTCACTCTCCTCTTTCACTTTCAACAAGAGGCGTTTTAGCTTCTCTTCACTTTCTGCCATAAGGGTGGTGTCATCTGCATATCTGAGGTGATTGATATTTCTCCCAGCAATCTTGATTCCAGCTTGTGTTTCTTCCAGTCCAGCGTTTCTCATGATGTACTCTGCATAGAAGTTAAATAAGCAGGGTGACAATATACAGCCTTGACGTACTCCTTTTCCTATTTGGAACCAGTCTGTTGTTCCATGTCCAGTTCTAACTGTTGCTTCCTGACCTGCATATAGGTTTCTCAAGAAGCAGGTCAGGTGGTCTGGTATTCCCATCTCTTTCAGAATTTTCCACAGTTTATTGTGTTCCACACAGTCAAAGGCTTTGCAATAGTCAATAAAGCAGAAATGGATGTTTTTCTGGAACTCTCTTCCTTTTTCCATGATCCAGGGGATGTTGGCAATTTGATCTCTGGTTCTTCTGCCTTTTCTAAAACTGGCTTGAACATCTGGAAGTTCACAGTTCACATACTGCTGAAGCCTGGCTTGGAGAATTTTGAGCATTACTTTGCTAGTGTGTGAGATGAGTGCAATTGTGCGGTAGTTTGAGCATTCTTTGGCATTGCCTTTCTTTGGGAATGGAATGAAAACTGACCTTTTCTAGTCCTGTGGCCACTGCTGAGTTTTCCAAATTTGCTGGCATATTGAGTGTAGCACTTTCACAGCATCATCTTTCAGAATTTGAAATAGCTCCATTAGAATTCCATCACCTCCACTGCTTTCTTCATAGTGATGCTTTCTAAGGCCCACTTGACTTCACATTCCAGGATGTCTGGCTCTAGGTGAGTGATCACACCATTGTGATCTCTGGGTCATGAAGATCTTTTTTTGCACAGTTCTGTGTATTCTTGCCACCTCTTCTTAATATCTTCTGCTTCCGTTAGGTCCAGACCATTTCTGTCCTTTATCGAGCCCATCTTTGCATGAAATGTTCCCTTGGTATCTCTAATTTTCTTGAAGAGATCTTTAGTCTTTCCCATTCTGTTGTTTTCTTCTATTTCTTTGCATTGATCTCTGAGGAAGGCTTTCTTATCTCTTCTTGCTATTCTTTGGAACTCTGCATTCAGATGCTTATATCTGTCCTTTTCTCCTTTGCTTTTCGCCTCTCTTCGTTTCACAGCTATTTTGCTTTTTTGCATTTCTTTGCCATGGGGATGGTCTTGATCCCTGTCTCCTGCATAATGTCATGAACCTCCTTCCATAGTTCATCAGGCACTCTGTCTATAAGATCTGGTCCCTTAAATCTATTTCACACTTCCACTGTGTAATCATAAGGGATTTGACCACATGCTACGTGTTCCAAAGAAAAAGAACGCTTCTGGGTCCCTCGGAAGAGCAAGGAGGTGGCATGTAAGGAGGAATGCCCCGCGAAGGTCGACTTCGCTTGCTCAGCCACGTGCCCAGCGCAACAGACTCTCGACGCGGCCCACCAGTGGCTGTTACCACCTTCCCCCTTGGCAACGGAACCTCGACTTTGTTTAGGACTGCAGCAGCAGTATGCTTGGGAAAGTGGGCCACTTCTTCAGTCCTAAGAGACGCCCCATAACTGGATGAAGTCAATCACTGATCTAAGAAGTAATACTGTTACTTTTTCCAGGGACTAGTTTAGGGCATGAATAGTTCTGGTCAACAGAACTTTTAGAGAAGTCTACTGGAAGCCTCTGGAAAAGATCTTCCTCTCTAATAATAGAGATGTACTAAGGGGGACATCTCTAATCTCTCTACCCTTCTTTGTATGTATTATGGAAAGAAGTAATAACTGGAGCTGTGGCAGTCATCTTGCGACTATGAAGATTCTTACTAGAGGCTGATTGAGAAACTAACTTTGTTAAGTCATGGAAAAAAGCTTGGAGTCACCTTCTTCTAGAAATCTTTCTGTGATGAGGGAAGATAACCTCCTGTTTCTTATGACACTTTTAATTAGATACTCTGTTACTTGGTATCCACAGCATCCTGATAAAATCAACCCTGAGAAGTCAGGAGATGGATGTGATGATGAGCTTAAGTCCTCACGGTTTACCAACCAAGCCCTACTTCCTGACTCTGAAGATGAGGAATACAGTTCCCACTTTAGGAGCTGGTGGGGGTTTGAAGTGAAGTAACGGAGGTTGATACTTAATACAGACCAACAGTAGATGCTCAATAAACAACTGTAGTTGTTGTTCTTACTACTAATCACTTATGAAATATTGGATTTTCTTCCTTATCCAGAACCAAGGCTATTATAGACAATTTTTTTAATCCACAGATGCACATACATAAACAAGCACTCTAGATTCCTACTCAGTGACAATGAATAATTCTAATAAGCAATTTTCATTCCCATCTCCCAAGCCCAAATCTGATGAACAGAAAGGCAGACAGTGAAAATGGAGAGAATTGGTAGACGACAGCAGGGAGTTTTGAGAAAATGCCTTAACATACAGACGCAAGAACTGAAAGTGTGCAACAGCAGGGCAAAGGGGCTTCGCAAGCCTGGAGGGAACCACCACGAGAGGCACAGAGCTAGAGCATTTGCTCTCTGGTGGTTGAGACCGCAGACTCTGGACTCTGCTGCCTCCGACTGAACCCAGCTCTAATGTGAGCTAGCCTTTGAACTCAAGTTTATCAACCTCTCTGTGAAATGGAGATAATCCTTGTACCTATGCCAGAGGGTTGCATGTAAGTAAATGCAGAAGTAACTAACTTACTGCTCCAGGGCACTTACAACAGTGCCAGACCCATAACAAGTGACCACAGGAACATTCGCTGTTATCACTATATGCGATACCATCAGCAGTGCTTATTGGAAAGACTGAACCATCACATATTACTCCTGTACCCTCCGTTTTTAAAAACAAGTAGCAATTCCCTTGAGAATTCATGCAAACAAAAATGTTACGTTCTTCAATAGACACAGTGGGAAATGTAGGTATCTGAAATATCTATGTCATGTGCAGTTCCACTAAGAGTAACAGAAAAATGAGATCCTACATTCAGATTTAGAATTTTGAAGTGGATGTTATTTTCAGTATATTAAAAGAAGACTTTTCTCCCTCTGTGCCTTCAGAATTGAAAACAGAGACAGAAAGAGACAGGGTCTTCAGAAAGGAGTCCTGGGCATGGCTGTGGAACAGCTCAGCCTCGGTGGCAGTTCCAGTTTGGGGCAGACTGGGACTCAGTCAGACGTCTCTCAGGGGGACGACCCAGCCTGCAGTCTGCAGGACCACCAGACCGCCTTCCCTGCCTTGCACAGAAATCCATCACAGATGGATTTCTTCTCTTTTCTGAATTCCTTTCATTAAAACAGGCGGGCAGCGATTCTTGAATTTTTATAAAGAATGAGTTAAAAACTGCTTACTAAAATTTTGTCAGTATATTGTCTCAGGCCAGCAGGTATCTCTGCTTTAGAGACTGTTTTAAATAGTAATCACTCAGAAAATCCTGTGCTCAATTTTCAGTCTAAAAGAAGAGATGAAAACCATTTATCATCATCATTCATAACTTTTTCATTGTACCTCGTCAGGAGAAAGAAAATAAGAGTTGTACTGATTAATGGTCCTAATTCAGTCTAATTGTGACAATAAGTTAATACAGTCTTCAACATTTCAGTCTTTGTGATCCATCTTCTGAAGGTGGAAAGGATGCCAGCCTGTGCCAAGGAGACTTCAGTGCCTTCTCACAGTGCAGCCCCTTCTCTCATTTAATCACTCCCCACGACTCTTAGAGCATCTAAACAAAAGGGCTGCTGAGACATTGTGGTGAAGAAGATTGCCTGGCATGAACCTTCAACTGCAGTTGTGACGCTGAAGAAATATCTGGTAGATAAATCAATAAGATATTTGCTTTCTTACAGGATTCTCTTAGCATTTAGGGCTTAACTCCAAATAATAACCCACTGTTTATCGGTAGCTTCCAGCTGAAGGATGATTAAAAACTCCATGTCAATATTTACTCTTGAAAAAAATAATGAGAAGCAAATCAAATTTTAGAACATATAAAAACAATGTCCTACTGCAATCAAGTACTTTGTCTCATCAATATAAGAACCTATTAGTAGGTGAGATAAATCCAGTATGGTTTGTTCAATAGATACTAAAAAGAAATTTCATAAAATTTCTACCTTTTCCTAAAAATGGTAAATATGGACTGAACATCTCTTATGTTCCAGGCCCTCTGCTAGAATCATAATTTCTTTTAACCATCTTGTCAACCCCATCCAGAAGATGTCATCACAGAATTCAATTTTAAAAAATCAAGGCTTAGAGACACTGAAGAATTTGTTTAACACCTTATTTCCAAACTTGGGCTTTAATTTATTATAATATAATACTTATACTCTTTGTTTAAAAAGATTATAAAGCAATTGTCTTAATCTGATAAACTCTATTTGCTCTAAACCAACAATCAATAGCATATTAATGGCAAACAAGAATTCAGTGCTCAAGAACATTGACTGTAGATGAAAGACATTAATGGTTTATACAGAAAACCTAAGTAGATAAATAGATATATATGTAGAAAAATTATCAGCCTTACTAGCACTTGAAAGAGTATAATTTTTTAAAGTGAGATACCTTTATATTTAAATCTATTTACAAAATTTAATATTCAAAATAGCAAACATTTCAAATATAATTTTTTAAGGCTACACTGGAATAATTACTTGTAGAAGGGCAAATGTCTCAACTTTTCTAGACAGAAATTTACAATAAATACAGACTCTTAGACATTTCAAAACCTTTGTTCAAATAATTCAAAACATTGTTCAAAACATTATATATTTATTCTAAAGGAAATAATTAGAAATTTGAATAATTTATATAAAAGCTGGGGCTTCCCAGGTGGTACAATGGTAAAGAATCCTCCTGCCACTGCAGGAGATGTGGGTTTGATCCCTGGATCAGGAAGATCCCCTGGAGAAGGAAATGGCAATCGACCCCAGTGTTCTTGCCTCAGAAACTCCATGGACAGAGGAGCCTGGTGGGCTACAGCTCATGGGGTCACAAAGAGTCGGAAACGACTCAGCAACTAAACAGCAGCAGCATATAAAAAGCTATCCTTTGAAATGTTATATCTAAGTTTGAAAAAATTGGAACCAGATTGACTAGTGAACAAGAGTAGTAATCATTATATTAATTTTAGTTCATCCTTATGACAGAAATTAAGCTAGCTTCTAAAATGTCTGAATATTCACACAGCTTAAAAATGAGTTCTATCAAAATATAAATAGCTAAATCTAAATTTAAAAATTTAGAAAAAAGAAAAGCCTTTTAGAAAAAAGGCTAGCATAGTTTTATATGTATATATATATATAAAATACAATCTTAATCACTTATGTATACATTATAGAAAATGAATGCAAATGCATCAAAATATTGATACTAGTTATCAACGTGTGATAGGTATATGATTGTTTTTTATCTACAGCTTCATATGTTTCTGCATTGTCCAAAGTCCCGACTGGAAACTCATATAAGTATTACAATCAAAAAATATTATAAAGACAAAGTCATCTCCAATAATGATATCCTACAAGTAAAACTTTCAAGACTGTCTGTTTTTGTCTGTAAGGAGCTCCCCTGTTGGTGCCCTGTTTGGCTCTTGCGTTTACTGGACTTCTGCAGATGAAACAGCTGCTACCGCGTGGCTGACGCTCATTCGCTAGTAAACACACGCAAGACGGTCAGCGCCGCCGCGCAGCAGGCAGCCCTCTGCAGCCGGCCTGGTCTGAGCTTCTTGACCGGCACAGACGGCGGTCCTGCCAAGGGGAGTAGGGAACAGAGGCGCGGGAAGCCCGAGCCTGCGCTCCAGGCGTAAGCTGCCCTTTCTTCGGTGGAACAGCGACCTGTCGCTGAGGCCCGGTGCCCGGCTCCAGTCCCCCTCGGGCCACTAACCCTGAGAACGCACAGGGGCAGACTCCTCCTCACTAGGAGACCTGTCCATTTAGCCAAGGCAGAGCAGAAGCGATTCTCACTTAACAAAAAGGTTGGAATTCAGGTCAGTTCAGTCAGTTCAGTCGATGTACTCTACATATAAGTTAAATAAGCATGGTGACAATATACAGCCTTGACGAACTCCTTTTCCTATTTTGAACCAGTCTGTTGTTTCATGTCCAGTTCTAACTGTTGCTTCCTGACCTGAATATAGGTTTCTCAAGAGGAAGGTCAGGTAGTCTGGGATTCCCATCTCCTTCAGAATTTTCCACAGTTTATTGTGATCCACACAGTCAAAGGCTCTGGCATAGTCAATAAAGCAGAAATAGATGTTTTTCTGGAACTCTCTTGCTTTTTCCATGATCCAGTGGATGTTGGCAATTTGATCTCTGGTTCCTCGGCCTTTTCAAAATCCAGCCTGAACATCTGGAAGTTCACGGTTCACATACTGCTGAAGCCTGGCTTGGAGAATTTTGTGCATTACTTTACTAGCATGTGAGATGAGTGCAATTGTGTGGTAGTTTGAGCATTCTTTGGCATTGCCTTTCTCAGGGATTGGAATGAAAACTGACCTTTTCCAGTCCTGTGGCCATTGCTGAATTTTCCAAATTTGTTGACATATTGAGTGCAGCACTTTCACAGCATCATCTTTCAGGATTTGAAATAGCTCAACTTTTGTTACTCTTGCAAAGTTTTTGAAGGCTGGAACATGTTTGTAAACTGCAGTCACCTACCCCAGAGACATCAGTCAGCAAAAGCTGGTCTGCAACATCCAAGGCTCAGTTCACTCCCCCTCACCACCATAAGCTTAAAAGTAATAATAATCAAAGCAGATAGCACAGGCATTTTTAATCCAGAGAGGCTCCCCAAGGTATCTATTGAGGCCATCAGTCTCCTATGAGAGAAATTTAAGGCTGTCCCTCAAAATGTGGTCCCTCTTGTTAGCAGCTGTGGCAGCAGCAGCAGCAAAGCAGCTAAGGCTTCTGTGGCCTTTGAGGCCCTGTGTCTCCATCACTGCCCCAGGGGAGTGATGACATTACCAAAGTCATGGTTTCAATACATCAACACCAAATGTTAACCTCTGATCCATTTGTGTGTATAACTGAAGGAAAATCTATTAAAGATTTTAAATGAAATAGGATATAGTCTAAATCTGTAAACTGTATTATTATTACAAAAATAAGAACTGGCTCACCAGATCATTCGTGGAGAAACCAACCAAATTATGGAATATTTTTAAAAGGCCATTTAACTTTCAATATTCAGAATGAAGCAAACAAATTCTCAACTAATAGAAATCCTTTTCCCAAAATTAAAAAAAATGCCCTCATTTCCTCATTAAACAAGTAACACATGCCAACTTTTTAAAATTGGAAAATAACAGGAAAGCTGTGTCACGCCACAGAATAAGAGACAGAATAGGCATTCACTATTAATTTCAGTTTTTACCTTCTAGGTTTTTATTTGTACTTGGGGTCAGATTTCCTTTTAAACAAAAGTTGTAATCAAACTAAATATTACTGTTTACATGCCGTTATCTTAAGCATTTCCCATGGTGTTTTATAATTACATGTCATTCGTTATTCCATCAGTTGTAACTCAAGAATAAGCTGAACATATAATACATAATGGAATTACTGACAGTTTCATAACAGTCTCTGAAACATTTAGTTAGAGATAAACATATGAAGAATTCCAGGCTTCTAAAAGCTAAACTTAATTTCTGGCAAGCACGACTGGTAATTATAACCAAAAGCAAATATTATGGAGTCCTTTTTTAGACTAAGCAATCTTACCACTCAGCATACATAATCACTGAAACACTTTCAGCATAATGATATCTGCTCAGCTACTGGCAACCATAAATTTCTCTGAAAGCCAGAGAAATGTAAAAATTCTCTAATATGAGTTGCAAAGCAAAAACTACATCTGAACAAACTGTAAATATAAAACTGATCATAAACATAATATATTCTGAGAAAACTCATACTCATATATATCTTTATCTATGAGAAGTAGCTAGGCTTCCCTGGCGGCTCAAGTGGTAAAGAAGCTGCCTGTAATGAGGGAGACCTGGGTTCGATCTCTGGGTTGGGAAGATCCCTTGGAGAAGGGCATGGCAACCCACTCCAGTATCCTTGCCTGGAGAATCCTCATGGCCAGAAGAACCTGGCAGGCTACAGTCCATGGGGTCGCAAAGAATCGGATATGACTGAGGCAACTAAGCACATGAGAAGTAGCTATATAAATAATTACAGAAATAAAACCCAATCAATATTGAAAGATGTTTTATCTACCTAAAATAATAGTCTTAAATTCTTCAGTTGCTCAGTAGTGTCCAACTGTTTGCAGCCCCGTGGACTGTAGCCCACCAGGTTCCTGTGGCTTTGGATTCTCCTGGCAAGAATACTGGAGTGGGTAGCCATTTCCTTCTCCAGGGAATCTTTCCCACTCAGGGAACTGAGCTTGGGTCTCCTGCATTGCAGGCAGATCCTTTACTCTCTGAGCCATCAGGGAGGCCCTATGAGCACATCAAATTATTTTCAAACGCTATATGAAATCACTGAAGGGAAACCAAATTCTCAATAAAAAGGACACTCAAGCACCCTGATATTATCAGAAAATAAGAAAATGCTCAAAGCACAAACCTATAGGAATATGCCAAAGGAACACAGAGCCAATTCAAAGAGCTCCAAATGGCCCAAAGTAGAACAATTTGAGCAATAAAATAAAGCAGAATTGGATTACAAACCAAAGTCATAAAATAAATATCCATCATGCATACTGATATAAATAAATGATTACCAATAAATGGGAGAGTAGAGACAAGTCTACTATATAGAAGAATTTAGAAAAACTTATGTAAATGCAGCTTCCTCAAGAAGGTGGAGCATCATTCCCCAACCCTTAAACGTGGGATCCACACAGTAACTTCCTTCCAAAAAGTAAAGAATGGTGGCCAGGGAAGAGGGGAGTACTTTAATCTGTAAAAACCTGATAAACACTACCTCAGCCAAGTGATATCTGAGTCAAGGCCTCAACAGTGATAATGCATGCTGATAGCATGTACCATTAATATGATGTGATGAAAATGGCACTGTACCACTGTAGTCTTCTCCCCCATGAACCCACAATTCCCATCTAATCATGAAAAAAATATCAGACAAACCCAAACTGAGGGGCATTCTCAACTTTACAGAATGCACCATTACTCCTGAAAACTGTCAAGGTCATCAAAAATGAAGACTCTGAAAAACTGCCACAGCTCAGAGAAGCCAGAAAGGGTATGATGCCAAACGTAATGGGGTCACGAATAGGATGGTGGACAGAAAAAAGAGATTAGGAAAAAACTAAGGATTTGGAATAAAGAACGGATTTTAGTTAATAGTAATGTATCAGTATTGGTTCATTAACTGTAACAAACAGATGCTCCTATTGTATGATGTTAATAATAGGGGAAACTGCATAGGGGTACATGAGAACTCCTTGTACTACCTTCACTGCTTTTCTGTAAATCAAAAACTATTCAGAATTAAAAGGGCGTGTATATATACAGATACATGTGCATACACCCATGCACATACATACACACACACACACAAATACACAGATGACCCTTGAACAGCATGGGAGCTGATCCAGGTATCATTTATCGTCGGTCCCCTCCGTATCTGTCCTTCCTCCATGACCACAGATCCACCCAACTGCAGGCCATGTAGCAGTGTAGCGTCTACTACTGAAAAATATCTGAGGGTAAGTGGACCCGTGCGGTTCAAACATGTGTCGTACAAGGGTCAACTTGTGTGTGTGTGTGTGTGTGTGTGTGTGTGTGTGTAGAGAGAGACAGAGAGATCAAAATGGATATACAGGGATAGATTATACACACATCCAAGTTCCAAGACAGCAGGGACTTTGTTTTTTCACTACTCATACTCCACTGTTCTCCGGGGATTCTAATAAACATTTTTGCAATGAATAAATGAACATTTATGTTATGTGACACTGGTTTTATTTCTATAATTTCATCCACAAAAAGAATGCAATATAAGCTATCACCTAACACTAGCCAAGAAATTATAAAACATTAACAGATCCATGCAACAAACATTTTATCTTTAATCTAAAAACTGTGATGGATGTTGGGGATTCAAAATCAAAATATACAAAATTCACCATGTAATACTGAAAAACAAAGCTAAGCAGCTGGTCAATTCATAGATGACAAAGACAGAAAATGATTAAGTATCAGGGTCTTGCTTTGAGTACCACAGGAGTGCATACCAAAGTGCATCTAACTCTCCGTGAGATGGTAGGTGGAGAAGGATTCATAAACAAAGAAGATCAAGTGGGCCCAAACAAGTTCTGTCTAGGGGGTACAAAGCACAGTGATGGCTGGTGCTTGAAAGGCAAAGAGGACCAGACAGTCAAGGGGTCTAGGGAATCACTAGAGGGTTTTAAGGAAGACAGTGGCATGGAAAGATGGGTGGGACAGGGTTCAAGCAGAGTGCTATCAGTTGTGAAGTTGTGGGAGCAGATCAGACAAAGACGGTGAATTGAAACAGAGGGGAGGGGACAGAGTTAAGAACTATTTAGGAGGTAAAATATCAAGTTTGACAATTACTGAATATGGATGGTGATGCCTCTTAACTTCTCCATTTTACCCCTTGCAATCTTCAATCCATTCCCCCCACAGCAGATATAATTATCTTTTTAAAGCAGGGCTTTCCTGGTGGTCCAGGGGTTGTGAGTATGCCTTGCAATGCAGGGGACACTGATTCCATCCCTGGTCTGGGAAGATGCTACATGCCATGGAGCAATCAAGTCATGTGCCACGATTTCTGAACCCCTGCACCCTACAGCCTGTGCTTAGCAACAAGAGAAGCCACAATGAGAACCTGCGCACTGAGATGAAGAGCAGCCCCTGCTCTCCGCAACTAGAGAAAGCGCATGCACAGCAACAAAGACCCAGTGCAGCCAAAAATGGCTAATACATCAATAAAATCACGGTTTTAAAAAACCTCACCCACAAATCTTGTGAATTTTATTAAAAAAAAAAAAAAAAAGCAGATCATCTCACCCTTGCAATTAAAACCTGCCAATGCCTTCATATTAGATATTCCAAAACTAAATTTCTCAGTGTAGTCTCCAAAAGGTAACATAATCAAATTCTTGTTTTCTTTTCCAACTTCAGCATGTGCTATCCTCTTCCAGCTACAATGCTTTTCTTTCATTTCCTTAGATACATCAAGCTCCTTCCATTTTAGAGCCACTACTTCTGCCTGAAATATTCTATTTGTTCCATGGATCTCCACTTAAATGTCACCTCTCAAAAGGTCCCAAACAAAAAGAAGGTCTCTTTCGTATCAATTACTGTCCATCACAGCATCCTGTTTCCTTTTTTTGCACTTAGTATAATTTACAAGCACAGCTGATTCTTGTTATCTGCAGCGGTTTATGTTCTGTAAAGTCACTGCACTGAATTAGTGAATACTGAACTCCCAGAGGAAATATACGGTTAGGTTCCTGTGAGCCTCTGGTCAAAAACTTTTCACCAACTGAACAACACATGATTTTGTTTTATCTGTGTTTCTGTTTAATGATACCTATTCAATACACATACAGTATTGATTCATGAACACTGAATTCATGGCCAACAGTGCTATAACTCATGCCTGAACAAAGCTTTTGTTGCTGTTCACACTAAGTTGTGTCCAACTATTTGTGACCCCATGGACTACAGCACACCAGGCTTCCCTGTCCTCTATCTCCCTCGGTTTGCTCAAACTCATGTCCATTGAGTTGATGATGCCATCCAATCATCTCATCCTCTGTCGTTCCCTTCTCTATCTTCGATCTTTCCCAGCATCAGGGTCTTTTCCAGTGAGTCACTTTTTCCCATTAAGTGGCCAAAGTATCAGAGCTTCAGCTTCAGCAGCAGTGCTTCCAATGAATATTCAGGGTTGATCTCCTTCAGAATGGACTGGTTGGATCTCCTTGCAGTCCAAGGGACTCTCAAGAGTCTTCTCCAACACCACAGTTCAAAAGCATCATTCTCTGGTGCTCAGCCTTCTTTAGGGTCCAACTCTCACATTCGTACATGACTAATGTAAAAACCACAGCTTTGACTAGATGGACCTTTGTCGGCAAAGTGCTGTCTCTGCTTTTTAATATGCCGTCTAGGTTTGTCTAACAAGTACTTTCTCTGTAAGAGACATCACAGCTTCTTGTGCTTAGGAACACTACATAGCATTCTGGTACGCCTTGGGGCCACAAACAGCGGAAGGACCCACAAAAGCACAAATACGCAAAAAACACATGGCACCAAACAGACTGTGAAAAAGAGATCTGTTTATAGTATGACAGTTGAAATAGTAAGGTCAAATGTTGCCCTGTTCAGCTTCAGCTGGGAATGTGTACATCAATTCTAACTTTTCACTGCTCTGTGCATGTCTGTGAATGACTACAGAAGTGCAGCAAGCACTGATTTCAGTTACAAACTAATGTTAGCAAGTACGCAACTTCACACATTATGTCAGAGACCAGGAGTGTTCTCTTAGCATCTGGTACTCAGTAGACATTCAATAAATATTCAAGAATAAATAAATGCATGAATGTCTAACAGGTATGTGGATATAGATACCTGAAGGTCAATCAGAGAAGAAGCTTAAGATAAAATACAGACATGTGAAATAATCACAGATGTGGTTAAATGCTGGAAAAGAATTTAAACAAGGTGCTGTATGATATGGGCTTCCCTGGTAGCTCAGGTGGAAAAGAATGTGCCTGCAGTGCAGGAGACCCCAATTCGATTCCTAGGTCGGGAAGATCACTGGAGAAGGGATAGGCTACTCACTCCACTATTCTTGTCTTCCTTGGTGGCTCAGATGGTAAAGAATCCACCTGCAATGTGGGAGACCTGGGTTCAATCCCTGATTGGGAAGATCCCCTGGAGGAGGGAATGGCAACGCACTCCAGTATTCTTGCCTGGAGAATCCCCGCAGACAGAGGAGCCTGGCAGGTTACAGTCCAAGCGGCTGCAAAGAGTCACACATGACTGAGCAACTAAGCACAGCTATATGATAGGGAATTATTGAGGAGACTTAATTAGGATGGTTCAGGAAGTTAATTCTGAAAAACTGACTCAAGCTGAGAACTGAGAAATACGAAGGAGCAAGTAGTGAAGCTGAGTGAGGGGGAAAATTCCAGGCAAAGAGAACACTGAGAGTAAAGAAAATGAAAAAGGAAAGTGTCTTAATGGCTAGAAAATACTTTCTATTTAAAAGCTGAGATGAAAAGGTGGCTACATGAATGTGTCAGTGCCTGAATGACTTCATCACAAACACCTCCCAAGCTTTTAGAACCAGTAACTTCAATCAGTTTAGCACTTCCCAGAAATGTACAAAGGGAGTTAACTTTCACTGAACTCTGTGAAAGTGAAGTCGCTCAGTCGTGTCCGACTCTTTGCGACCCTTGGACTGTAGCCCACCAAGCTCCTCCGTCCATGGGATTCTCCAGGCAAGAATACTGGAGTGGGTTGCCATTTCCTTCTCCATAGAGAAGTTGTTCTCTGTAGAATAACTTAAATAAATATGGACATCAAGTCTCCTGACAGTCAAAGATTAGGATGGCACTGAGGGGAATTAATTCACAGGGATAAGTCAAATAAAAAACATAAAGGGAGTTTTCCAACTTCTCCCACTCCCAATGCCCTTAATAACAGGGCCCGAATCCCTTTGTTTCAGTCTTTCTCTTTCTGCTCACTCAGATTCAGTTAAGGGTATGTTTGTTCCTATTCTGACTATGCTGTAAGTCTGCAAAACAGAAACTGAGAAATAATCAAGGGCACAATGTGGCTTCTCTCATCCAGAGGAAGCACAATTGTGGGACCTATGAGGACTAGAAAATTACATACAAGGGAGATACATAATAAATTTCCCTTCGTGTAACAAGTACTGGGCAAAATTACTTTTATATATGAATAATTGCAGCAATAAACACCGATAAAGCAGGAATAATGGCATCATTAGGAACAACCAAATAATTCAGGCAACAAACAGACCACCAGTGCTCCCGAGAATCAGGCTACTTCACCTTACTGAGTACAAACCATTATGAATAGATGGAAACCACAGGAAATGCTCATTTTCTCAAGATTTGTACATTTATACTCGATCAACTGCTGTGGATTCCAGGAGAGAATGTACTTCTAGGGTTTATGGTCCTGAGAGGATGGGCAATGGGTGAATAATGGGAAATCGGAATAAAGGAGAAAAGGAAATGTCACAGTCAACTCACAGCCAGCACAGTGAAATGTTCCCTGCTTATTCAGTATATAGAACATCTGTCCAAATACCTGTAGTGATGCAATTATCTCTGACACACCAGTTAAGAGTCAAAATGTGTTAAATCTGCCTTACATACATTGTGTTGCAACCTTCTGTGGAGGGAACCTGGGGAAATACAACACATGGCAAGTCTCTTCTGGAAGACTGAGGTCCACAGACAGTAAATCAACTGGTACAGACTACAATTAATGACTTTATCATAAAAACAATGCTTTTATAATTAGGTTCTCAGTTCAGTTCAGTCGCTCAGTCATGTCCGACTCTTTGCAACCCCATGAATCGCAACACGCCAGGCCTCCCTCTCCATCACCCAACTCCCAGAGTTCACTCAGACTCATGTCCAACAAGTCCGTGATGCCATCCAGCCATCTCATCCTCGGTCGTTCCCTTCTCCTCCTGCCCCCAATCCCTCCCAGCATCAGAGTCTTTTCCAATGACTCAACTCTTCGCATGAAGTGGCCAAAGTACTGGAGTTTCAGCTTTAGCATCATTCCTTCCAAAGAAATCCCAGGGTTGATCTCCTTCAGAATGGACTGGTTGGATCTCCTTGCAGTCCAAGGGACTCACATCTGTCCAAATACCTGTAGTGATGCAATTATCTCTGACACACCAGTTAAGAGTCAAAATGTGTTAAATCTGCCTTACATACATTGTGTTGCAACCTTCTGTGAGGGAACCTGGGGAAATACAACACATGGCAAGTCTCTTCTGGAAGACTGAGGTCCACAGACAGTAAATCAACTGGTACAGACTACAATTAATGACTTTATCATAAAAACAATGCTTTTATAATTAGGTTCTCAGTTCAGTTCAGTCGCTCAGTCATGTCCGACTCTTTGCAACCCCATGAATCGCAACACGCCAGGCCTCCCTCTCCATCACCCAACTCCCAGAGTTCACTCAGACTCATGTCCAACAAGTCCGTGATGCCATCCAGCCATCTCATCCTCGGTCGTTCCCTTCTCCTCCTGCCCCCAATCCCTCCCAGCATCAGAGTCTTTTCCAATGACTCAACTCTTCGCATGAAGTGGCCAAAGTACTGGAGTTTCAGCTTTAGCATCATTCCTTCCAAAGAAATCCCAGGGTTGATCTCCTTCAGAATGGACTGGTTGGATCTCCTTGCAGTCCAAGGGACTCTCAAGAGTCTTCTGCAACACCACAGTTCAAAGGCATCAATTCTTCGGTGCTCAGCCTTCTTCACAGTCCAACTCTCACATCCATACATGACCACAGGAAAATCCATAGCCTTGACTAGATGGACCTTTGTTGGCAAAGTAATGTCTCTGCTTTTGAATATGCTATCTAGGTTGGTCACAACTTTCCTTCCAAGGAATAAGCGTCTTTTAATTTCATTGCTGCAGTCACCATCTGCAGTGATTTTGAAGCCCAGAAAAATAAAGTCTGACACTGTTTCCCCGTCTATTTCCCATGAAGTGATGGGACCAGATGCCATCATCTTCGTTTTCTGAATGTTGAGCTTTAAGCCAACTTTTTCACTCTCCTCTTTCACTTTTATCAAGAGGCTTTTTAGTTCCTCTTCACTTTCTGCCATAAGGGTGGTGTCATCTGCATATCTGAGGTGATTGATATTTCTCCTGGCAATCTTGATTCCACCTTGTCACCCAAAAACATTCATTTAGCCCAGTGCACTGACCAGAAATACAGAACTAATACTTCTACTTGAAACAGCCATTAAAAACTTAGTCATTATTTCTATGAGAAAATGCAGTCCTAGTTTACTATAGACAGTAGGCAGTGACTCCTCTGGAGGTGTCAGAGCCCCATCCAGCAAGACCTCTCAGGTCTCAGTGCAACACCAGGGCCACTGAGGTCTTACTAACCCTCTCCTGCAGCGGCTATTTAAAGTAAAGCCTAATGAAATATAATTAAAATTTTGGTTCCTTACTAGCCACATGCAAAATGCTCAAAAACCCACATGAGGCTAATGGCGATCATACCGTACAGTGCAGAAAGAACATTTCTACAGTATTTCCATCATCACAGCAAGTTCTAGACAACACCACGCAACATCTTTATGCAGGAAAGCGTCTCAGAGCACCATAAACGGGCTCTCTGGGAACAGATGGTAGTGATGATAGCACAACGGTGTGAATGTACTTAACGCCACTGAACTGCACACTTAAAAAGGGTTAAGATAGTAAATTTTATGTTACCCACCCCCAAAAGGCAGATCTCTCAGTTACATTCTCCCCTCATATTCCAAGGTGTGGCACAAACTGTGGCTAGTTACTAAACTGAATCCCCGTCAACTGCGGGGTTCACCAAAGCCAAGAATTTGTAAGTGGTTCTAAACATATGAAAAAAGGCTAATGCCTGCAGTCCACGTGCAGGACCACTACCCATGCTCTGGTTTTGAGATTTCACATATCCTTAGTTGGATCCATCCACATTCTATTTCAACAGCATTGTTATCAGACTGTTCTCAAATCCACCCGCCCCAGCATACACACACAATGCCCCCCTTCAGAGACGTTAATCCCTTGGCACTAACATCAGTGCCACCATTACATCTTGTTGGCTTTGCATACATGGGAATATAGATGAGAAATGACAGATCAATACTGAAAAAACATGGGGGTGGGAGGGAGGCTCCAGAGGGAGGTGATACATGTATACTTATAGCTGATTCACAACGGTGTACAGCAGAAACCAACACAGCTTATAAAGCAATTATCTTCCAATTAGAATGAAATTAAATTTTTAATTAAAAATAAAAATACTGAAAAAAAAAAGAGCTGAAATCAACAAGAGAAATAAGATGGGTGGAGAGAAACCAAAAAACCCACAAAATTCCATTCTTTAGAAATTCAAATTAGAAATGGTAAATCAGCTTGCTGGACAGAACAAGGGCAGCAAAAGCCTTGTGTGTGTGTGGGAGGGAGAGGCTAACAAAGGCCCCAAGGTAAGAATAGCTCAAAATCTCTGTAATGTGATCTACAATTGCGCTTATTATTCGACTACAAACCTCAGTGCTCCCTTAGTTATGAAATCTTACTCCAAAATCCGGCTTTGACCCATGAGGGGGGGTGCCCATTTGGAACATATTTGATATATGCAGTGACTTCTAAGAACACAACTCTCCACATAAGCAATGCCTACCCACCCATAGGTCCAAGAATAAAATTTTAAAAAATTTAAAAAGTGGAGCCATTTAAATCAGAGCCAACTTTATCACGTATTTCCATCTGGGGTTTTTAGTATGTTCTTTATAAAGAGAGAAATACTAATAACAGCTTTATCAACCATTCTTAGATCAGATACACTGAATTTTCTGTGGTTCTGATAAAATACCCACACTTAAACCTTTCCAGTCTGACGGAACAACCTGCCTTTGAAAGAAGCCAACTCTCCTGACATGGCATCATATGTGTGATGTGGGCTCGACTGTAACAATAGAGCAACTCACTCAGAGGCACTGCTGGATGGATCCTGAGCATGCCAGCCCTCATACCAAACACAAATCTTAAATGTAAGAGCTACTTGCAAATTTCCATTCACGACAAAGTTCCTGTTAAGTCTGTCTGTTAAGACAGAGTAGGATAAACTTGAAGCTTTTTTTTTTTCAGAATTCAAGAAAAGAATTTAAGATACACATTACTCCATAGGTCTTATCTCACCTGCTGCACACAGTGGGTCAATACAAGCTTTGGCATCAGACAGATATGTTTCAAATCCTGGCTCCAGCAACTGCAAGCTGTATAACTTTGTTTGAACATTCACTTAACCTCTAAGACTCAATTTTCACATTTTAAAGATGAAAATTACAGTAATAGTACTTTGATTTTACAGCTGTAGTAAGATAACGTAAGTAAAAGACTGACATCATGTCCAACAACAACAAAAGGCTTTCAGAAACTTCTCTGCACGACTGCCACTGCCCACCCCAGTCAATCACCGCTCCAGTTTTGCTACATATTCAGCGCTTAAGTCACACAGTCCATCCTCAGTAAGTGGTCACTATTATTTTTACAGTACTACAAATCTCATCCAAACTAGCCCTATCCCCTGACCTCACCTCTGCTAGTTTGCAGGTTCACTGACCCCATCTGCTCACTAATTATGGCCCCTCAGAGTATACTCTTCAGCTAGCCAATGCCCCTTCCTCTCTCCACATGGCACCCTGACACCCCCTCAATAGCTGATTCGGCAGTGCCTGCTAATACTGGGCCAGGTTCATAGAGTTCTAGACTGACAACCTGTACTAAAATGGCATTAGAGCACATGTTCATATACACACCTTCCAGAATGATTTTGCACAAAGGTTCACTTTTAATCATTTTTAGAAAAACATTTCACTATCAAATTCTAAACTACCTTCCCTAGGACTTCCAAAAATGTAAAACAGGATGAGGAAATTCCCAAGACCAAACTGACAAATGGCATAAATTTCATGTAATCCAGGACAAAGCTTCTAATGCAACATGGTTTGTGCTTTAAAATCAACATATCTAATAATGCATGTATCTCAAAAATCTCACCATCTTTCCAAAACCATCCTCTACCCTTAGCATCTGATTCTGACATCACTTTTCTAATTAGAAGTCAAGAGCACCAAAAAGAAATCAGCTTCTGATGAGTGGCTGTAATGATCGGTGGCTATGATAGCAGAAAAGATACTGGCCAGTTGTCATCACACAGCCCTGTATCTTGCTGATTTAGGTCACCCACACTTGTCACCTTGAGCACTCCCACCATCCACTTGACTCTAAAAGAAGTCTGGGCCATGTTAATTCAAATTTCATTCTACCTATTGTGACCAAAAGACAGATGCTAAATACTAGGTCCACATAATGAGACTTGAGTCCCTGTACCAGTGCCACGGGCAGCTATACCAAAGACCCACTAGAGGCTAAGCCAAGTCCTCCTGAATTAGAATATTCATCTTGCCCACATGTAGACTCAGCGCTGTGTAAAGGAGATAAGCTTTATGGCTATACCCAAGGACCAAGCCACAGAAAAGGAGATAGGAGAGATGGAAATAAGGAAGCTGATCTCAACTGGGTTCAACAAGGGTCAGGGTCTATGTCAAAGCAAGCAATGAGAATGACTGCACATTTCAAGCCAATCATGTCCACGGTATGGAACCAAGGAGGAGGAATCATTCATGGTTCTTTCAAAGGCAACAGGAGCTGAGACAGGTGTAGGAAGCATAGCAACAGGATAGATATCAAACATGGTTCAGGCAAAGGAAAGCTGGCCTAGAGCTACTTAGAGATGGTAGAAATACTAAATACCAAGACAGTATTAAGACTTGGATGGCTATTACTGGAGAGCAGTTATCAGGGATAAAGCACTAAAACAGAATGTGAGCTACCTCACCAGCAACATAAAATACTAGACGACAACAAAGATCTGTAGTTTCTTAGGGAAAAGCTATTCAAAATCAGAATTCTATGTCCAGCAGTGATCATTCAAGTGTATGGACCAAAACAAAGTAATTTCATTCAGGGCATTTAAGGGTATAAAATAATCAGCCCAATTCACTTTTACTGGGGCCAAAAATAGAGACTGTATTCTGATAACATGAAAAATAAATAAGAATAAAGATTCAAAACAGATAAGAGAAAATCAGAAAAACAGAATTAGACCAGAAATACACTCTTTTTCAATGCGCATAGAACCTTTCTGAAAAATGATAATGCAATAGGCTAAAAAGAAACTCTCAAAATTCCAAAACCCCAAAATCATATATAGATCAGGGAATTCCCTGACAGTTCAATGGTTAAGACTCTATCCACACTCTTATCACTGAGGGCCTGGTTTGATCCCTGGTTGGGGAACTAAGATCCCTTAAGTCATGTGGCATGGCCAAAGAATAAAATAAAATACATTAAAAAAAAATAGAGACTCTATTTATGATCAAAATGTAACAAAACTGAAAATTATAATAATATCAAAACAAGAAGCATTTTTAAAATACTATTTTAAATAGTAGTGTGTAATTTAGAACTACAAGACTCTAAGAATATCACACATTAAAACCCAAGGAGAACAAGCAAACTAATGGACCCAGGAAGATGACTGCCTTATCTGCTTTAGAAAATTAGAAAAAATGTTTCAAAAGATTGAAAATTTTAAAAATTAAATATTAAACAAGCTTGAACATGATACAAGAAAACAGAAGAAAGAGATTATAAGGTCTAAAAAAATAAAAATTAATTTAAAAAAAAGAGATTATAAGGTAAAAGGAGAAATTAACAGAATCGAAAACAAAACAAAGGAGGAGATGGCAACTTAGCAAGTCACATCATAAGGGAGAATAAAGATCAAATATAAACATCATTTAGTAAGCACCTCCTAGCTCCAGGTCAGAGAAGGCAATGGCAACCCACTCCAGTACTCTTGCCTGGAAAATGCCAAGGACGGAGGAGCCTGGTAGGCTGCAGTCCATGAGGTCGCTAAGAGTCGGACACAATTGAGCTACTTCCCTTTCACTTTTCACTTCCATGCATCGGAGAAGGAAATGGCAACCCACTCCAGTGTTCTTGCCTGGAGAATCCCAGGGACTGGGGAGCCTGGTGGGCTGCTGTCTATGGGGTCGCACAGAGTCGGACGCAACTGAAGCGACTTAGCAGCATCTCCAGGTATTGTATGCCAGAACTGGGGACAGAATTGAAAAGGACCAACATATGCTGGCTAGGTCCAAACCACAGATGGTCTAGAAAGGTTTACTAGAAGGAAAACTTGGCATTAGCATTTCTAGCTTCCGTTTTTAATCTTTGTAGTTTGACTTTGTTCTTTTTGGAAACTGAAAGTTTATATTTATTTGTATTTAATAATCAAACTTTTGATGATCTGGGGATTTTCCTCTTTTAGAATACTTATAGTGAACAGTTACACTGAAAAAAATCCTTATTTCTCACAGTTTCAAGTCTTGTTTATTTCTCTGTTCCTTCAGTTTTCTTTCTGATCAGTGCTTCTGCTTCCCCTGCCACTCTCTTATCTGTAGGTTAAGCTTGGGGGTGTTAATTTACAAAGGATGCCCACAATTCTTGACTGTAAAAATGTTCACCTAGGACCAATGTATCTACTTACCTGGAGTACAGAGTGTTATATAAGTGGTGATAAAAGCATCAGATATATGCTGTTGTTTTACCAGACATACTAAATAATGCACAACTAATTCAAAATATCGATTTCATTCTGTCTCTAGTTACTCGAGATTATACTACATGCATTATCTTATCTACAGCTGAAGGGTAGTACTTATACTCAAAGCCACTGCTAGACTGAATTAAATCTCCTTGTAAATAATATACACGCAGTTTATCTACCTCTGTCTTTTCTATTTTCCATCTTGAGAGTCTTCAAAATTTAAAAGCAAGTTGAATTTTCTGCTTCCTCTCTATTAGCCAATTTAATCGATCAAGCCAAGTGTAAAATAGCAAAAAATTGTTTTCACTTTGCCATTTTCTCAAACACATGAAACTTAAGAACTCTTTGATCTTAATTAAGATGACATTACCGAGGGGACTGAAACACCTCTTCTCTACTGGTCCACTTCCCACAATATTGCATAATTAGGAACAAGAGACAAAGTGATGTATTTATATCAGCACTTACTGAAATACTAATTAAACGCTCTAATAATTCAACAATTACATGAACATAGTCCAATGGGATCAAATCATTCCCAAGCAGTTACTGTTTTATCAGAAACAAGTTAGTATAAAAATGTTTTTGAGCTCTAAAAGGTACAACAGCACTTCTCATTATCATCACTTGCAGCAGCAATATTTAACTGCTGGAAAGGCCGGAAAGAACTGCATGATTTGGAATTTACTTTCATGATCACCACACCTTTTTGCTTCTCTTACACACTATTTATTCTTCCAATAAGCAATCACTGAGCACCTGCGTAACAGGCATGAAGGCACAAATTATTACAGAAATGTTTAGAAGAGACACAAGGATAATTCAAAACGGCAACAAGTTCCTTAAGGCCATCTATAGTTGCCTTTGATAAAGCTTTTGTTATTGTCAAATAACACTTAAATACCAGAGCATGTGATGTCTTGCTGTGTCCAACATGTAAAAACTAGATCATAACTTGCCATCTGTGACAACGTGGATGGATCCAGAGGGTACTGTGCTTAGTGAAATGTCAGACACAAAGAGAAATACTGTATCATCTCACTTATACGTAGAATCCAAAAAACAAAACAAATAAAGAAAGCAAAATGAAAACAGACTCACAGATATAGAGAGCAAACTGGTGGTTGCCAGAGGGGAAGAGGCTGAAGGGTTTGGCAAAAAGGTGAAAAGAATTAAGAGGTACAAACTTTCAGTAATAAAATAAACAAGCCAAGGAGGATACAGTATATGGCACAAGGACTATAGTCAATAATACTGTAATAACTCTGAATGGGAACAAGTGATTACTAAACTTACTATAGTGACCATTTCATAATGTAGGTAGATATCTGATCAATATGTGGTACACTTGCAACAGACATATTATACATCAACTTACATTTCAATTAAAAAAATCAGATGATACTTTCAAAAGGATCCTAAACCATCTGCAATGCTATGATCATAATCTCAGATATCATAAAGAAACATCTAATTTGTGTTAAATCTCATGTTAGTATAATAATAGTATAGATTAGTAAAAACCACCTGATGTTCTATAGAGCAATCAACAGAGAAATAGAGTTAAAAACAGCAAGGAATGATATTTCTTCTGCTTTCTTTGAATGTCATTTATTTTAATTCTATGATTATTTTGTTTATATTTATTTTATAGTTTTAGCTCTTACATATTGTTGTTGATCCATTTTGAGTTAATTTTCACATTATGGCAGTCACTATGGAAAACAGTTGCAAGTTCCCCCCAAAATTGAAAATCAAGTGGCCATATGATTCAGCAATCCCATTCCTGAGCATGTGTGCAGACATAACGCATATAGAACTATAATTTAAAAAAATACACACTCCCCCATGTTCACAGCAGCACTATTTACAACAGCCAGGACATGGAAACAACCTGAATGCCCATCCATAGATGAACGGATGAAGAAGATGTGGTGTACACACACACACACACTAGAATATTACTTAAGCCATTAAAAAGAATGATATAATGTCACCTAGAGACCGTCATACTGAGTGAAATAAGTCAGAGAAGGAGAAATATCGTATGACACCCTTTATATATATAGAATCTAAAAAGAAATGATACTCATGAACTTACTTACAAAACAGAAACAGACTCGCAGACTTAGACAATGAACTTACGGGTGCCAGGCAGGGGGAAATATGGGGTAAAGGGTTAGGGAGTTTGGAATCAATATGTACACACTGCTATATTTAAAACAGATAACCACCAAAGTCCTACTGCGTAGCACGGGGAACTATGCTGTGTTACCTGGCAGCCTGGATGGGAGGGGGTTTAGGGGAGAATGGGTACCTGTGTATGTATGACTCAATCCCTTCGCTATCCACCTGCAACTATCACAAAGTTGTTAATCGGCTATACTCCAATAAAAAATAAAAAGTTAAAAAAAATTTTGTGAAATAAGTCAGAGAAAGACAAACACCACATGACTTCACTTATATGTGGAACTTTAAAAACAAAGTTAAGACAGGAAACCAAAATGAAAACAGACTCCTAGATACAGAGAACAAACTGGTGGATGCCAGAGGGGAGAGGGCTAGAGATGGGGGCGTTATATAGGTAAGGGGATTAAGAGGTACAAACCTCCAGTAATAAAATAAGTAAGCCACAGGGATGCAATATACAGTGTAAGGAATTTGGTCAATAATACTGTCATAGTCTGTATGTAGACAGATGATTATTAGATTTATGGTGATCATTTCATAATGCATGAAAATGTACATCACATGTAATAACCTGAAACTAATATTGTGCATCAACTACACACTTTTAAAGCAATAGCAAAATGGTAAGAACATATTAAAAACAAAACAAAAAACAATTCTTAAACGTTTAATAATATATATCTTTAAGACATGACGTTCAGCTGCTGCCTCACCTTCCAACAGACTGAATCAGATTTTAAACCACCCTTACGGCATTGTACGTATGCAGGAAGCAAACACAATCTATTGAAGCGAAGCAGTGTGTGTTAAAGGGCTCAATTAAATGGTGGAATGTTTCTTGTAAATTAAAGCCCTACTGAATAATCATCTTCCATGCAAATTATCTTTCATGGGGTGTTCCAACAATGTGCCATCATCATATGTGGCCACTTTAATACATGCTTATTTGTAATGCTTGACATAATGAATTCTCCCTCTTTATTCCATAGAAATGAGAATGAGAATTTAAGCTTTATAATTTTTCCTTGCTAGACTGCCTTTGTGAGTGCACCAGTAGTGAGACACTATTTTTTCAAAACATATAGTGCAGAAAAATGATTTATCCATATGCACACTACTAGCACATTCATCAGAAACAGCAGTTTAAATGGATTTCTGATGAATAAAAAAACAACATATTATCCTCTCCTCCTTCAACAAAGTCAAACTTCCCTGGTTGCCCATAAGCTCACTCTCCTAATCCTTATCTCAAATCTTTAAGGTTTCTGTCCTTAAACAAAAAGTCATATGCTAAAACAAAAATACACAAAATAGAATTTGTTAGCATAATGCATCAGGAACCCACATACTTCCTAAAATTTATACAAAATCAGATGTTGCATTGCAAGTGTGTACTTTCTGAGAAGGCAGTTTGTTATTCTTTTCAAAAAGTTTTTTATTGAAATATTACTGACATAACATTGTGTTAATTTCTGCTGTACATCAAAGAGATTCAGTTTTATAATGTATACACATACACATTCTTTTTTCATATTAATTTCTATTATGGTTTATTATAGGATATTGAATATAGTTCCCTGTGCACATACAGTAGGACCTTGCTGCTTGAGAGCGCCAAGTTTTTAATCTGATTCCTAAAGGGGTGAAAAAAAAAAAAACCAAAAAGATTAAGAATTAACAAGTGAAGCTAAAAGATACACTCTCACAGAGTCATAGTTGATGGTACAAGTACAGAAAGTTTGACTGATGTCCAGTGGATACAAACTTAGTTCCCTTGGGGCTAACAAGCTACACGTTTATCACACAGAACAAAGATTTCTACTGAAAAGGATCAAATTAAAATACTCATAGTCATTTCTTTAAACCGAAAGAAAGATGCCACACATCCTTCCTAAGCCTCCAGATTAATTACATGCATTCGAAGTATCAACTGAAGCCCTGAAAAGAATAACTGACAAGGGTGTTAAGGAGGGACTCTGAGTCATATCTGAGGACAAGAGCCCGGTGCACCAGCAGAAGGCTGGTCAAGACAGGCTAATTCAGTGGCACAGTTTCATGTTTCACGAAGGTCTCAGTAAACATAAGGTTTCCTTCTCCTCCCCCTAAAGGGTCCTCAAAGTCCTTAGGTTAACTATTAACTAAATCATAAACACTGAACTACATTTTAAAAAACTTCTCAGAAGTCTTTCCAATCACTGTAATATAATGAACTAGAAAAATTCCCAGGGACCTGTAGGTTCAATTAAATAGCACAACTGCTACAACAGCAATATACTACAGAGGGAGCCCTGTTAGGAACTCACTACCAAAACCGCTACACTTCTAGTTAATAAGCACCATTCCCAGGTTCTATTCAAAATTAATGTGCCCTGGAAACCCTAAGTAACAACGCATGACTTTGCAAGGAAGGCAGAACTTTCTTGAAAGCTAGTGTGGCAGAAACACTGCTGACTGTATCTGCATTGATCCAAATATGTTTAAAAAAATTTTTTTTAAGAAAAGCAGCTTGAGGAAGGACTACTTCTGAAGACACAGAACTGAACAATATCAACATTGCAAAAAAATTTCAGTTTTTTCTGAGTGAGTATAAAGCAACAGAATCTTAGCAATCCACAAATAGGCAAACACACAAAATACATTAGGGACATTCTATGTGTATAAAATTATCTTTAACTAAAATAAAGAACACGAAGGAAAACACAATTAACTTTTTCTCCCTGCATTTCTTTTATAAAATGTCACAGTACTCTGTAAGTTAAATTTTATTTTTCATATTTCAAACTTTACCAAAAGCTTTCCCATAAGATATTTTGGAAACTGTCCTTTTCTAGAAAAAATACTTAAATTGTTAATTCTTAAATACAACCTTTACGTGAGCTCAATGGCCTTTAGCCTGAGTTTAGGAAACACCCGAATACTAGCATCCTGGTTATATGCCTCAAAGGACAGTCACAACTCTCTATTTGATCCCCTTTCCCTACGTGTGTCCATTTAAATAGAGTTCTTTACTGTCCTGACCTACATACTTACAAAGCAAAGTTCTTGCACGCTCCAGTACACAAGCAATCTTTCCCAGAGGTGGCTGGACACTGTCCTTTACCTTTCACCACTCATTCTGCCCCACGATTCACTACATGACCCACTTAGACCTAAGACAAGCTTCTCCTACTGAAGTAAAAATCAACATTATTTTCCATGAGCTCTGATAACCATGCTGCTGCTAAGTCGTTTCAGTCGTGTCCAACTCTGTGTGACCCCACAGATGGCAGCCCACCAGGCTTGCCTGGGATTCTCCAGGCAAGAACACTAGAGTGGGTTGCCATTTCCTTCTCCAATGCAAGAAAGTGAAAAGGGAAAGTGAAGTCGCTCAGTCGTATCTGACTCTTCGCGACCCCATAGACTGCAGCCTACCAGGCTCTTCCGTCCATGGGATTTTCCAGGCAAGAGTACTGGAGTGGGGTGCCATTGCCTTCTCCGTCTGATAACCATACGTAAGGGTTTACAGTGTAAGTGCTACAACTGTCGTTGTTCAGTCGTTCCACCATGTCCGACTCTGCAACCCCATGGACTGCAGCACGCCACGCTTCCCTGCCCTCCACCATCTCCTGGAACTTGCTCAAACTCATGCCATCGAGTCAGTGATGCCATCCAACCATCTGGTCCTTTGTTGTCCCCTTCTCCTCCTGCCTTCAATCCTTCCCAGCAGCAGGGTCTTTTCTAATGAACAACACCGTAGCGTGAGTGCTACGGCGGCACACTGTTTGAAGCCGCTGTGCGGATTAAAATGATTAGGTCGTGGTGCTGGAGAAGACTCTGGAGAGTCCTTTGGACTGCAAGGAGAGCATACCAATCAATCTTGAAATTAACCCTGAATATTCACTGGAAGGACTGACGCTGACACTGAAGCTCCAGTACTGTGGCCACCGGATGCAAACAACTGACTCACTGTAAAAGACCCCGATGCTGGGAAAGATTGAGGGCAGGAGGAGAAGGGGGCCACAGAGCACGAGATGGTTAGATGGCATCAACGACTCATGGACATGAATTTGAGCAAACTCGGGGAGACAGTGAGACAGAGAAGCCTGGTGTGCTGCAAACAGTCCATGGGGTCACAGAGGTGAACACAACTTAGCAACTGAACAACACATTCTTAATAAATTCCTATATGCCAGCTTTGCGACCCCATGAACTGTAGTCTACCAGGCTCCTCCATCCATGGGATTTTCCAAGAAAGAGTACTGGAGTGGGTTGCCATTTCCTTCTCCAGGGGATCTTCCCAACCCATGGATTGAAACCAGGTCTCTTGCATTGTAGGCAGATGCTTTTACCGTCTGAGCCACCAGGGAAGTCTATATTCCAGCTATGAAGTCAAAGTAGAGAGGCATACACAGACTTTCAATAATACAAGTATCTGCTGAACTTTATTTTCTCTAGGATCTAGTGTTTAAATGCCTTCCCTTGTAGATACCTAAAGCTCAATAATAATCTATCCTATATGCCTCACATTCTGCTCACATAAATTCGTTTAATGTTCACAACAACCCTATGAGGTATATACTTAGTATGCAGTGTGCTTCAGTCGTGTCCGACTCTTTGTGACCCCATGGACCATAGCCCGCCAGGCTCCTCTGTCCATGGGATTCTCCAGAAAGAATACTGGAGTGGGCTGCCATTTCCTTCTCCAATATTTAGTATTATATCCTTTTTATAAATGTGAAACTAAAGCACAGAGAGATTAAGTACCAATAAGGACCAGAAACAAAATTTAAACCGAGGCAGTCTGAGTCCCAAATCCATGTTCTTAACCAGGGTGCTGGTCAAAAGAATTCATTACTATCACCATATTTGCTACAATAGTTCTGTGCTGAGAAGGTATCAACAGAACAGATTTAGACATTATTACTTGCAAGGATTTTCAAGTTAAAAATTAGGTAAATTATTAATCATAAAAATCACTAAAGTGTTAAGAAAACCTCAGATTAAATGGTGCTGAACCATACAAACACCTACAAAAAAGAACTAGAAGCCCAAATTCTTTCTCTCCTCTTGATCATTTTCTTATCCATAAAATATAGGGGCTAAAATGTAAAACAGATCATTCCTACAATGTACAAACACTGAAAAATTAATCATTAAAAAAACAGCTATGGGGAACTCCCTGCGGGGCCCAGTGATTAGAACTCCTAGCTTTCATTGCCGAGGGCCTGAGTTCAATCCCTAGTTGAGGAGCTAAGATTCTGCCAGCCATGTATGTGTGGGTGAGTGACTGAGTGTGTGTCTGTGTGTCTGTCTTAGTCACTCGATCATGTTCGACTCTTTGTGACTCCATGGACTGTAATCTGCCAGGCTCCTCCATCCATGGAATTCTCCAGGCAAGAATACTGGAATGGATTGCCATTCCCTTCTCCAGGGGATCTTCCCAACCCAGGGATCAAACCGGGACCTCCTGCATTGCAGGTGGATTCTTTACCGGCTGAGCCACCAGGGTGGAACACCCAAAAAAAAAAAAAAACCCCAAATGCAGCAACTCCTCAGATGATTTAAGACACCGCTGCTTACCAGCAGATTACAATCAACTTCAGGAGGATCTAAAGTACTCAATTTCTAAACTATTCAAAGACAAAGATATCTTTTAAGTTTCTTTAAAATCCTTTTAAGTTTTAAAATGTTTTTATAAAATATGGCCAAATCATAAGCATTGGTGCTATAGTGGAGAGCATAGCTGCCTTCCAAATTATAGAATGTTTAACAAAAAGAAAAATATAATAATTCACAACCCAGGACGTTAGCATTTTAGGGTGTTTTCTTCCAATCTTTTCCTTATGCATTGCTTTACATAACTATCATTATTAAAGAAAGAAAGAGGGAGGGAAAGTAGAAGAGAGAAAGAGCTTTTTTTAAACCTGAACAATTTACAGGGATTTTTCATGCTGCCCCAAGGCCCTACATGATCTGTCATCACCCAAACCCCAAGAACCTGAGCAAGCGCAGCCCTTGTAGCTCTCCCCTCCTCTCCACAGCAGCCCTTTGCCTGCTGCTGTTCCTAGGACACCAGAGTCACATTTCCCACTCTGGCCTTTTGTACTTTCCCTTTCCTCTGCCTCAGAAGTTCCTCCTCCATCTGCCTCCGTGTCAGGTCCAGACACTTATTTTAGGTCCTTGCTCAAAAGCCATTTTCTCAGTGAAGTCTTCTTTAGCAACTGAAATGTCAAGCCCTCACCCTGAAATGTTTCACATCTCCCTTCCCTGCTTTACTTTTTTCCATCTTAGCACTTACCCCACTTCTGTGTTATTTTCCACATTTATCTTGTTTATTCTGTCTCCTCTACTGAAAGTTCAATGAGGGAAGGAATTTTTCTACTAATTTCCTGACACTTAGAAAAGTGCCTAAAATAGCAATGCCCAATAAATATTTGCTGGATGAAAAACCTCTATAATCACTATTTTAAATGGCTATGTTCTAGTCCATCAAATGTTTACACCAGGATTTATCTAATAATTGCCCTTATGATGGATATATTGGTTACTGCCAATCTTGCACTATTCCATATAATGCTCTATTGCAAGGGTCATCAAGTTTTTTCTGGAGAGGGTTAGGTGGCAGACCTTCTCCATAACTTAAATCTGCCACTAAAATAGCACAAAAACAGCCATAGACAAGGAATGGGTGTGCCTGGATTGGGGCTGCATCAGCCAGATTTAGCCTGTGGTCCCTGGTCTCTGCTCCCCTAAATCCACTTCTGTAGTATTTTTTCCTGTCTTTGCAATTACTAGAATCACTAGATAAATAGGTATGAATACATTTATGGTTCTTGATATATTTTATCAAACTGCTTTTCAAAATGATTAACATGAGGAAGGGAAACAAGAGCAGAGACACACTGATGGTGGTGGTGTCGATAGATAAGACTACTTTGAAAAACAAACAGTATTTACTAAAGCTGAACACATATAATATATACCCTATTACTCAGCAGTCAGAGTATCTGTTTTTCTTCAGAAAGGCTGTGTTAGATACTGGAAGGAATATATGAGGTTCTGCAGGGGTGCTGATAACACTGCTTATTGATCACAGTGCTAGTCACAGGTTCAATTTGTAAAAATCTATCAACTGTGCACATGACACATTCATTTCTGGATGTAAATTATACTTCAAAGGGGTTCATAATGTGCCATCCCCTACAATATGCTGCTTTGGCACACTGATTATTTTGAACTGATGGCATTTGAGAATCATCAGATGCACAAAAGGCTCTCTGATCTCTCTCTCTCTACCTAAAAGCAGGTCATAAAGTTTCCCATGAGAAAGATGCCCTCTTTATACAGGAAAAGAAGAACGTTCTTATCACTGGTAATTAGGAGTCAATGCCAGAATGGATCTAAACAGACAAACCTACTAAAATAACCCTTATCTTCAATTAAGTGTCCCTCATTTACTTCCTAGTCTGACAATTTACAGGCCCTAGCTAAAATTCCTTTGCCTTACGTCTTCTCTACAAATTTATCATTTGTTAAAGATACACAAAAACTCTCAATCCTAACTGCTTCTTTGGGTCTTCAATTTCCTTATGAAGACTACTGTGTGCACATAAAAATATTAGCCAAATGTGTATGCTTTTCTTCTACTTGTTTGTCTTCTATCAGTTTAACTCTTAGGCCAGGAGTTGCATTAGTCTTTCCTTGGATTAGCTGTAAGAAAAGAGAATGTGGGGGGGCAGTGAAAAAATCTTGAAAATGTCTCTACTATCTGCTTGGATTCATCCAGATGCTAGGAGATGATTCCTCTGGCAAATTTCCAAAAGCAACTGAAATGCCACCTTTACTTAAACTACACGTGGGGTCCATTTTCATTAAAAAGGATTAAAATCTTAAGTTTTGTCCAGGAGTTAAATTTTAGTTATACAGAAATGCTTCAATGTAGAGTTTCTTATTTTCTCAAGATGCCACATAAATAAAGAATATTATTGAATCATAACTGTCATGAAAATGTTAACAACCTAAGTTAGAAAAGAATTAAACTCTCTGAAGCAAATATATAAAGGGTTTATCATTATATTATAAAACAGACAACTACAAAAGTTGTTAAATTACTGCTTATCTTCTTTTTAAACCTACACAGATACCTGTCCTCTTCAATCAATAGGAAAAAATAATAATACCCAATCTAATAACAAAAAAATCATTCAAAGAAGGAATAAGGAGTTCTAACCAAGCAGGATAGTGGCAGAAGCTTAGTTTTGGACTCTCCTCAAATCTACTCAAAAAAACAGATGGAGCAGACGAAGATATAGACCCACACATATGCTCAACTAACTTTTTACAAAGGTGCAAAAGCAATTCAATGGAGGAAGGATAGCCTTTTCAACAAATGTTACTGGAGTAATTGGACATCCACAGGCAAAAATAAACCTCGACCTAAACCTCACACCTTAAATAAAAATTAGCACAAACTGAATCATACACTTAACTGCAAAACAACACAGGAGAAAATCTCTGAGATTCAGGGCTAGGCAGAGAGTTCTTAGACTTGAACCAAATGCAAGATCCATAAAAGGAAAAATTGGTAATACTAAAACTTTTGCTCTGTGAAAGCCCATGTGAAGAGGATCAAAAGACAACTATAGACTGGAAGAAAGGATCTACAAACCAAATCTCTGACAAAGGATTAGTATCTAAAACATATAAAGAACTCTCAAAAGAGTAAAACAAGCAAAGAAAGAAAATCCAATTAGAAAATGACAAAAGACATAAACAGACATTTCACAGAAGAGGCATATACAGATGGCAAATAGGTATATGAAAAGATGTATAACATCAGCCATTAAGAAAATGCAAATTAAAACCACAATATTATTAAACACACATCAGAACAGTTAAAATAAAAAACAGCAACACCACCAAATGCTAACAATGATGAGAAGAGATTGGATCACTTATGTACTGCTGGTGGGAATATAAAATGGTACAGTCACTCTGGAAAAGTCTGGCAGTCACTTAAAAAATTAAATCTGTGGATTCCCCTGGTGACACAGTGATTAAGAATCTGCCTGCCAGTGCAGGGGACACAGGTTTCATCCGCAGGCCGAGCACTAAGATCCACCTGCTGCGGGGCAGCTAACCCTATGTGCTACAGCGAGAGTCTGTGCATCACAACAAAAGACCCCACAGCAGGCAACAAAGACCCCACGGGCCACAACTGAGACCCAACACAGCCAAGAAAAGAAACATTACAGGAAAAAATACAGCAAATACAAAAAACTAAAAACAATTTGAAGGAAGAGACATCAAAGATAAGCAAAGAAGATCCAACATAAATTTAACGGAAGACCTCAAAGAAGAAAATAAAAAGACTGAAAATGAATAAATACTAAAATATAGAACTGATGAAAATATTTATTTTAAAAAATTGAGCCAACATAATAAAACACACTGTATATCTGGAAAACTTAACAGAACAGAAAACATTTAAGATATATTCTAGTAAAATTATCTGCCTTTAAAGATGGGGAGAAAAAGTCTTTTGGGTATCTAGGGAAAAAGATAAGACACTTAAAAACAAAAAAAATCATACTGGTATTTGATCCTGACAACATTTTTTATCAGAATACAACACAGTGAGACTTAGCAAACTACAGCTTATGGGCCAAATACAGCCAACTTTCCAGTTCTGTAAATACAGTTTGGATTGGAACATGACATGCTTGTTCATTTATATATTCTCTAGGGCTGCTCATGTTCACGCTGAGTTGTGTCTGACTGTTGTGACCCCATGGACTATAGCCCACCAGGCTCCTCTGTCCATGGAATTTTCCAAGCAAGAATACTGGAGTGTGTTGCCATTTCCTACCCCAGAGGACCTTTCTGACCCAGGGACTGAACTCGTCCGTGTCTCTTGCATTTCCCGCACTTGGCAGGAGGACTTTTTGCACTGATATGGCACAGTTAAATAATTGTTGACAGTGACCTATGGCCCACAAAGTCTAAAATAATTACTCTTTGGTCTTTTTAAGAAAATATTTGCCAAATTCTAAAACAGAATAGCATATTTAAGATTCTTGAGGGAAGAAAATGCAGGCCAAGTAATTATATTCAGACAAACTGACCTTCAAGTACAAAAGCCACGGATAAACAGTTTTAAATATGAAAGACAGAGATAATACTCACATGAGCTATTTATGAGGATTCATTGAGTTTCAGACTATCAAATGATTACATAAGGCTTAACATAAGGGCTTATGCTATAAACTGACTATATGCACCTGCAGAACTAAACCAACGACGGGCAAAGCTGACAGAGCAGTATGTGATCTGTCTGGGGCAAACAGCAGAGCTGAGAAATCCTGGGGAGCAGGAACTGACTGGTTTAGGAGCTTGATTATATTCGGAAAATAGGACTGAGAATAAGGGAGAAGTCACAGATAACTCCTCAATTTCTGGACTGGGAAAATGGATGGAAAGAACCACTCACTAAGCTAGGGAATATAAGAAAAGACACGGATTTTAAGAGAAAGGTAAGTCAAGTTTGGGGCATGCTGAATGTGAAGTGTTTCTGGAATATCATATCACTGTGTCCAGCTGGTTGGTACACACATCTGAAATTCAGAAGAGATGCCCTGAGTGGTTATCAGATTCAACAGTCACCAGCCAAGGAAGGTGTGAAGTGATCAGAATGGTGTGTAATTTACCATGCAAGTTATCAAGACCTATATCTGAGAAACCACCACCAAAAGAAACAGGTTCTTAGAATTCATAAGAAAACAGCATCAGCAGTTTCATCATATTGGCTCCACTGAGATTCTCTTGCATTTGAAACCAATGATTAAGACTTTTCTATTTAAAACTATTCAAAATAAAGCATTTAAAAATAATACGAAGAGTGAATAAAAACAAAGCCTTTAACTACCCATTTTGGTTATTTTTAATGCATACAAAGTTGATGATGTTGCTGTCTATTGGGCCCTGCACTCAACTGAAAAAATGATGAGTAAAAAAGGTATTAAAAAGATGAAAACGACTATAAAATTACACACATGGAGTGAAGAATGTATGTATGCATGTATGTAGGCATGAAAGACAAAGTGAGTGAAAGAGGCTCAGTTGTGTCCAATTCTTTGCAACTCCATGGACTGTAACCCGCCAAGCTCCACTGTCCATGGAATTCTCCAGGAAAGAATACTTGGAATGGGCAGCCATTTTCTCCTCCAGGTGGATCTTCCCCAGCCAGGGTTCAAACCCAGGTCTCCTGCATTGCTGGCAGATTCTCTGCCATCTGAGCCACCAGGGAAGCCCATGATAGACACTGGTGAAAGAACAGACTGTTATGAGCTGTGACCGTGTTCCCCCCACTCCATACACTGATGTCCTAACGCCCAGTACTTCAGAAGGAGACTATATTTGGAGAACGGGCCTTAAAGAGGGCATTAAAATAAAATGAGATCATTTAGGTGAGTCCTAAGGATACAGAATGATGTCTCATGGGAAGAAAGGAGATTAGGACACAGAGAGGCACATAGGAAGGACCATGTGAAGATATCTTAGGAAAACAGGTATCTACAAGCCAAAGAGAGAGGCCTTAGAAGAACTCAACACTGTCAACATCTTGATCCGGGACTTAAAGCTTTCAGAACTGTAAAAATGAATAAATTTTTGTTGTTTAAGTGACCCAGTCTGTCTTACTTTGTTTCAGCAGCCCTTGCAAATGAATACAGGCTGGAGAGAGAAAGTAGTATCCTAGTTGGGTAAGAGTTCACAGATATTGATAATAATCCAGTAAGTATGAAGCCTCAAAACAGCAAAGTAGAGCTTTTCTATGTGGTGACTTTGGCTTATACAGAGCAATGAAAATGTTTAAACAGAAAGTATTTACAAGGGAAAAAAGGGAAGATATCGACAAGGGAAAAGTGAAGGGATGCGATACTGGCAATTAGAAGAGGACAGAAAAGGTTAAAGGGTCAGTTCTGAGGAAAACCAAGAGACAGACAAATCCAACCAACATGTGTCCTATTTCTGAAATCTGAATTAAGTAAAAAGATAAATAAAATAATCCAAAAACAATTCAGCCAAGCAAAGGAGAGTGAAATGAAGTGTTAGTTGCTCAGTCGTGCCCGACTCTTTGTGACCCCATGGACTGCAGTCTACCAGGCCTCTATCCATGGGGTTTTCCAGGCAAGAACACTAGAGTGGGTTATCAATTCCTTCTCCAGGGATCTGTCTGACCCAGAGATAGAAACCGGGTCTCCTGCACTGCAGGCAAATTCTTTACCGGCTGAGCTATGAGGGAAGCCCTATATATAAAATCAAGTCTGTCAGGGCTTCCATACTGGGTGGGTAGCCTTTCCCTTCTCCAAGGAATCTTCCCAACCAGGCTTTGAACCCAGATCTCCCGCACTGCAGGCGGATTCTTTACTTGTCGAGCCACAAGGGAAGCCCAAGAAGACTGGAGTGGGTAGCCTATCCCTTCTCCAGGGGATATTCCTGACCCAGGATCTATGCATTGCAGGTGGATTCTTTACCAACTGAGCTATCAGAGAAGCCCAATGGGGGCAACTCTGGATAATTCTCCAGAATTCAAAAGAATTTTTTTTTTAATTTCAGCTAATGGAATCCTTGATGATTAACAAATAAAAATCAATTTTCAGGCATCAAATGAAAAGATACTTGCAATGGGTATTAAAAGATAGACAGCAAAAGGAGAAGGGGGCAGCAGAGTATGAGATGGTTATATAGCATCACCGACTCAATGGACATGAATCTGAGCAAACTCTGGGAGACAGTGAAGGACAGGGGAGACTGGTGTGCTACAGTCCATGAGGTCTCAAAGAGTCAACACGACTTAGCCACTGAACAAAAACAACAATTTATGGAATTCTTTGGAAATTATTTGTGTGGGTTTAAAAACATACACACACACACACACAAAACAAACAAGTAACAATTACTAGCAATTGCACTACTTCTTGCCCTTCATCCAGAGGTACAGAGGCCCAAGAGTAAAGTAAGGTGGAAGGGAAAGCTATTCTCCAACCTGAAGACCTGCTCCCTGATGTCAGGCCAGTCCACATTCAAGCAGAACAGAGGAGGGAAAAAGCTAGGAGGAAAAGGCACCATTTTATGGTAAGACTTTTAATGTTTTAAAAAGTTTCTTAAATGCTTTAATGCCTTCTTAGAGTCTTTAAAAGTTCTTTTTCACATAAAGTTGCACAATTTATCTTTTGAGACATCTTTTGATGCTACTTTTCTTTCAGTACAAAAGGACCAATTACTGATGTCCTAGACCACATCCCTTTGCTTTCTATATTAAGTGTGATAAAGTGTTTCTGAAATACATCTTCTTTGTCACTAGAGACACTGGTTTTACCAATATGCAATACTAAAAAATCTCTTTAACTGTTTAAGTGTGAGACTGTGCAAGACAAATCCGAATAATGCTGCATAAATTGTCTTTCTCTAGAAAAGGGTATTAAACTTTGTTGACACTGGCTACAAAATGAAATGCAAAAATTTGCATTTTCAGTACTTTTAGTTTCTTGACCTTTATTTGAATTTGAGACTAAGCTTTACCAAACAACAGAATTTACACTGTAACTAGCCAACCACAGTCCTCATTATGGAATCTGTGCAGTGCATTAGTTACCTAGGAAACAGAGGAGCGCACAGGCAGAGTGCAATTTCAGTATAGTTAAAGAATTCTCCAATCATGCTGGTAAATAAAGTCCATAAATCAACTAATCAGAAGCTAAGTCAAGAAGTACCACAGAAGGGTTAAGCTCTATGGAAACTTTTTTCAAGGCGAAAAAGAAAACCTGTGGTGTTTCTTCAGGCAACTATGTGGATCTCTTCAGTAAATATATGAGCAGGTTTCTTTACAAACACAAACTGTCAAAAAATAAACTGTTCAAAATAAATGGCTTCTCTCCAGTCTTCAGCTTCTCTATTTTTGACAGTATTTAAGAGAAAAAGCTTCTTTAGAGCCAGCCTCATACATCTGGTAGCAGAATATTAATCCAAGAATGAATTCTGCATTTTTCCATGAGAAGCAGAGTATGTACTGCTCTTGAACAATGCAGGGCGATAAAGGCTGGACTGAGAGGTCACTGTCCGCACCTCTGACAGTCAGGCCTGCTTCCCCAATCTACAAAAGGCTGCCTGAAAAGAACTTGAAAATTATATAAAGAATATAATTGTTAACTTTGCAGCTTCCCCCGTGGTGATTACTAATGATAATACTAGTCATTTGAGGGTTCCAGGTAACATAAAGTGGCCATTTTGAGTGTCCTTTAATGGCAACATACTAATAACTAACAAGCAGGAAAAGAACAGAAAAGCCTATGGATTTTAAAGCCTATCAAATTTAACCATAAACTTAGTGTTTAAAAAAAAAAAGAAAACTGATAAATATCAGATCCTACTACTCAGCTACATTTAAAAATGCAGATTTGCACAAATTCACAATTTCTGGAAGTAGCATTTGTCATAATCAAAAGCAGCAGAAAAAGTTTAAACCATGAGATGTGACAAATAGTTTACATCTTCCTAAACCCAGGGACGAAGGAGCCTGGTGGGCTGCCGTCTATGGGGTCGCACAGAGTCAGACATGACTAAAGTGACTTAGCAGCAGCAGCAGCAAACACCAATATATCAGAAGAAAAATTAGTTGAAATATGAAAGATTATCTGGAATGCTTTAACTAAAACAGTACTGTTAATTGTAAAAAAGCAAAATATTTAATAGTAATAATATCTACATATCACAGTCAAAAAACAAAAACAGCAAAAAAACTAGGTGTTATCTTTTAGCCAGCCCAAATAAATACTCCATGCCAATCCCAGAAAACTGTCAGACACAGCTGCAACTCTGCCAAGCAATTCTCATGCAAGGCCACACTTTCTTAACGTTTAGTTTACACAGTGACTCTTTGTTAAACCTTAATGCCACAACTGACAGCCATGTAAACCAATACAATGTGTTAGCTTACCTTTCTTAATACTGGGAAGAGCTGATGAAAAGTGTATCTGAGAGCTGAAATCATGGGCGTGTTTTAGAACCCCATTCCATCATTCATGATAAGACCTGAACAAATTTCTATACTTAACCTCTTTGGGTCATCCTTATTAGAAAAGGAAAAGGCATCCTGCTAAAAGGTTTTACCAGTGCCTGGCACGGAGCCCTGTGCAGAGTTTAAATTCATTTATCTTATCTAGGACAGAAGTAAAAGCAGGAACTAATCAAAGAGGCTGGCATGATCTTTGTTAGATGTAGCCTCTTCTAAGTTTTAAAAGTACAATAATGTACACTCCAGGCATATACAAAATTAGGCATGCAATAATATTAATCTGTTAATGTAAAATTAGGACAAGAATCTAGGATACCTTCTTCTCCTAGAAAAAGACCACTATTTTAGGCATACTTAAACTGTCTCCTCTCTATGATGACAAAAATCAGTTTGCCTAGTTGATGCTACTGTATATTGTTTTCTGACGAATTTCTACATCTTACTTAACAAAAATTTAAATAGCAAATATTTTTCCACCATAATATTCCTTCATGTTTGGATGATAAATACTTTTTATTTTTTAAGAAAGATTCCATTTCCTATAAATGGCTATAAACATAACTTAATGTCCACAAAACTTTTTTTTCTTAATCTCCTTGGTAATCATCAGATTTGTCAATAAGGATTCTCCAGAATGAGCAGGTAGATGGAGGTTAATGCAAAGATATAAATCCATAACTGCGTTAAAAATCTGAACAATTAATTTTCTGGGCGCTTACTTGACTTTATTATTTGAGTATCTAAAAACACATAGCAACCACCCATGAAAAACTGAGATAAATAATATAAATCAGAAACATCACCCACGACACTTTTCAAAAAATTTTATCCACCATATAAACCTGATAGGTTATAAACAGAGAATACAGAAATACATTAATAAAACAGGGAGAGCATAATCACAGGGGGAAATGATTAGTTCTATCATTCATGTTCTCCCCATATGTCGTGAAAGGTCTCATCTCTTAAATCAGCGAAAATAAAGGTTTTAGCCTGAACAGAAAGCTAGATAATTGTTTATCACACTCCAGTTTAACTCATCTCCACTGGGGAAGCTGTTTCTACCTGATTTGCTTGTTAACTATTTAATAGGTAGAAGATTCTGTCATGTTAATCCTAAGGGGTCTGGGAAATAACAAAACTTTACCCCCTAAAGTTATATATACACAAAATATACATATATGTAAAATCACAGCCATATTTATCTTTTATTTCTTGCCTTTAAGTCGCCACTTAATCTGCGAAAAACGAAAAAGAAAGAAAAAAGGAAAACTACCAGAAAACTACAAAACGTTCTTGGATTTTGATTTGATTTTCGTCAGCCCAACCTCCTCCTACCGAGGGAAACCTAAATCTCGACGTATTTGATAACAAACACAAACCACTGTGCGCAGCCTCAGACCGGGTGGGGGGGCGGAAGAGCGCTTGGGAGAAAGCCCTCCTCCGTTACAAACAATAAATACGGGACCGAAGCGATGCGCGTTCCGTCACACACGCCCCGAAACGCACCTCGGCGAGCCTCGCGTGGGGGACCAAGTCGGGCAGAGCTCTGAAAACACCCCTCTCCCTCTCTCTCCCGTAACCTCCCCGAGACTTGGAAACTAAGAGAGCAGATCTCCTCTCTGCCCTTCCCGCCCTCCTGCCCACCTCCAACAGACCCCGGGGCTGGAGCCGGCGAGCCGCTCCGGCGCGCCCGCGGCCGCGGCGACAGGAGACCGCCGGCGGGGCCGGCCCGGAGAGGCAGCCAGCGCCGCGGCCCCGCCGCCGGGGGTCTCACCCGTTTCCCGCCCCCCAGCCCGTCGCAGGCGACGTCCGGCCGCCCGGCTCTCAGCCCGGACTCTCGCCTCTCCACGCCCCCGCCCCGCCACNTCGGACCCGGGACCGGGCCGGGCGTGATCGGGGGTTCGTACGCGCCCCAGCGGGAGCGAAGCCCACGGGTCGCCTCCCCGGGAGGCAAGGCGAGGCGCGCGCTTCCCGGCAGGAAGGCATTGGGAGGCGCGGCCTTGGAAGGTTGCCCTCGGCGGGCGGGCTGCATCAGGAGGCCGGCAGACGAACGCAGGTGACGACAGCCGTTCAGCCGGGGCGCGCGGGCAGCGCTCACCTTATAAGGGCAGGCGGGGCGCGGGCGGGGCGGGGCCGGCGCGCGGGGCGGGGGCTCGGACCCCGGGCTCCAGCCGGCACCGGAAACGCGCCGTGGTCCGCGAGACCCACAGGAAGTGTGTATCGGCACCTCCCACGACGCGCACCGAGCTAGCGGCCGTCGCTGCCCGGAGGCGGTGTGCACCGACCTTCCTGCTGCACACGCGCGCGCGCGCACGAGCTCGGTCTCCGCAGCCCGACACGTGTGGGAGCCACGATCCCCAGTGAGTTCTCAAGTGAGCAGCACCCCTTTCTGTCACACTTCCCGGGCCAGCGGTCTCCGCTGCCCCTCGGAGCTCTGTACAGCTGCACCCTAAAAGCCGGGATCACACCTCCTTGCAAGACACTCCGTTGGCCAGGCGTGTGACACCTGTTTTAACGCGCTGAGTGGAGTCACCTCTACACCCAGGCGTTGGCAAGAACACCTCCCATCGACAGATGTGCAACCCACAGTCACGTTGCGTGGTGGAAGTTTCTCATCCAACTACAACCACACGCACCCATCCCGTGGAGGGAGCTGGATCGCTGAATAACACCTAAAACACACTAAAGCCTGGGACGCGTACAGTAACACCACCTGCACACCTGGGCACAAGGGAGGTAAGGCTGGACCAGGTGCCCTCCACCTTTATCTAGCAAACGTGGCACGTTCTATGTGCCTGGGGTTCACGCTAAATGCTTAGCGAATACTGATTTCCTTAACCCTAAAGATGCTGCGAAGTGGGTGGGGTTAGCACTGCCACTTTGCAGAGGCGACACAGAAGTCTTAGAAAGCAGTCCAAGATCACAGAGTAGCTGGAGGAACCAGATTCATTCCAAGTGGTATGCCTCCGTGCTCTTCTCCTCCAGCACTGTCTCCGAAATAATGATAATCAGTTCAGTTCAGTCGCGCAGTCGTGTCCGACTCTTTGCGACCCCATGAATCACAGCACGCCAGGCCTCCCTGTCCATCACCAACTCCCGGAGTTCACTCAGACTCACGTCCATTGAGTCTGTGATGCCTCCAGCCATCTCATCCTCGGTCGTCCCTTTCTCCTCCTGCCCCCAATCCCTCCCAGCATCAGGGTCTTTTCCAATGAGTCAACTCTTCGCATAAGGTGCCCAAAGTACTGGAGCTTCAGTTTTAGCATCATTCCTTCCAAAGAAATCCCAGGGTTGATCTCCTTCAGAATGGACTGGTTGGATCTCCTTGCAGTCCAAGGGACTCTCAAGAGTCTTCTCCAACACCACAGTTCAAAAGCATCAATTCTTCTGCGCTCAGCCTTCTTCACAGTCCAACTCTCACATCCATACATGACCACAGGAAAAACCATAGCCTTGACTAGACGGACCTTAGTCGGCAAAGTAATGTCTCTGCTTTTGAATATACTATCTAGGTTGGTCATAACTTTTCTTCCAAGGAGTAAGCGCCTTTTAATTTCATGGCTGCAGTCACCATCTGCAGTGATTTTGGAGCCCAAAAAAACAAAGTCTGACACTGTTTCTACTGTTTCCCCATCTATTTCCCATGAAGTGATGGGGCCAGATGCCATGATCTTCGTTTTCTGAATGTTGAGCTTTAAGCCAACTTTTCCACTCTCCTCTTTCACTTTCAACAAGAGGCTTTTTAGCTCCTCCTCACTTTCTGCCATAAGGGTGGTGTCATCTGCATATCTGAGATTATTGATATTTCTCCCAGCAATCTTGATTCCAGCTTGTGTTTCTTCCAGTCCAGCATTTCTCATGATGTACTCTGCATATAAGTTAAATAAGCAGGGTGACAATATACAGCCTTGACGTACTCCTTTTCCTATTTGGAACCAGTCTGTTGTTCCATGTCCAGTTCTAACTGTTGCTTCCTGACCTGCATACAGATTTCTCAAGAGGCAGGTCAAGTGGTCTGGTATTCCCATCTCTTTCAGAATTTTCCACAGTTTACTGTGATCCACACAGTCAAAGGCTTTGGCATAATCAATAAAGCAGAAATAGATGTTTTTCTGGAACTCTCTTGCTTTTTCCATGATCCAGCGGATGTTGGCAATTTGATCTCTGGTTCCTCTGCCTTTTCTAAAACCAGCTTGAACATCAGGGAGTTCACGGTTCACATATTGCTGAAGTCTGGCTTGGAGAATTTTGAGCATTACTTTACTAGCATGTGAGATGAGTGCAATTGTGCGGTAGTTGGAGCATTCTTTGGCATTGCCTTTCTTTGGAATTGGGATGAAAACTGACCTTTTCCAGTCCTGTGGCCACTGCTGAGTTTTCCAGATTTGCTGGCAAATTGAGTGCAGCACTTTCACAGCATCATCTTTCAGGATTTGAAACAGCTCAACGGGAATTCCATCACCTCCACTAGCTTTGTTCGTCGTGATGCTTTCTAAGGCCCACTTGACTTCACATTCCAAGATGTCTGGCTCTAGATTAGTCAACACATCATCATGATTATCTGGGTCATGAAGATCTTTTTTGTACAGTTCTTCCGTGTATTCTTGCCACCTCTTCTTAATATCTTCTGCTTCTGTTAGGTCCAGACCATTTCTGTCCTTTATCGAGCCCATCCTTGCATGAAATGTTCTCTTGGTATCTCTAATTTTCTTGAAGAGATCTCTAGTCTTTCCCATTCTGTTCTTTTCCTCTATTTCTTTACATTGATTGCTGAAGAAGGCTTTCTTATCTCTTCTTGCTATTCTTTGGAACTCTGCATTCAGATGCTTATATCTTTCCTTTTCTCCTTTGCTTTTTGCTTCTCTTCTTTTCATAGCTATTTGTAAGGCCTCCCCAGACAGCCATTTTGCCTTTTTGCATTTCTTTTCCATGGGGATGGTCTTGATCCCTATCTCCTGTACAATGTCACGAACCTCATTCCATAGTTCATCAGGCACTCTATCTATCAGATCTAGACCTTTAAATCTATTCCTCACTTCCACTGTATAATCATAAGGGATTTGATTTAGGTCATACCTGAATGGTCTAGTGGTGTTGCCCACTTTCTTCAATTTAAGTCTGAATTTGGCAATCAGGAGTTCATGATCTGAGCCACAGTCAGCTCCCGGTCTTGTCTTTGTTGACTGTATAGAGCTTCTCCATCTTTGGCTGCAAAGAATATAATCAATCTGATTTCGGTGTTGACCATCTGGTGATGTCCATGTGTAGAGTCTTCTCTTGTGTTGTTGGAAGAGGGTGTTTGCTATGACCAGTGCATTTTCTTGGCAAAACTCCAGCGTTTAAAGCGTATCTGATTAGCTATATGTAGTGCTCACATATTGACCCCATCCCAACTCTGACGGAAGCCACAGTCCCTCCTACCGTGAGCTAGGTGAGAGGAAAGAATATAACTGAGCAGAAAAGAGAGAGTAACTTCTGAACAAAGAAAAAAGGATTCCTCCTGGTCAAGGCTGAATTTAAAAATCTGTCAAAATTTTTGATAAAATAATGCGTCTAAAGAAGCCCCAATTAATTGCCACATGTTTCAAATACATAATCCTGTGGAAAAATTGAAACCCTGTGAACTGTTGGTAGAAATGTAAAATGTGTGCAGCCACAATGGCAAACACTAGGGAAGTTCCTCAAAAAACTAAAAATGGGGTGGTCCAGTGGCTCAGACTCCATGCCCCCAGTGCAGGGAACCTGGGTTCAATCTCTGGTTGGGAAGCTATAGAGTTCCACATGAGGCAACTAAGACCTGGCGCAGCCAAATAAATACAAGATACACAAAAAGGAACTTACAAAAAAAAAAAAAAGCCGAAAAACTGAAAATGTAATTACTATGTGAACCAGAATTCCCACCTCTGGGTATATATCAAAAGAATTTTAAGCAATACCTTGAAGAGGTATTTGCAGCCCATGTTCACTGCAGCGTTATTCACAACAGCCCAGAGATAGAAGCAGCCCAAGTATCCATGGATGGATGAATGGTAAACAAAATGTGGCATATACATATGGTAGAGTAGTATTCCGGAGAAGGCACTGGCACCCCACTCCAGGACTCTTGCCTGGAAAATCCCATGGACAGAGGAGCCTGGTAGGCTGCAGTCCATGGGGTTGCTGGGAGTCGGAAACGACTGAGCGACTTCACTTTCACTTTCATGCATTGGAGAAGGAAATGGCAACCCACTCCAGTGTTCTTGCCTGGAGAATCCCAGGGACGGGGGAGCCTGGTGGGCTGCAGTCCATGGGGTCACTAAGTGTTGGACACGACTGAGCAACTTCACTTTCCCGCATTGGAGAAGGAAATGGCAGCCCACTCCAGTGTTCTTGCCTGGAGAATCCCAGAGACGGGGGAGCCTGGTGGGCTGCTGTCTGTAGGGTCGCACAGAGTCGGACATGACTGAAGCGACTTAGCAGCAGCAGCAGCAGCAGCAGCAGCGTATTATTCAGCCTTAAAAAAGAAATCCTGTCACGTGCTACAGCATAGGTGAACCTTGAGGACACGACACCAAATGAAATAAACCAGCCACAAAAAGGACAAATACTTTATGACCTAACTTGTATAAGGTACCTAGAGTTGTCAAAACCATGGAAACAGAGTATTATTGTGGTTGCCAGAGACTGAGGAGGGTAATATGGAAAGTTACTGTTCCATGTATAGTTTTAGTTTTGCAAGATGAAAAAGTTCTAGAAATCTGTTATACAACAGTGTAAATATAATTCAACCACTGAACTGTACACTTAAAATGGTTAAAAATAAATTTTATATTATTTGTTTTTATCACAATGAACTTTTTAAGTGCAGTCCCACTTGTTTCAAGCATATTTCCATCTTGATGAGTTTTTTTAAATAATGCAGGCTTCCAGCTATGATGAGGTACTTGGTTGAACCAAGAACTCTCCCACAAAAATACTATAAAATGTGCATTTTAAAAAAAAGGCTGTATAAATCTGTTATATAGCAACCACCCAGGCAGCCAAGGGTTGAGAGTCCCAAGAACCCAGCAAGAAGGGAAACACACTGAAGTGAATACTCCATCCTCAGCTACCTTTCCTTCTCAGAGCTTTGTTCCATACAGAGGCACCCTAGTGCTTTCAACAGTCTGGAGATAAAAATTTTGGAGATCAGGTCTATCAGGGCAGCTTGGACTTGAGAGGCTAAGATTCCAGAAGAAAGGCAATCACAGTAAAAGGAGTCAATCATTGTACATACCATTTCACCTCAAAGTATTTGCTGATTCCTAACCTGTTCATGGAAGAGTTAAGAAGTTAGGAAATAAAGCAGAAAGCAGTTTGTTAAGAGAAAAAAAAATCTAAGAAATCTTTGGCCATCTCATGGTGGTTGTATCATTGGTAAGAGAATAAAACAAGTTATTGAAAGGGCAAAAGTATTGCAAATACCTGAAAATGACATATATCCTGAATATATATCAGTTCAGTTTAGTCACTCAGTCATGTCTGACTCTTTGCAACCCCATGGACTGCAGCACACCAGGCTTCCCTGTCCATCACCAACTCCTGGAGCTTATTCAAACTCATGTCCATCGAGCTGGTGATGCCATCCAAACATCTCATCCTCTGTTGTCCCTTTCTCCTCCCGCCTTCAATCTTTCTCAGCATCAGGGTCTTTTCCAATGAGTCAGTTCTTCACATATATATAGAGCTCCCAAAATTCAATAATAAACGAATATAATGTGGGCAAAGATTTGAGCAGACACTTCATCAAGATATACATATGTCAAATAAGCACATGTAAAGTGGCTCAGATGGTAAAGAATCTCTGCAATGCGGGAGACCTGGGTTCAATCCCTCTCTCTCTCTTTAAGTCGCTCAGTCGTGTCTGACTCTTTGCGACCCCATGGACTGTAGCCTACCAGGCTCCTCTGTCCATGGGATTTTCCAGGCAATAGTACTGAATGGATTGCCATTTCCTTCTCCAGGGGATCTTCCCAACCCAGGGATCGAACCCGGGTCTCCTGCATTGTAGACAGACGCTTTACCGTCTGAGCCACCAGGGAAGTCCCTGGGTTGGGAAAATCCCCTGGAGGAGGGCATGGCAACCCACTCCAGTATTCTTGCCTGGAGAATCCCCATGGCAGAGGAGGCTGGTGGGCTACAATCCCTGGGGTCGCAGAGTCCAACACAACAGAGCAACTAAGCACAGCAAAGATGCTCAATTGCATCAGATTTGGAAGTTAAAAATACAATGAGATACCAATATATACTTATTAGAATGGCAAAATTTTAAAGACTGAATATATCAAGTGTTAATGAGCATGTGGAGAAATGAAATCCTATACATTATTAATGAAATGTAAAAATAGTACAACTGATTAGGAAAAAGTCTGCAATTTCTTAGAAAGTTAAATATACAGATAGCATATGATCCAGCCATTTCATACCCAAGAGAATACAAGGACTCAGTACATGAATATTCATATCAGCTTTATTTTTAATACTAAAAGCTGGAAACTACTCAAATGTCTATTGTGGTATATTCCTATAATAACAAACTACTCAGCAGTAATAAGGAATTAACTATTGATATAGATAATGACAAGAATAAATCTCAAAGTAATTGTGCAGATTGAAAGAAGTCAAACAGAAAAGAGTATATACTATGTGATTCCATTAAAATAAAATTCAAGAAAATGCAAACACTTGTGTCCTCACTTGGTGAAAGGGATCAGCTAACTCTCTGGGGTCTCTTTTATAAGGGCACTAATCTTTATCATGAGGACTCCCACCCTGTAACCTAGGTGGCACTAGTGGTGAAGAAACCCACCTGCCAATGCAGGAGATATGAGATGTGGGTTCAATCCCTCCATCAAAGATCACTGAAAAATACCCTGATGCTGCGAAAGATTGAGGGCAGGAGGAGAAGGGGACAGTAGAGGAGGAGATGGCTGGATGAAGGCATCATTGACTCAATGGATATGGTTTGAGCAAACTCTGGGAGACAGTGAAGGACAGGGAAGCCTGGCGTGCTGCAGTCCACAGCACACAGTTGCAAAGAGTCACGACTCAAGAGTCTGAACAGTGAACAAGACAAAATTGGAGCATTTAGAAGAAAAATAAGTTTTGCTTTTTTAAAGAAAGAAATGAAACAAAGCATGACCTTATGTGACTGTCCCAGGTACAAAACCTTCCTGTGTTCTGTAGGCTTCACTCGGCCTCCTTGACCTTTACTGAATTACAAAGGGCAGATTCAAACAGTTGCTAATCAGAGAACGCAGGGGAGGCCAGGCTAGGCGAGGGGCAGTAGTCAAGAAACAATAGTGCCTGTTGGTCCAGTGGTTAGGATTTCAACTTCCAATGCAGGGAGTTCAGGTTTGATCCCTGGTTGGGGTGCTGCTACTGCTGCTGCTAAGTTGCTTCAGTCGTGTCCGACTCTGTGTGACCCCATAGACGGCAGCCCACCAACCTCCCCCGTCCCTGGGATTCTCCAGGCAAGAGTGCTGGAGTGAGGTGCCATTGCCTTCTCTGAGAATGGATTATAACCCACCCTAAAAGCCTGGTTTTAACTTAATCACTTGTTTAAATGCCTCCAAACAGAGTCACATTCTAAGATTCTCAGGGTTAGGACTTCAGTATTTGAAGGGGGCATACCATTCAGCCCATAACCATCTATTTTATTTTTTATCTATTTTAATATTATCATTTCAAAACACTGTGACCAAGTGCATGCTTCTGGAAAGAAATTATTTTATTTTAGGATATCTTTACATAATTTACAATAGGATCTATACTGCAATTAGTTGAATTTTATCAATAATATCTTCCTATAGATAACTTACATTTAGAAAGGTAGTCAACAAAATGAAAAAATGTTTTTGTTTAATTCATATTCACAAACAGTATTTATTAAGTAGTCTATTATGTGATTTCTCTGAAAATGCACTATAAAGATCTTTTTTAAAACAAATTTTTAAACCTAAAATATCATTAGTATACAATCCTAACTGAAAATTTTAAAACAGACTAGTCTCATTTTACAAAGGAAGAAGATATGAAAAGAGTTAATGTTACTGCCTGACCCTAACTGATCACCAATACTTTTCCTAGAAGATGATGGTATGTGAGATACAGGACCACTTAATGATGCTTATGTTTGGTTGGACAGCTGTCTTAATTACAATTTCAAATCTTATAGATACAGAAGTTCTATTTTTTTTCCAGAACAAGCATATCCTTGTAATATAATGGGGATGAAAAGAAACATTCAGTTTTAACTGTTGAGCCCTTTTACTTTTTGAGCTTAGCAGTCAACATATTTTCTTTTCTCTTTACAGCTTGGAGTTCATCTGATTCATTAGCTTCTCCAATTTGATTGCCAGGGCCATGTTTCCTTTAATCTTCAATTTTCCTGACATGAATGCCATTGTTGGTTTTAGTTTCCCTAAAATGAGAAAATGAGAGAAGAAAAAAGCAGCATTAATGCCCTTAGGGATATACTACTTCAAGAACATGCATTATAAAAAAGAATTTCTGAGTTCTATAAACCTCTAAAGCACAGAAATTTCTTTTATACCATTTTTTTTTAATCAGTGTCTTGGGAATCCCAACTCCTTGATTTAGATTCTAACAGTATCTTAGATAATATAAAAACAACAATTAACAAAAGATGTCAAAAAGCTGACAATGCAACATTTATATGTTAGTTCCACAACACTAAAGAATAGATGGCCCTCAAATGAGTTGTAGTAAACAAATACTATCTATTTTAATTAATTTTTCAACCTTTGTAGTTTATTAAAACTCTTAATATTTCAAGTTTAGATTCAAAAACTCAAATGGCATAATGAGTATAATCTTTTTAAGAAATGACAGTAAAAGTATAGATACAAAGTATGTCTCAACAGTATTTTAACCACAGAAATGCCAGAATATACAATGGTGAGCATTAAAACAGAATTGTAGCTAATAATAACACAATAAATAGGAGCTCCTGGAGGGAGCGAACTTTGTTTTTGTTTGCTGCTTCAGTTCCCGGTCTTTTCACTGTTAGGCTTCAGCTAAAAGACTGCTCCTTGCTCTCTTACTCTCTAGTAAAACCCACCATAGTCCACAGCCCCACTCATGCATACACAGCTTCTAATCAGCTTTACAAAGCGTTGCCTGTAAAGATGAATGGACATCAAATGGAGACAAATATCTTTGAGGTATATATATATAGATAGATAGATAGATCACTCCAAACCAAAAACAAATGAAAGCAATTTGGGGGAAACAGAGACTGCAGGCGCAGTAAAAATGGAAAAGAAGTAAATAAGCAAAATTCATGTCCTCATTGATAAGAGAAGCTGTAACAATGTATCAAGAACTGGATGCTGGAAGAAAGGGCCGGGGAGGAGCAGAAGACCTGAAAAGGGAGAAAAAGAGGAGTGGATGAAATGCAAGAGAGAAAAGAGGAAGGAAAGGAAGGGGGAGAAGCAGGTGAAAGGGAACAGAATGGGGTAGAGTGAGGAAAAAGAAGGGACAGTAAGAACAAGAAAGAAACTGAGAAAACGTGAGTGAACTCTTGGAAATTAAGATTTTGATGTCAACAATATTAAAATATGATAGAAAGGAGACACTTGCAATCTTCTGGTCACAGCAGTCAGTCTCTTTATTGCAATACTCCTCCTCCCACTACTAAAAAAGCCTCTCTCCACAAACCAGTCCCCCCCATACACACAATAATCTTTTCAAATGAAGTCTCTCCTTACTGTATACATATGTATGCAAAATGAAAGTCACTCAGTCATGTCCGGCTCTTCGCGACCCCATGGACTATGCAGTCCATGGAATTCTGGAGTGGGTAGCCTTTCCCTTTTCCAGGGGATCTTCCCAACCCAGGGATCGAAACCAGGTCTCCCGCATTGCAGGCTGATTCTCTACCAGCTGAGCCACAAGGGAAGCCCAAGAAGACTGGAGTGGGTAGCCTTTCCCTTTTCCAGGGGATCTTCCCAACCCAGGGATCTAATTGGGTCTTCTGCATTGCAGGCGGATTCTTTACCAACTGACTATCTACAGATATATATGTATATATATGTAAAGGAATACAAAGGAAAGTATAAGAAGGCCCTAAATGTGAGGTGATTACATTGGAGATTTAATATTTCCTTCAGAATGTGAGAATTGAGAAAACTGAGAACTAACAAAGAAATAATATGAGATACATTCCCAAAGAGCTCATCAACTATCCAGGAAGATGAATGAAAAATGACCAGACCACCTAGGGTCATTGTGAAGTTTCAGAACACTACAGAGAAAGAGACTGTTTTGATTCCAAAACTTTCAGAAAGAGAAGTCGATACAAAAGATTAAGAATAAAGAATAATAACAAATCCTCCATGGTAATCTTAGAAAATGAAGCAATGACTTCAAAATTCTAAGGGAAGATGAATTTCAAGCAGGAAAGCTCTACCCAGAAAATAATCAATTCTACTCCTAGGAATCAACCCAACAGAAATGAAAATATATATCTATACAAATATGTGTATGAAAATATTCACAGCAGCAATATTCATAATAGCCAAAAACTGTCTGAAAGTGAAAGTCGCTCAGTCTTGTCTGACTCTTTGCGACCCCGTGGACTATACAGTCCATGGAATTCTCCAGGCCAGAATACTGGAGTAGGTAGCCTTTCCCTTCTCCAGGGGAATCTTCCCAATCCAGAGATCGAACCCAGGTCTCCCACATTGCAGGCTGATTCTTTACCAGCTGAGCCACAAGGGAAGCCCAAAAACACTGGAGTGGGTGGCCTATCCCTTTTCCAGCAGATCTTCCTGACCCAGGAATAGAACCGAGGTCTCCTGCATTGCAGGCAGATTCTTTACCAACTGAACTATGAGGGAAGCTATTTAAAACAACCCAAATGCCTGCCAGCCGTTGAGTGGATAAGTATGAGGTATACCCATATAATGGAATATTATTTAGCAATGAAAAGGAACTGAACTATTGATACATGCTACAACATGATGGATGAAGTAAAAGAAAATGAAAGACTATATTGTTTAATTTCATTTATATGAAATGTTCAGAACAGCAAGTCAGGGTGGGATGGCTGGGCAGTAAAGAGGAACTTACTGCAAAGAGAGAATTTTGGAGGGAGTTACAGGAATGTTCTCAAATTGGATTATAAGTGATTTTGTACAACCCTATAAATTTACTAAAAATCATATACAGTTACAATGAGTGGATCTTACAGTATGTAAGTTATACGTTAACTGTTCTGAAAAATAATGCTAGTAAGCACAATTTTATATGTATGCATGTGTGTGTATGTGTGTGTGTGTGTATTTCTCCTCCCAAAATACTAATCAGGTAAATCTTGTACAATTTATGTTCTTTCTATTATAATGCTTTACCATACAGTGGCCTCTACTGGCCAAAAGGAGAGATTTTTGATATTAATAACACATCCACTATACAGATTAGGTCACAGATATGGCTATGGTTTCTTAAAGGAGAACGCTTAGGATATGAGAACTAAATTGCACCAGTTCAAAGGAGAGTAGATGGGATAAAGAGTAAGAATGAAAAGACATAAGAAACAGAAACAAAGCTTATCTGTTCCCAATCTGAACTGCTGCTATAAATCTTGTAGGAAAAAAAATATATATATATATATATATATAAAATATATATATTTCTCCTCCCAAAATACTAATCAGGTAAATCTTGTACAATTTATGTTCTTTCTATTATAATGCTTTACCATACAGTGGCCTCTACTGGCCAAAAGGAGAGATTTTTGATATTAATAACACATCCACTATACAGATTAGGTCACAGATATGGCTATGGTTTCTTAAAGGAGAACGCTTAGGATATGAGAACTAAATTGCACCAGTTCAAAGGAGAGTAGATGGGATAAAGAGTAAGAATGAAAAGACATAAGAAACAGAAACAAAGCTTATCTGTTCCCAATCTGAACTGCTGCTATAAATCTTGTAGGAAAAAAAAATATATATATATATAAATATATATATAAAAATTACTCATTTAGCTGACTAGCCTCCCCCAGTCAATCCAGGGGCACATTCACAGAAAGACATAAATGTAAAGTTCATTGCTACAAGTTTATTCTACATAAATAAAATGTAAATTAAAGAGGTCACTGGACTCTTTCTCCTCTGAAGGGCAAAATACCATAATGATTTAGAAGAGCAAGAGCTTGGGAGTTAGCTTGGATTCTAATCCTAACTCCCACATTGACTCACCCACCAAGTGACTCTGTATTTATTATTTAATTCATCAATACCTCAGTCTTTCTTTTTATAAAATAGAGAAAATCTTTTATCTCAAGCCATTATTGGCAACATTGCTTAACTCAACAGTAATCATATACATGTGAACTATAACTACTTGTGAAATGACAATAATATTTTTTTGATTTTTAAGTTCAAAATACCACATATTTATAAGGTTCAAAATCTCCAAACATTTATTGAGCATCCAAAGCACTGTGTTTAAGCCCTACAGGGAAACAGATTTTGAAATACTAAACAAACACTAAAGAAACCATTAAAAATGATTACAAAGATAACTTTGTTAATATTAAAAGATGTTATAATGTAATAATTGATAAAGGTTACCAAACAATGCTATAATCATGTTTTTATAAGCACACATACATATGTATATACATTCAAAATATACATATATTTTATAACATATCCACTATATAGATTAGGTCACAGACATGGCTATGGTTTCATAAAGGAGAATGCGTTTAAACCAAACATACTTTGTTTAAACTTTAAAAATCAACTGATGGTCATTCTTCAATAGTACAATAAAAATATTTTTAGTTACTTTCCTTATTCCTAAGCATATTTTCTAATTTTTGAACCATGAATATTTAGCATTACTGTTTAAAAAATGGGGGGTGGGGAGCAGATGTTGAAGAAACCTCAGTCATTAGTAACATCATACACATGAAACACAAACTGGCTCTGATAGTACGTAGGCCATGAGCATCCCGGGCTAGAAATGGAAAACGGACTTACATAGCACAGAGTACATTCTGACTGATCTTCAGTTTATGAAGGTTAAAAGAGAACAAAGAATAACATTCATAACTCAATCTTTAGGATCTTGAGGTTAAAATGTTATAAACTTTTGTTTAAAGTGCTACTATTTCAGTATTTGAGCTGGTGGCTCAGATGGTAGAGTCTACCTGAAATACAGGAGACCCAGGTTCAATCCCTGGGTCTTCCTAGGTTCAAACCCGGGAAGATCTCCTGGAGAAATGGCAACCCACTGCAGTATTCTTGCCTGGAAAATCCCATGGATGGAGGAGCCTGGCAGGCTATGTACCATGGGTTGCAAAGAGTAAGACACAACTGAGCAACCTCACTCTATACATGTGTTAATTAACTACCCATCTGGAGTTGTGTTGCAGAGTAGAAAATAGAAAAGATTACCCTAACATTTTTCTAGTACAATTAAAGATACATAGACAGAATAGAAAATGATGTACAAGCTTCTCTTGGTTATGGATTCCTCAGAAACAGGGTCACTGGGCCATGGGATATGGCTATAGTTTCCTATTACAGTAGCTGGCAAGATTGAAGCATGATATTACTCTCTATAGATGAGCTGCAGCTAAGTTCAGCACCTCCAGTTTCCAAGCTGTTATTGGAAATGATATCTTAGTCCAACTGGCAGAAATGAAGTCTACCTAGGAGTTCTTCTGATTTATCTCTCAGTTCCCAATACTGTCTTATTAGCTTTTCAGTCATGCAAACAGAGTATTTTGACATCTGCGCCCCATTGTTGGATGAAGTTGAAGGGTCAGTAGAGGTAACGGTAAGAATCACCATTCCAAAACTATATACTCTTCAAATCAACATAAATAGTCATTAAGACTGCACTGATACAACATGTTTGAGTCTTGATTATTTGAAAAGGGATAAAACAAAATGTAAAGCAGAATATTAAAAAGCAGAGACATTATTTTATTGACAAAGGTCTGTATAGTCAAAACTATGGTCTTTCCAGTAGTCATGTATGGATGTGAGATTGGATTATAAAGAAAGCTGATCACCAAAGAATCGATGCTTTTGAACTGTGGTGTTGGAGAAGACTCTCAAGAGAGAGTCCCTTGGACTACAAAGAGATCAAACCAGTCAATCATAAAGGAAAGCAGTGCTGAATATTCTTAGGAAGGACTGATGCTGAAGCTCAAACTCCAATACTTTGGCCACCTGATGGGAAGAACTGACTCATTAGGAAAGATCTTGATGATGGGAAAGATTGAAGGCAGGAGGAGAAGGGGACAAGAGAGGATGAGATGGTTGGATGGCATCACCGACTTGATGGACATGAGTTTGAGCAAGCTCCGGGAGTTGGCAATGGACAGGGAAGCCTGGCGTGCTGCAGTCCATGGGGTCGCAAAGAGTTGGACATGACTGAGTGACTGACTGAAAGCAAAATGTTAGAACAAAATTTTTCTTGAGCAGTCGACTAGTAAAATTTAAAAACTCACCTGAAAACATTTTTACAAAATCATCAGTAGACATACTCATTACCACATCTGCCTGATCAGAAGGCTCTCCATATCCAACATTACCACCCTTGCTTTTAAGATCAAGAAACCATGTTCCACCATCTTCACCTGCACAGAAAACAAAGATAGAAATAAATGTCAATGAAGCTCTGTTCTTCTTAATAACTGTACAGTTAGAATAATCATACATAATGCTGTTACCCAGGCTGAAATTCCCAGGCCTCTATAAAATTCAATATTTAAGAACTTATTATGTGCCAGGCACTAGGCCAGGCTCTGAAGACTCTGGAATAACATGGTTCATACAAAAGACAAAATAGAGGGCAATGTGGAGTCAGGAAAGTCCAGCCAAAGCAGAGACTTAAAAGTTAGGTTAAGAATTTGCTAGAAGAGGAACTGAAAAAGCACAGAAGATAGAGAGTGGATGGTGGCCTCAGATGAACTCATAAGGCAGTTCCTGTCTTTATTCTATGGGATATGCCATGGAAGGAGAATGGCATTAGGTTTGCACTTTACATAGATCACCCCGACAGCATGCAGAGAATGCTATGTTGAAGAGGGATAAAGAGGATGCAGAGGGACTTCCCCGATGGTCCAGGGGTAAAGAATCTGCCTGCCAAGGCAGGGGACACGGGTTCAAATCCCTGGTCTGGGAAGATTCCACGTGCTGCAGGGCAACTAAGCCCGTGACCGGAACTACTGAAGCCTGCCCGCCTGAGAACCCATGCTCCACAACCAGAGAAGCCCCTGCAGAGAGAAGCCCATGCACCATAAACAGAGAAGAGCCCCGACTCGGCACAACTGGAGAAAGGCCGTGTGCAACTGCGAAGACCCCAGTGCAGTCATCCATGAATAAATAGAGGACACAGAGGACAGTTTAGGAAGGGACTGGGGTTGTTCAGGAGCTTGAGGATCTATGCCCAGGTCAGGATCACAGCAGTGAACATGGGTAAAAGTTGGCATATGTGAGTGAGAACTTACCAAAGCAGTACTACAGAATTAGGTAACTGATTGCATATGAAGAGGGAAAGGTAGGGAGGGTGCAGAAGAATGATTTACTTTGCTAGTTTTTGGCTTGGGAAGCTGGATAAATAATGGTGGTGTTCTGTTTTGTTTTTTTTTTTTTTTCTGAGAGAGGACTATTAAAGAGTAGATTTAACTAGTAGTGCCAAAGGCGGGTATTGGGAATGATGAATTATTACGAACATTTTCAGACTGAGGCATCTTTGTGATAGCTGGGTGAAAATGTCACATCAAGTCTGACCAGGCTAGAAAGAGAGATACATAAGGAACCAGCTCTGATGGCCACTGAAGCCATGTGAGTGGTCTCAGACAAAGTCTGAAGAATACAAAGAGTTCCAAGACAGTGACCTGAAGAATATCAACATTTAAGAAAAGGATGGAGAAGCATCTAGCACAGGAGACTGACAAGGCATGATTACAGACAGAGAAGAAAAGCAAACGGACATTTCCAGAAGGAAAGCGTGGTCAACTGTATCCAGTGTTGCAGGGTGGTGACAAGGCAAGAATGACAAATGCCCACTGGTGACACAGAAGCACTGAGAACTCTGGTGAGAGCAAATTCGGTGGGATGGACGAAAATGACACCAGAGCAGAGAGAACTGTACGTGAAAATAAGTTTGGCTCTGAAAGGGAGAAGAAAGATGGGGGTGGGCAGTGTGATTGGAAGGGTTGTTACTGCTGTATTTTTTTTAAAGATAGAATAGACTTTGGGAATGTTAAAAAGCCACTGGGAAGGAGGCTTCTGGACAAATAGGTGGAAGAGACAGCAAATATTCCCTAAGGAGGCCAGAGAAAATGGGATCTAGACTTTTGCTACTCAAAGTGTGATCCATGAACTACAATTCTGTCATCACATCAGAAATGCAGACTTCAGACCCTGCCTCAGACCTACTGAATCAGATTCTGCATTTTAGCATGCCCTGCAGGAAGATCAGTATGGATCTTAAAGCTTAAGATGCACACCTCTGGAGCTGAGCTCGACCTGCTGGGAGGGGAAGATGAGAGGTTTATCGGTTTGGTATCAGACGGCAGGAAGCTAAATAAATTCCTATCTGTTGGCTTCCCTTATCTCTGTGAAAGAGGAGGTGGGATTATCTGCAGAAATGTGCAGGAAAGTGGTAAGGGGAGAGATAGATTTGAGGAGCACTGAAAGGTTTAAAATAGTCACTGTGGAAAATAAGGCAAGAAGCTGACCATGGAAACAATGAATTCTGATGTGCTGCTTAGACCCCAGGTGGAGAGGGTCGACGATTTTTATTGGTGCAGATCCATTGGTGGTGTGACTCCCCTCCCCACATTTTCCAAGCCAGACTTGGCAGCCTGGACTCAAGTGCAGAGCAGGCAGGCAGTCTGATCATCCAGGACTAGGATTTTTACAGTTGGTGACACAAGCAGTAGGTGAGGAAGTTTAGGATATAGGCAAGACACTGACAGAAGCAATGGACTTCGGGTTCTAGGGAAAGGAGGTAAAAACAAGAAGATGCAGATGGATTAAGATAAAGTAGAAGTGATAAAGGATAAAAGAATTGGTAATGTCAAAGTTTGTGTGCAATGGGCTGTGGTAGCTAATTCTTAAAACTATCATTAACATGTATTAAAACTGTACTGAGAAGAAAAATATTGAGAGATTTTAAAAGCTGACTGCATTCAGACTGATCAGAATAATCCCAAAGATTAAAAAATAGCAAGAGAGTTCCCTGGCAGTCCAGTGGTTAGGACTCAGTGCTTATCACTGCTGTGGGCTCAGGTTAAGTCCTTTGTCAGGGAAGTAAAATCTCACAAGCGTATGTGGTGCAGCCAAAAAGAAAAAAAAAAAAAAAGGCAAGGTGCCCATGGTTAATAAATTACTGTATTATACTACCTGTCTTCTAAATAAGATTTTCTCTCAATATCACACACCAAGACGTTAACACTGGAAGTATCTATAAGGAAATTTTATTTTACATATGTCCATATGCACTGATATTAACTTAAAAATACAAATCAGAAGAACTACAAAAATAAGTAGAAAACAAGTGCATCACTTATATGTGGAACTACCAGTTTAAAACAAGTAGATATAATTATAGATTGACATATAGGAACCCCAATATAACCACAAATCCAAAGCTTTGATGTTGGTTTAGTCGCTAAGTCATGTTCAATTCTTGCAATCCCATGGACTGTGCCTGCCAGGCTCCTCTGCCCATGGGATTCTCCAGGCAAAAATACTGGAGTGGGTTGCCATTTCTTTCTCCAGGGGATCTTCCCAACCCAGGAATCAAACCCGGGTCTCCTGCAATGCAGGCAGATGATTTACCAACTGAGCTTTGATAGACACACAAAAGCCAAAAAGAAAACACAAAAATACAAATAAGTAGTTATCTGCTCTTCTTAAACGTCTACATTCTAGGGTAAAGGTTCTGGATATAGCCATCTATCCAGGTGATTACTACTGGAAGCTGATATACTTTTATAGAAAATACCCCACTTTGTTTCAATAAAAGCTAGATTACCAGAAGTAACCCTTACCTGAGAGTTCAAACTGATAGATGGCTTGAGTGGCTTTAACAACATCATCACTGAGTGAGTCCTTAACATTCTGAATGTTTCTTCCACAGCTCCAGAACGTGGTTTTGATGGTGGCTGCGTCTTCTCTTCTTTCAATTCTGGAACAGCACCTATAAAATGTTATTGATGTAAGTGCCTTAAGGCCCAGGCAATGTAAGGTCTCACACAAAATTAATTAATTAGCAGAACAGACTTGCTACCATTTGACCAAAATGACCTTAAATATGTTCAGTGGCGTCTTAAAAGCACAAATCAAACATATGGAATAACAACCAAACACATCGGTTATGATTGCAAATGTAAATGGTTTATACTCTTCACGTAAAAAGCTCTCAAGATTAGGTTAAAAAAATTCCAAACAATACAGTGTTTATAGTAAATAGATCTAAACATACTACTGGAGTTTTAGTGGTAACAATCACTCCTTTATTATTGCCTCTGAGTGCTAAAACCAAATGAGCAAAGAACACCATGTAGTCAGAAAGATGGAGATCAGAATATCACTATATACATTAGTAGAACTGAACTGGAAACTGCAGCTTGAATCAACAGCCAAGTGAACTCCTCAACAATTTTACCTCTAAATTAAACTTATTCACCTAGTCTCTTCATCGCTGGGTTGGGAAGATCCCCTGGAGAAGGGAAAGGCTACCCACTCCAGTACTGTGGCCTGGAGAATTCCATGGACTGTATAGTCCATGGGGTAGCGAACAGTCAGACATGACTGATCAACTTTCACTTTCACTTCATCCCTGGATTGAACCTGCCTCCTCCTTTCAGGGAATAGAAATGCCTCTTTAAATAAAAATCATGTAAAGACTGAGAATAGCCTACTCTGAAAGAAAGAAGGCTCAAAATGTCTTAAATCACACAAACTCATTACTTTTCCCAATTTCAATCCAATTGGTCCCTTCAACTTGAGGAAGAGAGAGATCAAACCACGTATTAGTTTCATGAAGGCCCCACTGCCTAGAAACCAAGGCCACGGGAATACAGGTTGCAATATTTTGTATTCACTTAAACTATTGGCCATGACCATTCAGCATATGAGGACCAGGGGAGAAGATCTGCAGTGCATAGGACTGTTCGGATCCCTTAGTATGAAGCTGTCCCTCAATACAAACACATCTTTATTTATCCTCTTGGAATCATCTGTGGGCAGTTTGGCTGCACCCAGAAACAGGTGAGAGTAATTTGTTATTTAACTCAAAGGACAATCTGTACTTTAGGCTGAAGATCAGTTCTCCATCTATTTCCCAACTCAAATTATACCTAGTCATATTGCCCAGTCGGAGAAGGCAATGGCAACCCACTCCAGGACTCTTGCCTGGAAAATCCCATGGATGGAGGAGCCTGGTAGGCTGCAGTCCATGGGGTCGCAAAGAGTCGGACACGACTTCACTTTCACTTTCACTTTTCACTTTCATGCACTGGAGAAGGAAATGGAAACCCACTCAAGTGTTCTTGCCTAGAGAATCCCAGGGACAGGGGAACCTGGTGGGCTGCCGTCTATGGGGTCGCACAGAGTCAGACACGACTGACGTGACTTAGCAGCAGCAGCAGCATATTGCCCAATATAACTCACCAAAGGCTATTAAATAAAATCTAATCAGCAGCACAAAGATATACCTAGGACAATATAATCAATTAAAAGTATCTTAAATTTGTTGAATACAAATTACCTTCCATTATGCTTCCACAGACAAATTAAAAAAACAGTAAAAGCCTTCTCCTTTTCTAAAGTCCAGCAGATATTAAAGGTAAAATACTTAAGATCCAATGACTATGGTATTATTATTTAGAAGCCAATTTAAAAATTCAGATATATATTTCAATATTTAATGCTGACAGTGCAGTGAGGGAGATACTCATATACAGCCAGTATTTATAATCCTGGAAGGAACCTTGGTAATATGTGTCAGGAAGCCCCCCATTGCCTGATCATCCACTTTTAGTGATCTACTAAAAGAAAATCCTGTAACATTTACACAATGAAACAATGATGACCCACTGAAATAAACAGCACATTCATATGACAGTACATTCACTCAACACTAAGTTGCCATTTCAAAATTTGTTTTTGAAGACATGGATAATAGGATATAATATTAAGTAAAATGAAGCATATACAATTAAATACAATATGATCCAATCAGCTGAAATATATATTTGTGGATATGAATTTTAAGTTACATTTTCAGAAAATGTTTAAGTGACTGGAAAGAAATAAACCAAGACCAAAACAGTATTTATATTTGGATGGCAGTTTACACATGGTTTTTTAATTTTTCTTTATTCTTTCTATACTAAGCTTTTTATACATAAATTAATTTTAAATGACATCAAAATTGATTAAAGTATATTACAAAATCTATTGGACGTGGACAAAGTTATATTAAGGGGGTAAATGCACAGTCCAAATTATTTTATTATTTTTAAAGAAATAAAAATAAAGTATTAGCCTAGCAAGCATAAAAAGAACAAAGATATGCAATCTCAAAAAGAAAACAGAAAAGAAAGCAAGAAAATTTAAAATTAATGAATCCAATGGTTGCATTTTTGTGAATATACTAAAAATTACTACATATTTTAAAATGGTGAGTTTGGGGTATATGTAGATCATACCTTAAAGTTGTAATAGAAGTAATGAATCAGTAAAGAAAAAAGCAGAAGTATGAAAAATGAAATAAAATTTAAAACCTGGTTTTTAAGAGCAAAAAATAATAAAATACACTAAAATTGAAAACTTTCTAGAAAACTAATCCAAAAAAAGAGAAAAATAAACTCTAAAAAGGGATAAAATACACAAAAACTTAAATTACTACATGACAACACTTAAATAAATTTTAAAACTTTAAATGGCTGGTTCTGGGTTTATTTTAGAAAAAATCATTAATTGACTAAGAAAGTAAAAATATTTTCAAAAAAACAACTTCAGAAAGACTCAAATGACTTAGTGAGACATTTCAAACCTTCAAGAAAAAGAACATGGAAAAAGAAAGTTACCCAATTGATGCCATATTCAAAACAGAACAAAAAATAAAATATAGGAAACAATAATGAAAATTTAGACATTAATCTAAACTGATAAAAATCTTAACCAACATCTAACATCTTACTTATGGATAAAATCTAAAGATTTTCTCAATAAAATTAAGAATAAAATAAGAATACCTAAAACAAATAATTTCAATAAATATTTCCAAATGCTTCTGGAAGTTTGAGTCAGTATATTAAGATACATGCCAGAAATAATCCTGTAAGATACTATTATATACAGATAATAAGTTTGACCACTTAGGAAATTCAAGATATTACTCAATGATAATTATACCAACTCATGTGTATAGAGAATTTGCTATATAAATTCACAACATGATACTCTATCATACCTAATCTCATGATACTTGTATAAGGAAAGTAAGAGATGAGAAAACTGTTTCAGAGAGCTGAAGTGACTTGTCCAAGGTCAGAGGCAAAAGGAGCAGGGACAGGACTCATACCCAGATCTGTCTTACTCCAAAGTCTATGCTTTCAGTAACTGTCTCTCTATGAGAAACTATCAGAAGTCTAAAACAAAACAGAACAAAAACTCATGAAGAGGACCAGATATAAAGTCAATATAAATAGTTAGTTTCTCCTTATTGTTTATAACATATCTTGTTTCAGAAAGCACTTCAGCATGCTTAATAAAATAAACACAATTCATGATTAAAGTAAAAAGAAGTGAGTGAGGTTCTAAAAATGGTGACTGAAATACCCACCCAAGGTTACACAGCAGTAAGTGGCACAGCAGGAATTCCAACCAGGTGGTCTGACTGGGTAATACTGCTCCACATTGTGTTCTATGTCTACATAATGTTTATATAGCCAACATACAGGCTGAGCATAGCATTAAGACAAACACTCAGCAGAACTGCACCCAGCAGAGGCTGCTAAAACTGCAGAAGGCAAAGACACAAGCTTGTTTCATGTTTCTGGAGGCAGGAAACATACAGGGATGTATTTGGTTTTAGAACGCACATCAGACAGAACTAAGTTTATCATACAATAACTGTTGGAACACCTCTCTTACTAATAAGTGACTAATTCAGGTGACTTATCCATTAATCAAGAATATCATCTGTATCATCTGAGGTGTCAACAAGATGGCAATGAAAACTTCAGTGTAGTCTTGAAAGACACTTGCCAAGGGATAAACTGCATCATTTATCACCTAGACTATGATGACTGCACAAGAGAAAAAAACTATAGGCGACAAACAAACCAGTAGTATATTTCAAAGGGACAGTCAGTAGACAACAAATATGGAAACTTTGGGGAAGGAAATGAAATCAAGTTCTCCTAAAATGAGTTTAGTAAGTTTATGATTAACCTCTACATCCAAAACTTCATTCCTTTGCTTGTTTCCTCTGATCTCAATTCTGTGCTAACGGAATACCAATTAACTAGAGTCGACTAAAATTCCTGTTGTTGGTAACATCACTGATGTATTAAAAATGCTGCTGTAGATATCATTAACACACAAGGTGAGCTAACAGGCCTCTGAGCCATGGACCACCTGGCCAGAGAATCCTAAACCAGAGACATCCTGACTCCCAAACTACAACCTAGAAGTGTCACAGAGGACTTCCCTAGGAGTCCAGTGGTTGAGAGTCCACCTGCCAATTCGGAGGACACAGGTTTGATCCCTTGTCTGGGAAGATCCCACATGCTAGGGGCAACTAAGCCGGTGTGCCACAACTCCACTTTCCAGAGCCCATACACTGCACAAGAGAAGTCACTGGAATGAGAGGTCCACGCGCCACAATGAAGACTAGCCCCATTCACCGCGGTCACAGAAAACCCAAGAGCAGCAAAGAAGACCCAGTGCAGCCAGAAAGAGTAACTAATTTAATAAAAAGATTAAGCTGGAAATAAGGTTTGGGACTAAAACGCACTGCAGTAAGGTTCTATAGGTTTGCTAAAGGTACAGAAGAAACGTTGTTTTCAACTTTCTGACCGCCATCTAAAAAAAATCTATGGTCATTTAGATTCCCAGAGTCTATAATATAAAAATAAGGTGCGGGTCCAGAGGAAGCACTGCTATTCTTGTTAATAAACTATGAGAGAAATTCTAATGGATTTTCACTGAAGAGGTTTCTTCTGACATCTTTCAGTAAATTAGTGGCATAATGCCAGAACACAGAGATTAAAATGTAAACCCTGGACCAATTTAAGGGAGCTGTTGTTTCTAAATTACAAAAATGAAACAAAGAAACCCAAACCTCCTTTGAAGTTAATTGCATAGCACAAACTCTGTGAATGGTGTCAGATGTACTATAACATGACACATTTTTCCTCAAAATAAAATATCAACACAAAACACCTAAAAATGGTGCCAAGGAAAAGAAATAAAACCATTAAAAAGGTGCATTTTAAAGATAACTTTTTTTTCCCCTTAAATGAAAAGAATATACTGAAAACTTCTTACCAGTAGAAGGAAAAACAAAACACCTCCTTTGCTAGAATTAACTACGACATTACTTGTCTCGTTTAAATTACAAAAATAGGGAATTCCCTGGTGGTCCAGGAGTTAGCACTTGGCACTAAGATCCCTTAAGCCATACGGTGTGCTGCCCCCCACTTCCTGCCAAATACAAAATAGTTTGAAAGCAGAGATGTACAATTCTACATTTTGGAAGATATACGTAAGTTAGTAACTTTATTTTCCCACAGAAAATCCAGCTACCTCTTACCATATGAGTCCGCTTTCTTTGTAACTACAGCTGGCTGTTCATCCAAGAAGAAATCTGGTAACAAAGGATGGCCTGAAAATTGATCCCCAAACAATCAGGTTAATGGAACAACTTCTGCATTTAGATTTTAACATCTGTTTAAGAAATATTATGTTTTTATTATACTGATCATTCTGGAGCTGTGGAAAAGACTCCCAGAAGTATCAAACTCTGACCTTCATTAAGCTAAAATGCTTTTCCAGTAACCTAGTTATCCTCCTCTCCTATGGAAAATTTCATCTTTAAGATCCAACCAAAGAGTTGTTAAGCCCTCAACTGCTCTTCCCAGAGCTTTCTACCCCTTCTCATCTACTCATACAAAGGATGGCCTGAAAATTGATCCCCAAACAATCAGGTTAATGGAACAACTTCTGCATTTAGATTTTAACATCTGTTTAAGAAATATTATATGTTTTTATTATACTGATCATTCTGGAGCTGTGGAAAAGACTCCCAGAAGTATCAAACTCTGACCTTCATTAAGCTAAAATGCTTTTCCAGTAACCTAGTTATCCTCCTCTCCTATGGAAAATTTCATCTTTAAGATCCAACCAAAGAGTTGTTAAGCCCTCAACTGCTCTTCCCAGAGCTTTCTACCCCTTCTCATCTACTCATGCAACCCTTCTGTCCTACCCTCCCTCCAAAACACTGAGGGCTCATTTCTTACCTGGCCCCCTTAAGACAAGGGGGTTCCTCATTAAGAACTTGTTTTCCATCTCTGTCAATGTGTGTCCATCTTTCCCTCTCAGAAGATTAAAAAAACTGGAGGGCAGGAATGCACCAGTCTTTGTTATATCGTAACACTTAATTGTAGAAGATGATCACATTGTTTTCAATACAATATGATAGAATTTTTAATTTAAATTGAATTTAAAATTTTGTGTACAATGACACTATTTTTAAAACCTAAAGTGACAGTTTCACTATACCAGAATCCAGAAGACCTGGGTATGGTTCAGGTTCTGACACTTATTAGCTGACTGCTCTTAGGCAAAGGCTTAATCTCTTTGGAACCTTCTTCCACTACAAATATTAACTACTGAATACTCTGATTGTACCACAAGCCAGGCACTGTGCCAAGCACATGATATACATTTTTGCATTTAGTTCTTACAAAAATCCTGTGTAGAAGCTATCTTTCCCATGTTTTAACCGGTAAAGAAAGTGAGGCTCAGAGGAAACAGGTGACCTGCCTAAGGCCGCCCCGCTAGTGAGCAGCTAAACAGAAGTGGGAACTGGGTTATCTCCTCCCAAACTCCACAATTCCTAATCACTGTACGATACTGCTTCCTCCACTGGACTGCTGTCAAAGTTAAATAGATACTATATATAAAAATGTTTTGTTAAACTCTATAGAGCTACTTCATTCGTTTCAGACTGAAGAGACAGGGACGATACAAACAGAAACATGTGGTTTCTGTCACCAAGGACTCAACTTAATTACTAATATTTAAAATACACTTCTGCATAAATACAATTCCCATTTGGGACTATGATTGTCTATTATACATTATATTTTATATGTAAAGTAAGAATGCATTATCATCACTATCATCCCCTGCAGTTACAACAGGAAGAATTATTTTTGAACAAGGGGTCTTCTGAGAACTCAAATCCTCGCCTTGTATGTGAGGCAGACCCTGTTCAGTTATCTTCACCATTCATCATGAAGCTACACTCAGACTAGGTTATCTCCTCCCAAACTCCACAATTCCTAATCACTGTACGATACTGCTTCCTCCACTGGACTGCTGTCAAAGTTAAATAGATACTATATATAAAAATGTTTTGTTAAACTCTATAGAGCTACTTCATTCGTTTCAGACTGAAGAGACAGGGACGATACAAACAGAAACATGTGGTTTCTGTCACCAAGGAGCTCAACTTAATTACTAATATTTAAAATACACTTCTGCATAAATACAATTCCCATTTGGGACTATGATTGTCTATTATACATTATATTTTATATGTAAAGTAAGAATGCATTATCATCACTATCATCCCCTGCAGTTACAACAGGAAGAATTATTTTTGAACAAGGGGTCTTCTGAGAACTCAAATCCTCGCCTTGTATGTGAGGCAGACCCTGTTCAGTTATCTTCACCATTCATCATGAAGCTACACTCAGACTGCACTTTAAGAGATAACATTTGGAAAGGGACAACAAAGTTTTTGTAAGAAACTTATCACTGAATCATCTGTACCATGTGCTTGAACAAAATCTCTACTATGTTATTTTAAGACCAGTTTCAGAAACTATTTTTCATTTTTGGCTTCATGATTTAGAAAAGGTTAGAAGCTGATGGGACCTTTTCTGTATATCTGTTAAAAAGTCTTTGGGCTCACTTTTGTTTTCCCTTTTTCTTTTTTGAAAGTTGTGTTAGTCTGGGTCTTTCCCTTCCCTGGGAAGACAGTTTTTAAAAAGGATGTATCAATGTTATAATCACATAAACACGTACACAAAACAGATGTATGTCCATCGCAGACAACGTGGACAAACACATCACTACTTTTTAAAACGAAATGCATTACCTGGTGTAATGGCATAGACATCAAAATTTTTTATTCCTTCTTCTTTTAAGATATTTTCATCGATAATAAAGTTTCCCGTAAAACTTTTTGGCTTTTTGAAAATGCAATATGCAGCATCTGCAATGATGTCAACTTTTCTACATTGGCTTTCGATACCAGATCCTCCCAGCATATCATAGCAGCAGTGTGTATGGCTGTAGAGAAAACAAACACACACACATAACTTTAAACTGAGCAACAGAACTATGTGAGGAACAAGCAAGACAATTTATCTCTTTATAACTCAGGTGATGAAAACACAGTCCAGAGAGCTTAAAGGATTTGCCAAGTGTTTTACTGACATGACTAGGTAGACAACACATGTTCCTCACTCTACATGACGCTTCCTTATATAAGACTCCTTCATGAGACTCACAGCGAAATTAGATCACTGATTAAGAATGCTCAAAGAATTTGCATACCATTCTTGAGAGACAAGAAAGCGGGTGAGGAACACTAACAAGAGCATTGAACTGTAAATCAGGTCAATGATATTTTTATGCCAACTAGGCTGAGATTTTTGGCAGGCCACTTTAACATCTTTTGGCTTCAGTTTCCTGTTTCTAAACTATGGAGTCCCTTTCCTAAGCTTATTTTCTCTTTTCCCTCTACTAGAATAAAGAAACTTTGTCTTTCTTGTTCATCACTGTATCCCTAGTGCCTAAAACAATGACAAAGAGAAGTCACTCAGTCGTGTCCGACTCTTTACGACCCCTTGGACTGTAGCCTACCAGGCTCCTCTGTCCATGGGATTTTCCAGGCAATAGCACTGGAGTGGATTGCCATTTCCTTCTGCAATGACAAGTATACCATAAACATTTGATAAATACTCATTGAACTTGAGGGCCCTTTTACATCCAGATACTACTTTCATTTATGAAATACTAGAAAATAAAGAGAAGGAAATAGGAAAAAAAAAAGTGAATTTTTTTTTGCCTGCACCTTACCTCACAGTTTTGTTCCCTGACCAGGGATGATGAATCCATGTCCCATCCAGGGGAAGCTCCGAGTCTTAACCACTGGACCACCAGGGAAGTCCCGAGGAAGAATTTTTAAATTATAATTCTTCTCCCCAAAGAAAATTATTATTAATGTTTGCATATAATTTCCACTGTTTTAGGTGCATATGATTTTAGTTAATTAATTTTGGGTTGCATGAGTCTTCATTGCTTTGTGCAGCTTTCTCTAGTTGTGGCGAGAGGAGGCTACTCCTCCTTGCAGTGCAAGGGCTTCTCACTGCGGCATCTTCTCTGGTTGTGGAACACAGGTTCTAAGGCTCGCAGGCTCAGTAGCTGTGGCCCTCAGGCTTAGTTGCTCTGAGGCACGTGGGATCTTCCTGGACCAGGGGTTGAACCTGTATCTCCTGCACTGGCAGGTGGATACTTATACACTGTGCCATCAGGGAAGTCTCATACACAGAATTTTTTTTTTTTGGCTGTAGAAACTCTCATTTATTGAATACTCATTATTTCATAGATTGTGCTAAGTGTTTTACATCGTTTTCCCACTTTAATCCTCACAACAACCCTATGAGGTAGGTATTATCATCATGTATAAACCAGAAAACAGGCTCAGAAAAAGTAGGTCACTTGCCCAAGGTCACACAGCTAGTTGGCAGTGGAGATGGGGTCTGTGGCCAAAAGCCTGTGTTCTTTTCATTGTACCCATCGAGGTCAGCTTTGGGCAAAAGGCAGTTTCACTGCCCAACTCTGAAAAGAACACCTGGGAGTGGAGGTTGCCACTCACGCTCACCGCTGGTAGGGATGCATGGAAGCCGACTTGATGTTGGTTTTTATCCCACTTGGCATTTTCCCTGGCTGGCCTGCTTGGGCCATCTGCACCCCACTGAGCATTGGCTGCTGCTGATTTGGGGCTCCTGCCATCTGCACCTGCTGTAATCCTGAGGCTCCTGCAAGGACTGTTCCAGCTCCCGGCTGGCCTGGCTGGCTAGGACCACTGCTGCCTGAAGGCCTCCAGTTAGACAGCCCCTTTCCAAAGGCAACAGCTGCCACTAAGGCGTTGGTATCTGCTGGGTTAAAGGTCTGCTTGTTCGGCCGGAGACCTCCACTCTCTGATTCTCGTTCCTCTTTGCTGATTTTCTCTAGAAGGTTTGAGCACATTTTGTTCAAGCTCTGGATCTGTTTCTGTGCTGCATCAGCACTGATGCGAGCAGCATCCGGGTCAGCTGCTTCTCCTGCTCTTCAACCTCAGGGTCAGGCTTGGTTCTCAGATGGTCAGGGGCCACCTCGTGGCTGAAAACAGGTACCCGTCCTTCAGTCTGCCTCATGAGATCTTCATCTCGGTCTGGGGACAACACCAGAGGGATGATGACTTGGTTGCGGAACAGTGGTGTCTTTTCATGCTTCAAGACCTTGTTCAGAGTGTTCAGCTGTCCAGAAAGCAAGGCAAAGCTGTCCAGGACAGATGGCAAGGTCAGCCGGTCATACTCGTTCTCCAGCTTGTAAATGAAACTCCCCAGTGAGTTCTTCAGACCAGCCACTTGACTCAGCAGTGCATCTAATGATGCTTCAAGCTGTTTTTCCTCCCTCTACTGATTCCTTCCTCTCATTGCTTTTAATCGAGGCATGATTGTTTCTCTATATTAGGGTTGGTTTTTTCTCTGTTCTCCCTCATTGGACAATCTTCACCAGACGTAATGCCTGGGATTTATTCTGTTTAGGACACCTCAGCAGCAGATGTACTCTGACGTCCTCTGTTCTAGAACCTGCCTTGTGAATCTAGCTGTTCTTGGCAAGGACATAATCTCTGAAAACCTACCAACACAAGAAGGCTCCTCTGAATACTGCCACCGTCACCTTCCTCTTCCCTCAGCAGTTGCTGTTTCAACCTCTTCCTTGCTAAATTAATCTGCACTCACTTTATTGCTGTGCCAATATTCCTGTGCTCCTTTCGCAAGCTTAGTCAACCTATAAAAATGTATTGACACCTACCCTTGTGCAACAATCAGTGACAAATGAAAAACAAAACAAAACAACAACAACCAAACCGCACACGCCCCTAAGCACTGCTGCTGCTAAGTCGCTTCAGTCGTGTCCGACTCTGTGCGGCCCCATAGATGGCAGCCCACAGGCCTTCCGGTCCCTGGGATTCTCCAGGCAAGAACACTAGAGTGGGTTGCCATTTCCTTCTCCATACACAGAATTTTTAAATTCTGTTTTTGTGAAGTAACCTGAAACTCTACATTAATACTACATTATTAATTATGTGCTGTCAAAGTTGTGAATAGTAACTTATCTCAATTTACATTTAAAGCAGCGAAAATCGATTTGTTTAAACGTGTTTTAGGCTTCAGTTTCTAGTAATTTAGATAAATGCCTCTCCATTCTACTGTTAACCCACCATTTGAAATCATTACTTACTGAAATAACCTATGTAATTCAGTCCACAAGATGAAAAGTTTGTAGTTTTTAAGAGCCACTGACTCTTTCTCATTCAACAAACAGTTATTGAATGTTATATAAAAAAGTCAGGCACTACTGGAGGTACTGGGGACAGATGAGTGGACAAAGCAGACAAGGTCCCTACTTTCATGGCAATTACCTCCTAGCACACTTCCCTCTTTCAAAGCGCACACGTAAACTTGGGGAATTTCTCAAGTGCACTGAATTAGAAGATATTTCTCCACATTGTAACTAAAATTCCTTTTCTAGGAATATATTTTTTAACTTTACCAACAGCTCAAGAGCCCTGGCCTCACTCTTGAAGTGGTGCCTTATGAATAAAAAATAGCAGCTAACGTTTATTAAGAGTGCCCTGTGCTGGGCATGCCGCTACATACTTTACACACATTACCTGAATTAAGTCCACAAGGCATGCACCATTATTATCCTCATTTTACAGATGACAGTACTCAGGCACAGAGGGGTTAAGGAACTGTCCAAGGTTACAGGATTCAAATAGCTGGCAGCTGGACTTCAGGGCCAGGCCCTTCGCCACCATGTGATTAATGGGTCATACTTTGTTAATCAACATTTGTAGAGTTGTTATCATCGTACTCCTATAAACTGAAGAATTTTTCTATAAATATTTCAATACAATGAGACCATATGCATACATACACACTCCACTCTCACTGTATACTATATGAATGGTATGCAAAGTCTTAAAAATTATTAAGAATATGTCATGTAAGTATACACATGTCATGTACATGTGTATGTGTGTGTTTTTACACACACACGCAATATAAGAATAAGGGATGGTTCCCAAACAACCTATCATTACTCTAATGACTTTTCTATGGAAGATACAAACAAGGCATGAATAAACCCCCTAAATCAGGAAGTGAGCCATGCAGTTACTCTCAGCAAAAGTTTTGCAGTGTCAACAGGCCAACCCAACAGGTTATACAACTGACAATAAAAACAGATTAATAACAGGATGAATCAAATCAAATTCCCTGATGATTTCCACCAAAAAAAAAAAAAAATCAAGACTTATAATGAAAGCTGATATGCCTTGGATCACAAGAATCCTAAAAGCAACCCTGAAACTTAAGTCTTATTAAGCAATAACTGGAAAGTATGGCTCTCCTGATTCAGTTCAGCTCAGTTCAGTTCAGTTCAGTCACTCAGTCATGTCCAACTCTTTGCGACCCCATGAATCGCAGCACGCCAGGCCTCCCTGTCCATCACCAACTCCCGGAGTTCACTCAGACTCACGTCCATCGAGTCAGTGATGCCATCCAGCCATCTCATCCATATGAAAAAAATTTCTGTCTTCTAAGCACAAGAAATAATTTTAGTTTTTCTTTTTTTAAAAAAATACTTTACTGAAGAGATGAATACATATTTTAATCATTTTCAATCATATGTATATATATTTTAACCACTTTTTTGCTGGAGTGCATGCAAAGTCGCTTCATTGTGTCTGACTCATTGCAACCCTATGGACTGTAGCCTGCCAGGCTCCTTTGTCCATGGGATTCTCTAGGCAAGAATACTGGAGTGGGGTGCCATGCCCTCCTCCAGGGGACTGAACCCACATCTCTTACATCTCCTGCACTGGCAGGCAGGTTCTGTACCACTAGCACCACCAGAGAAGCCCTTTTGGTGGCGTAGGTGCATGTTATTGGTTTTCTTTCAGATTAACCTTTTTTTAAAAAAAATTATTTATTTAATTGGAGGCTAATTACTTTACAATATTGTAGTGGTTTTTGCCATACATCAACATGAATCAGCCACAGGCGCACATGTGTTCCCCATCCAGAACCCCCCTCCCACCTCCTCCCCATCCCATCCCCCAGGGTCATCCCTTGGCACCAGCCCTGAGCATCCTGTCTCATGTATCGAACCTGCACCAACAATCTGCTTCACATGTGATAATATACACGTTTCAATGCCACCCTCTCAAATCATCCCACCCTGGCCTTCTCCCACAGAGTCCAAAAGACTGTTTTTTACATCTGTGTCTCTTTTGTTGTCTCGCATATAGGGTTATCGTTACCATCTTTCTAAATGCCATATATATGTGTTAGTATACTGTATTGGTGTTTTTTTTTTTTTCTGGCTTACTTCACTCTGTATAATAGGCTCTAGTTTCATCCACCTCATTAGAACTGATTCAGATGTATTCTTTTTAATGGCTGAGTAATACTCCATTGTGTATATGCACCACAGCTTTCTTACCCATTCATCTGCTGATGGACATCTAGGTTGCTTCCATGACCTGGCTATTATAAATAGTGCTGCGATGAACACTGGGGTACACGTGTCTCTTTCAATTCTGGTTTCCTCGGTGTGTATGCCCAGCAGTGGGATTGCTGGGTCATAAGGCAGCTCTATTTCAAGTTTTTTAAGGAATCTCCACACTGTTCTCCATAGTGGCTGTACTAGTTTGCATTCCCACCAACAGTGTAAGAGGGTTCCCTTTTCTCCACACCCTCTCCAGCATTTATTGTTTGTAGACTCTTTGATAGCAGCTATTCTGACTGGCATGTGATGGCACCTCACTGTGGTTTTGATTTGCATCTCTGATAATAAGTGATGTTGAGCATCTTTTCATCTGTTTGTTAGCCATCTGTATGTCTTCTCTGGAGAAATGTCTGTTTAGTCCTTTGGCCCATTTTTTGATGGGGTCATTTATTTTTCTGGAATTGAGCTGCAGGAGCTGCTTGCATATTTTTGAGATTGATTCTTTGTCAGTTGCTTCGTTTGCTGATATTTTCTCCCATTCTGAAGGCTCTTTGCTTATAAGTTTCCTTCATTGTGCAAAAGCTTTTAAGTTTCATTAGATCCCATTTGTTTATCTCAGTTTTATCTCAGATTAACCACTTTTAAGTGTACAGTTCTTTGCCATTAAGTACATTCACAATGCTGAGCCACTATCACTGCCATCCATTCCCAAAACTTTTTAAAATATCTTTTTAAAAAATTATCTCAATAAATTGGTTTATAATAGTATAGGTGTTTCAGGTGTTTATATCTTGACTTCTGTACACACTACAGCATGCTAGCCACCAAAAGCTTAGCTTCCATCCATTACCATACAGTTAATCCCCTTTACCCATTTCACCCTCCCCCTCCCCTTCCCCTCTGGTACCTGCTACTCTGTTCTCTGTATCTACACAGACACATATATTCTTGTATGTGCTCACTGAACCAAAGACACCACTGATTATAAAGTGTAACCACCAAGGCGAAAAAAACCTGCCAATTAAACTATAATACATCAACTATATATGAGCAACCTGGTATCAAAGATGTAAACGTGAAAACATGGGCATCTCAGAATCAATGAAATATGGTATAAACTTAACCTAGTTGATAAGTAGGTCCCTTGAAAATGGAAACTAGTTTTGGTTTCTAGTACCATAGAGGCCGGCTGCCACCTTGACCTCCCTGGTTAGCTGACTTTCCATGTCTGGACCACGCTATGTGGTCCAGAAAGAAAAGATGTGTCTTTTAAATAGAGGCCTCAGAAACAGCGAGGAGCCTGAACACCCTCTCAAATCCATTTTCATGGCCTCCATCATAAATAATGCAATATTCTAGCTAGGTTTCCTGCCTCCTCTTTCCACAATCTACAAGTCAGCCTATTCAGATGCCAAATTAAACTTCCTAAACCTCGTCAACAAACCACTGCTCCTCTTTGCCTTCTGCTGATTATTGCTCTCCTGCCTCTAAACTTCTAAAGTGACTCTCTACTGAATACAGGTTAAAATTCAAGTTCCTAAACTTGGCAACCAAAACCCTTGGACTTAGTCTGTCCATCTCACCCACAAGCTCACACCCACCCAACATTCAGGCCAATCCGAACTATTCGCAGTTCTCCAGTTCAGAGGGAAATAAAAAGTCCACACCCCATCATAGATACACCGTAACAACTTCTTGCAGTTCCACCAAACACCCAGTATTCTCCCATACTTCAGACTCTGTTGTTCCCTCTGTCAAGAATGCCTTGTTCAGTTCTCCTTGTTAATTCCAACATCCTCAGTCTCATTTCAATTGTTTCATTAAAAGACCTCCCTTTCTGACTTTTAATCTGAGCTACATGGTCCTCTTGCTATGTTTCAAAAGTATCCTGTATGTAATTCATCATGCCATGTATCGTAAGGAGCATGACCGTAAATTCAATTCACTATGTTATACAAGTCTAGGACCCAAATGATACCAATAGTTCCAAGATGTCAAGTAAACCTATTAATAAAATGAACATCTCAACTAAAGCAAAGATCTAGGCAATGAGCTGATTTCTCCTGCCAAGCCTGATAATGTCCTTCACATTCCAAGTCATAAAATATTCTTCCCCTTTCTTATATACACCTTTTATTTGGAATGTCTATTATGGACCTACATGGAAGCTCATCATACAGCATTCATTCATTCATCAAATATTAATACTTATTGAATGTCTGAAATGATGAATGATAATAAAATGGACAAAACAGATACTATATCTTTAAGAAGCTTTTCTAGCAAGAAAGACATTTACAACTATTGTTATCAGTAATTTAAATTCAAATGCTGAAAGTGATGTGAAGGAGATGTACAGATACTAACTTTCTGATTCTATCAACTTTTAACAACAGCAGGGATTAAGGCAGGGAAAGGAGGCTGAGAAAGGATGAGAGAAAAGAAGCTGAAAAAAGGAGGCAAAGAAAAGTCCAAGTTTTATACTGTTTTACTGTGATTCACAATAAGTAACAGTTCCTATGAGCAAGAGTGAAAACACATAATACCTACACATAAACATATGCATATTTCATTTATATATGATATTCATATGTAAGTTTTAAAGTTTACCAAACCGCACTATTACAGTGTGCAATGCTCTCTAATATTCTCTATTTATTCAATTAAAAATAAAATGTAACAACAACAAAATTCTGGCTGCTATCTACTTAATCAATTTCACAATCCACCAAATTGATTTCATGCCTCACTAAATTGATTTCATGACTCACCAGTGAGTCTTGACATGTAGTTTGAAAATACCATAGAAGCAGTTTTTTCACTCTCATCTTTTGCCTCATTGCAACAAATACCACTCTCCAGAAAATCTTAAAAGAATTCTGTCTGCTAGAGTAACATAAGGGAAACAAAGAAGCAGTAAATCATGGTTCTGATACCCTGGTGGATCAGGAAATAAAGGAATCTTAGTCAAACTGCAGATGGGATATTTAAGAAAACGGATTCCTCATAAAAAAGTTAAAAATAGAACTGCCACATGATCCAGCAATTTCACTTCTGGGTATTTACTCGAAGAAAACGAAAACGCCAATTCAAAAATATATATGCATACCCATGTTCACTGCAGACAAATACCACTCTCCAGAAAATCTTAAAAGAATTTTGTCTGCTAGAGTAACATAAGGGAAACAAAGAAGCAGTAAATCATGGTTCTGATACCCTGGTGGATCAGGAAATAAAGGAATCTTAGTCAAACTGCAGATGGGATATTTAAGAAAACGGATTCCTCATAAAAAAGTTAAAAATAGAACTGCCACATGATCCAGCAATTTCACTTCTGGGTATGTACTCGAAGAAAACGAAAACGCCAATTCAAAAATATATATGCATACCCATTGTTCACTGCAGCATTACTTACAATAACCCAGATACGGAAGCAAGCTAAAAGGCCATCAATGGATAAACAAGATGTGGAGATATATAATACGTACACACACAATGGGACATTACTCAGCCATTAAAAAAATGAAATCGTGCTACCTGTGACAACATGGACGGATTTAGAGCATATTATGCTAAATGAAACGTCAGACAGAGAAAGACAAATATCATATGGTCTCACTTATGTGTGGGATCTGAAAAGCAAAGTAAATGAACAAAACAAGATGAAAACAGACCGACAGACAACAGACAGGTGGCTGCCAGAGGAGAGTGGGGTGCGGGGGGCCAGAATAGCTGAAAGCGATGGAGAGACACAGACCTGCAGTCATAAAAGAAATGAACCACAGGAATACAGCACGCAGCACAAGGAATACGGTCAGTATTAGCGGAACAGCTCTGCACGGGGCCAGATGGCTACTAGACTTCTCACAGTCATCAGTTCAGTGTGTATGCAAGTATCGAGTGACAGCGGAGCACCCCTGCAACTCACATACATCAGCCACATTGCTGCTCTCGTCACTAGGTTGTGTCTGACTTTTTTGCAACCCCATGGACTGTGCAGCCCACCAGGCTCCTCCATCCATGGGATTTCCCAGACAAGAATACAGGAGTGGGTTGCCATTTCCTTCTCCAGGGTATTTTCCCAACCCAGGGATCGAACCCGCATCTCCTGCACTGGCAGGTGGATTCTTTACCACTGGACCACCAGAGAAGCCTTACATCCACTATGAGTGAGTGAAGAGGGATTTCCCAGACAAGAATACTGGAGTGGGTTGCCATTTCCTTCTCCAGGGTATTTTCCCAACCCAGGGATCGAACCCGCATCTCCTGCACTGGCAGGCGGATTCTTTACCACTGGACCACCAGAGAAGCCTTACATCCACTATGAGTAAGTGAAGTCGCTCAGTCGTGTCCGACTCTTTGCGACTCCATGGGAGTTTCCAGACAAGAGTACTGGAGTGGGTTGCCATCTCCTTCTCCAAAGACTATACTTCACATAAAAACCATTTTTTTTTAAATTCCTGGAGATCTTATTAGAAAACAAAGATGGTGATCAGAGAGCTGGGTGCAATGGCTAAATTTTCCTAACAGTTACATTAGCAACATATCCCAGATCTCCATGAATTCTGCCCCAGAGCCTCCTGTTCTCTCAGCTTCAATACCATAGACCATCATGCCTCTCACTACTGCCTGGGGCTGAGGCAATCTCCTCACCTAGCACACAGCAGATGGGACATGAAAGAAACCCGTGCTTTGTTCCTAAGCTATAACTCTGGGTACATTTCACACTGCTATACATGGCAGTTCCATTCAAGAGTACCTCTAGGGCTATTATAATTTGCCAAAATACTGAATTAAATGTTCTTTTCCAGACAGCTCATTTACGAGGTGAAAAGGCCAAAGAGGTGTCCCCTGAACCCTGCACAATGTCTGAAAAATGCCAGAAGGAAGAAGAATGGGAATAAACAATATCAAGGTCCTTAGAAGATACATATGTAAGTCATGTATGGATGTGAGAGTTGGACTGTGAACAAAGCTGAGCACCGAAGAATTGATGCCTTTGATGTGGTATTGGAGAAGACTCTTGAGTCCCTTGGACTGCAAGGAGATCCAACCAGTCCATTCTAAAGGAGATCAGGCCTGGGTGTTCTTTGGAAGGAATGATGCTAAAGCTGAAACTCCAGTACTTTGGCCACCTCATGCAAAGAGTTGACTCATTGGAAAAGACTCTGATGCTGGGAGGGATTGGGGGCAGGAGGAGAAGGGACAACAGAGGATGAGACAGCTGGATGGCATCACTGACTCAATCGACATGAGTTTGAGTAAACTCCAGGAGTTGGTGATGGACAGGGAGGCCTGGCGTGCTGCGATTCATGGGGTTGCAGAGTCGGACACGACTAAGCAACTGAACTGAACTGAACTGAACTGAACTAGAAGATATAGGAATACATTAAATGACCCAATGGGGAGAATCAGGAATATCCTGTATTGACCCTAAGGAGCTTCCCTGGAAAGGGGTCGCACTAACTTACATGTTGGAGTCCTGATGTTAGTGCAGCAAAGGTTCTGTTCATTTTAAGTGAAAAAGTGATTCCCATTATGTTTTCTCTTTTTCATACTTTTGTGGGGTAGGATTGTCATTTAGAGTGAAGAAAATAAAAGAAGTTAAGGTTTCCATAGGCGCTATTAAATATATAAGAAAAAGGTATAATAAGAATAGTTTTTTTTTCTTTTTCCTCCTTTAAGCTGTTCTGATATATCAGTGGAGAATAAGTAGGACAAGCCTTCCTTTTCTGTCATTTCCCTCCCCTCATGCTTATACAACATATTCCCTAACCTGCAAGCCATCAGCTTCCTCTGTACATTTAACTCAAAAGCTGCACACAAAAGAAAAGACTCTGATGCTGGGAGGGATTGGGGGCAGGAGGAAAAGGGGACGACAGAGGGTGAGATGGCTGGATGGCATCACTGACTCAATGGATATGGGTTTGGATGAACTCTAGGAGTTGGTGATGGACAGGGAGGCCTGGTGTGCTGCAGTTCATAGGGTCGCAAAGGGTTGGACATGACTGAGCAACTGAACTGAACTGAACTGAAGGATCCTATGCAGTATTATTATTCCCACTTTACAGACTAAAAATAGGCTCAGAGAAAGGAGTTGGCGCTCAAACCCAGGAATGTCTGGATCCAAAGTTCAACCTCTTATTCAACACAGTGTTTTGTTTTGTTTTGTTTTTTAATGGAAAAAATCCCTGAGGATTTCTTGCAAAGGCTTTTGGTTGTGTTTGAACCCAGAGCATCAGAGCACCAAGGAATAAGCCTGCTCTCTTTGTGGGTGACTAAAATTTGTCCAAAATAAAAGCTACCTTCTAAAGTAAGCAGACAACTGACCACCAACTGGGAATTGCCACATTGACATAATGCTGTTGCCAGCAGCTCTCAATGAAAAACAAAACAAAACTCTCTAGAAAATGCTACGGAAGGGGGAGGCAGAGGGAATCTCCTTCCAGAGCTAGCCCAGGCCAGGTCTGTCTGCTGGGGACAGCTGGGTGAAGCTATCAGAAGACCCAGATGACCTACAGAGAACCCTTCCAATATTGAGACTCTGAGACAGTAGGCAACAGGTTCCCTGTTAGAGGGGGCAAATTTTTGTTTACTTTCAGACACCTGAACTCCCTTATATGTCATATTTGTAAATGACATTAAAGTATCTTCAATGTGAACATTGAAATTTCACAATTTTTAATGAACTTCTCTGTGATTCAGCCGATTTCAGTTCAGTTCAGTCACTCAGTCATTTCCTACTATTTGCAATCCCATGGACTGCAGCACGCCAGGCTTCCCTGTCAATCACCAACTCCCAGAGCTTATTCAAACTTATGTCCATCGAGTTGCTGATGCCATCCAACCACTCATCCTCTGAAGCTCCAATACTTTGGCCACCTGATGTGAAAAACTGACTCACTGGAAAAGACCTTGATGCTGGGAAACACTGAAGGCAGAAGAAGGGGATGACAGTTGATTTCATGGATAAAGCAAATGTACCTAAAAGAAGGAGCTAAAATCTACAAGGGAAAGATGTGTTTTCAAACACCCACTGAGTACTCATCAAGCACCATTTTATATAAAGATGATATTGCAACTGAGGGAAAAAAAATTATTATAGGTAGGTAGGCTGCAGCCCATGGGGTCGTGAAGAGTCAGACACCACTGAGTGGCTTCGCTTTGACTTTTCACTTTCATGCACTGGAGAAGGAAATGGCAACCCACTCCGGTGTTCTTGCCTAGAAAATCCCAGGGATGGGGGAGCCTGGTGGGCTGCCATCTATGAGGTCGCACAGAGTCAGGCACGACTGAAGCGACTTAGCAGCAGCAGCAGCAACTTACTAGAAGAGGTCTGCTATAAGCAAATCTAGGTAATTCTAGTTGGTTACTTCCACTTCTTATTCATTTGTCATTTATTTTCTATTTTTAAAAACATTTGTTTATTTTTGCTTTTATTTCCAGGATCCTGGAAGGTGGATCATAGAGGATCCTGCTGTGATTTATGTCAGAGTGTTTTGCCTATGTTCTTCTTTAGGAGTTTTATAGTTTCTGGTCTTACATTTAGATCTTCAATCCATTTTGAGTTTATTTTTGTGTATGGTGTTAGAAAGTGATCTAGTTTAATTCTTCTACAAGTGGTTGACCAGTTTTCCCAGCACCACTTGTTAAAGAGATGGAGCCAATTATACAGAGTGAAGTAAGCCAGAAAGAAAAACACCAATACAGTATACTAACACATATATATGGAATTTAGAAAGATGGTAATGATAACCCTGTATGCGAGACAGCAAAAGAGACACAGATGTATAGAATGGACTTTTGGACTCTGAGGGAGAGGGAGAGGGTGGGAGAATTTGGGAGAATGGCACTGAAACATGTATATTATCAGTAAGAAACGAATCGCCAGTCTATGTTTGATACAGGATACAGGATGCTGGGGGCTGGTGCAAGGGGATGATCCAAAGAGATGATACGGGGTGGGAGGTGGGGGGGAGTTCAGGATTGGGAACTCATGTACACCCATGGTGGATTCGTGTCAATGTATGGCAAAACCAATACAGTATTGTAAAGTAAAATAAAGTAAAAATAAAAATTAAAAATAAATAAATTTAAAAAAAAATAAAAACATCTCCTTTCTTTTTTTCCCATTCTTATTGACGAATAATTAACAAATATAATTGTGTATATATTAAAGTATACAACATGATTTGACATACATATATACACTGTGCAATGATGATCAAGATCATACACGTGTTACTTATATCTCCTGTAATACAGATGAACAGTTCATTATTTTATGCTGATAAAGAATACACATTCTGCAATTAACATCACCTGGGTTCAAACTGCCACTTTGCCACTTGCTACTATGTGATTTGGACAAATGACAAGTTTTCTCCAAGTCTCAGTTTTCATCATCTATAAAATGGGTGTAATAATGGAGACTTAGATAAGCAATAGTGTAAGCTGAAAGAAACCATCAAGAATTTAATTAAGAAACACATTAATTTGTGACTATAAATAACCAATTTCCTTCTATTACTGTTTTTCCTTGATACATTTTTCAGAACTATTTAATATTTATATTAGTACAAAAACTTTGGGCTTCCCTGGTAGCTCAGATGGTAAAGCATCTGCCTACAATGCGGGAGACTCGGGTTCAATCCCTGGGTCGGGAAGATCCCCTGGAAAAGGAAATAGCAACTCACTCTAGTATTCATGCCTGGAAAATCACATGGACCGAGGAGCCTGGTGGGCTACAGTCCATGGGGTCACAAAGAGACGGACACGACAGAGAAACTTCACTTCTTCACTTCACAAAAACTTTTAATGTACTATTTTTAAAAGAACAGTTTTCTATGTAAACAATTTTATATATATCAGGGATGAACTGCTTTAACATATTTCCATCCTAGTAATTGTTTAAAAGAACAGAGACAGTAATAAAACTTTTATTCCTCTGAATATCATGGGGATAAATTACATTATTGTTTCTTTTTTTGTCCTTTTTTCAATGAAACTGGCCATTTAAAGGAAAACTACTTCTAGTAAAACATAAACAAAAGGTTGAAAATTCATTTAACTGTGTCAATTAAAACAGAACTTGTTTTAGTTTTGTTCTATGGGTTCTTATTCTAAATGGCAATCCACTCTAGGACTGTTGCCTGGAAAATTCCATGGAAAGAGGAGCCTGGTAGGCTACAGTCCACAGGGTCGTGAAGAGTTGGACACGACTGAGCGACTTCACTTCACTTCATGTTGAAATAAGGAATAAGACAATGGCACCCCACTCCAGTACTCTTGCCTAGAAAATCCCATGGAAGGAGGAGCCTGGTAGGCTGTGGTCCATGGGGTCGCTGAGGGTCGGACATGACCGAGCAACTTCACTTTCAGTTTTCACTTTCATGAATTGGGGAAGGAAACGGCAATCCACTCCAGTGTTCTTGCTTGGAGAATCCCAGGGACGGTGGCGCCTGGTGGGCTGCCGTCTATGGGGTTGCACAGAGTCAGACACGACTAAAGCGACTTAGCGGCAGCAGCAGCAGGGAGTAGGTATCTGATACAACAATCTTAAAGGAGGCGCCTATACATAAATCTTGTTATTCAGCACGTGTGTGTGTGCTCGGTCACTTCAGTCACGTCTGACTCTTTGCAACCCTATGGACGATAACCCGCCAGGCTCCTCTGTCCATGAGATTCTCCAGGCAAGAATACTGGAGTGGGTTGCCAGGCCCTCCTCCAGGGGACCTTCCTGACCCAGGAGATTGAACCTATGTCTCCTATGTCTCCTGTATTGCAGGTGGATTCTTTACCCC
>SJXQ01007997.1:0-120932 GCA_006408695.1 Aepyceros melampus | reverse complement strand
TGGAGAATCTCATGGAGGGAGGAGCCTGGTAGGCTACAGTCCATGGGGTCGCAAAGAGTCGGACACGACTGAGCGACTTCACTTCACTTAAAATATGACAGATAAAAGATTAAGAATCTATTTACCAAAATGCTACCAACTTCTGCAGAGAAAATTTAATGTTAACACTATGTACAAACTGTGATTACATCATCGATACACTGATTTAATGTAAAACAGATTGACTAAACAAGTCATCCCCTCACCCTACCACCTACCACAGTGCTGTTTGAACCACAGTGGATTCAGGTTCAGAGGTGGGCTGAGATTGAGGATATGAGCAATTTTACTCTTTTTCAAATAAGGAATGCATGCTTTAGATCTGAAAGCAAAAGAAAACACAAGTCAAACTGCTAGCTTTCTAACAGCTTCATTACTTTTTAAAATTATATGTTAAACTACTTCTACAGAGCAACTGAACTTGTTCAGTAACTTACAGGATATTTTCTTGGGTTTTTTTTTCCCATTTATCGAGAATGAAGATAGCAAAAGCAACTAACATTCATTCTTTGAAACTTTATATAATGGCCTGAAAATATGATCTGCCTGATGAAAACAATCAAGTAAGTAGAACATTAGCCTTAAATCCAACTTAGATTATCTTCAACTACGTCATTCCAAGTCAGACAGACCTGGTTCAGAGTCTCCTTCTGCCCTTCATTGTGTGATCTGCAACAAATATATATAGTATTCTGATTCTCAGTTTTCTCATTTGCAAATGCTGATAATACTTGTTACTATCTAGGACTAACCAAGGGATTAAAATGAGACAATATATATGAGGTACTTAGAATAGTACATATATTAAACATGAAATAAACAACTGAAATTATTAGTATTCACATTCTGATTTTTTTCATCTTAGTAGGTATGGTATTCCTACCATAAAGGAACTGTTAAGTTAATAACATTAACTCCCAACACATTACCAAACTTAATCTGTGCCAACACACAATGCAATATTCCTTTGGGGGCAATTTTAGTTGTTTTTTTAAATCTCATTCAAAAAGGTAGGTATTTTACAAAAGACACAGGTCCAATATTTTTAAATAACTATTAAGCTATAATACACAGCTTAATAACATACTGTAGCTTACTAACTTCATAGTGTTTAATTTCACATTCAATAACTTCTAGGACTTGAAACTAGTCCATTCTTCTTAAGTTAGTTTCTTTCTTATCAATGTACAAAATTCTTGTTACCATCTGCAATGTCATTTTAAATTTATAAACCAAATACAATTAATATCACTAAAGCAAAGGGTTTTTGTACATATTGTTTTTCCATTCCAGAGGTACTTCACATTTATGAGAGTGAGAAAGAAGGACAAACAACATTACAGCTGATAGTCATTAGAATAGTGAAGCCGCACCTCAAAACATCAATAGGAAACAAAGAACCTATTCCAAGCAGTAAGACCATGTTTCACACTCAAAGGAAAGAGTTCATTTCATTTACATTATAAACATGAGCTTCTCCTTTGATCTATTAAACAAAACCTTTCCACCAGCACTTTGCTTGCCTAACCCTCAGCATCACTAACCCTAACCAGGTACATTTTCCATGGCAACATGCCCTATCTTATTCATTATACTGAATAACTCTTAGCACCACACTTAGATACTAGTATCCTGAGCTTAATAAAGCAGCTAAGTTCACTGTGTGCTAGGCACTGATTCTTAGCTTTCACATGAATCATGTTACTTTGAGTGCTGTAAGCTCAAAGGCCTACAGGGCATTTGAGTAAATGAATAAGGTGAGCTGGGTATAAGAAAGATCAATTGTTCTTGATAAAAATACAGTTGAGCCTTATTACAGAATTTCTATAAGCATGCATTTAACATGATACAAACACATATAATACCAGAGAGGATAAGTTAAGTGTTAGTTGCTCAGTCGTGTCTGGCTCTTTGTGACCCCATGGACTGTAGCCCTCCAGGCTTCTCAGCCCATGGAATTTTCCAGGCAAGAATACTGGAGTGGGTAGCCATTCCCTTCTCCAGGGGATTTTTCCAACCTAGGGATCAAACCCAGGTCTTCTGCACTGCAGGTGGATTCTTTACCATCTGAACCATGACGGAAGCCCATTGGAGATGATCTGTTTAATTAAAACTTAGAAATACAAATACGGATTGACTAGATTTCAAACTGATTGCTAACCTATTCAAATATGTTCACAACTAGTTCTCTGACAAAGCACTGCAACACTCATAGCTGTTTTTTTCTTTTAAGTATTTACTTATTTGGCCGCTCCAGGTATTATCTGTATCATGTGGCATCTAGCTCCTGACCAGGGATCGAACCTGGGCCTCCTGCATTAGGAACAAGGAATCTTAGCTATTGGACCACCAGGAAAGTCTCTCCCACAGCTCTTCAACTTACGTAAGATAGGTGCCTCTGGTGTTGACGTTCATCATCAAATCCACTTTCTTCGTAGGTGTTTCCAATGTGTTGGTCAAGCTAATTGCACTGGCATTATTCACCAAAATATCAATTCCTGTTTTCAAATAATCAACTTCTTAGTAATGTCATTTAGACTTTACAACAGAAAGAAATAAATAATATTTATATAGTTGAATCCTGAGTTCACAAACACTTCTTTAGATAATATGACTGACCAATTTACCAGCGTAGGACTCAATAGCTATGTCAAAACAGTACGCAAATGATTTTCACTGTTACTATGAAGACATCATCAGGGTTCCACAGGAAACTACAAGGACGCTTAGCCCTCGGTAGTTTGTAGCTTCTGTCCTTATCTGTTCTCTTAATTACTGATCTCTTAATTACTGATCTCCAAGAACCTGAGGTCAACTTCCTTAAAGTTTTCCCTCCTCTCCAGCATCTTTCCAAGGTCTGCCTTCCTTCCAAGGACACCAGTCTCCCTTCCCCCTTGAAGGCCCTTACTTAAATGAAAGAGCTCCTTTCTGGTCTTGGAACTGGGAAAATAGAAATGACTTAGAGTTTCAATTCTAGGCAAATCATCAAAGTAGACAAACTTATACACAAAATAAATTAAATCTAGAATCATAATTATTCTGCATATTCTATCTAGTCCTTATCCATATGTAACATTTATGGCTACAAGCTTAAATAATGTTAAATGAAAATGGTAAAATACAAAAGCATCTCAACACACTTTTGCACTTCTACATGGCCTTCATAATTCATTTTTTCCAAACTAAAGTACAGTTGATTTGCAACATCAATTTCTGATAGACAGTAAAGTGACTCAGTTTTACATATATATACATTCTTTTTTATATTCTTTTCCATCATGCTTTATCTCAGGATATTGAATATAGCTCCCTGAACTATACATTTGGATCTCGTTGCTCATCCATTCTATATGTAATGGTTTGTACCTGCTGATACCAAGCTCCCAGTCCTTCCCTCCCCACCCCTCTCCCACCTGGCAACCCCAGGTCTGTTCTCTGTGTCTGTGTGTCTGTTCCTATTTCATAGATAAGTGCATTTGTGTCATATTTTAGATACTACATATAAGTAATACCACAGGGTATGTCTCTTTCTGACTTATTTCATTTAGTATGATCATCTCTAGCTGCATCCACGTTGCTGCCAAAATTCTTTTTAAAGAACATTTAATATTCTATCAAATAGATATATGACAACTTCTATTGCTGGGGTTAGACTGTTGCCATAAACGTCTTTTACTATTCTCTTGACTTTGCTTTGCCCCTCTCTCACATTGTGTGAATAATGGTTTAAATGAGGTTATTGTGAGTGAGTGAGTGAGTGACAATTGCTCAGTTATGTTCGATTCTTTGCGACCCCATGGACTGTAGCCTGCCAGTCTCCTCTGTCCATGGGATTCCCCAGGAAAGAATACTGGAGTGGGTTGCCATTTCCTTCTCCAGGGGATCTTCCCGACCCAGGAATAGAACATGGGTCTCTGAACTGCAGGCAGATTCTTTATCATCTGGGCCACCAGGGAAGCCAACTATTAAGAGGCATTTCTAAGTTTAAAGACAGGTCAACTTGAAAAGTATTAGCAGATACATGCTTGACTTTATCTTATAATCCACAGACAATACATTGAATACGTAATGAATCCATACACCTTTTCCAAAGGAATACCCGAGACTGAAGTAGCAATAAAGTTATAAATGACAATCAACAATCAGATGAAATAATTTAGATGAACCTTTATCTCTCGAAAAGATGGGGACTGGGAAAAGTGATCAGAAAGGAGATATAATGTGCTTTTAATTTTGTATGAAAAATAATTTTCAGTTCCATGTTGCTGAATATAGTTCTGTCTTTGCCAAATAAATCCTCTAGTGAGCCCCAAAGCAAATGGAAGTAGATGAGGACTGAAGCTTCAGATTGTGAAAACTGGATCTGACTTGTCAATGATAAAGAAAAAAAACTGGGTCCAATTAAGAGGTAACAAAATTTTTAGACTCAGATGAGCCAAATAAAAATATTAGGTTGGTGCAAAAGTAATTTAGATTTTGCACTGTTGAACTTTTCCATTTGATATTAAAATGTATTCTTAAATAAATGTGGTTATGTTATACATCATTTTAATGCACATTTCTTGCTAATGAATTATTACTTGCTGTTTATTTTATATGTATTTTAGACTATGGAAATAATGTTGGACAAAAAGTAAAACTCGAGATTTTCTTATGTATGTTCAAAATGAGTCATAAAGCAGCAGAGACAACTCACAACATCAACAATGCATTTGGCCCAGGAACTGCTAATGAACGTTCAGTGCAGTGGTGGTTCTAGAAGTTTTGCAAAGGAGATGAGAGCCTTGAAGATGAGGAGAATAGTGGCCAACCATCAGAAGCTGACAATGACCAAGTGAGAGGATAATTGAAGCTGGTCCTCTTACAACTACACGAGAAGTTGCCCAAGAACTCAACATAGACCATTCTGTGGTCATTTGGCAGTTGAAGCAAATTAGAAATGTGAAAATGAAAAAGCTTGATAAGCAGGTGCCTCATGAGCTGACAGCAAATCAAAAAAATCATTTAAGTGCGGTCTTCTCTTATTGCAGACAACAACAACAAACCATTTCTCGATTGGATTTTGACGTGACAAAAAGTGGTTTTATACAACTGGCCATGACCAGCTCAGTGGCTGAATCGAAAAGAAGCTCCAAAGCTTCTTCCCAGAGCCAAACCTGCACCAGAAAAAGGGTCACGGTCACTGTTTGGTGGTCTGCTGCGAGCCTGGTTCACTACAGCTTTCTGAATCCCAGCAAAACCACTACATCTGAGAGAGATGCTCAGCAATCGATGAGATGCACAGAAAACTGCAATGCCTGCAGCCAGCACAGGTTAACAGAAAAGGCCCAATTCTTCTTTACAGCAACACCTGACTCCACATAGCACAACCAACGTTTGAAAAGTTGAGTGAACTGGGCTAGGAAGTTTTGCCTCATCTGCCATATTCACTTGTCCTCTAACCGACTACAACTTCTTAAGCATCTCAACAACATTTTGCTGGGGAAATGCTTCTACAACCAGCAAGATGAAGAAAATGCCTTCCCAGAGTTCATTGAATCCTGAAGCATGTATTTTTATACTACAGGAATAAACAAACTTATTTCTTGTTGGCAAAATTGTGTCGACTGTAATGGTTCCTATTTTGATTAATAAAGATTCAGGGTCTGAAACCATAATTACTTCTGCACCAACCTAACAGATCAGGGATGGGACTTCCCTGGTGGTCCAGTGGTTAAGGTTCCAGGCTTCCAATGCAAAGGGCACAGGTTCAGTCCCTGGCTGGGGAACTAAGATTCCACATGCCACGTGGTACAGCCAAAAAAAAATTTTTTTTAATGAATCAGGGCACAATGGTGGGAAATGATACAGAAGAAAAGGCATGTATGTATGCCTGCTGCAGAAAAAAAGATGGCAGGAAAGATTATATCTGTGGTTTATGAAACAGCATAATCTACTCAAGGCCTAAAAACTCTGAAGATGAAGGAAGACAAGGTGATAGGCAGTACTATGTGGCAAAGGTCCCCAAGGGGTAACAGGGAAAGTATCATCCACTGCTCAGGACTTTGTTAAGGATAATTCCCTGGCAGACAGAAAAGTTAGGAGAAAGGTAAAGTCTTCTCTAAAGGCAGACTTCAAAGGCCTACAAAACTCCAAACCACACCATAACAGCAGCAACCACAGTATGGAACTGAGACCAAACAAACGAAAAATAAAGGCTTAGAAGATCTGGGGATAAAAAATACAGAGAGAAGAAAAGAGCAGGCCGTGAATCATCTCACAAATGTGACATCCATCCTGATTAGGAGGTAGCAACAGTTGAGTTGCTGAGCAGAACTCACCAAAGAATTAAGATTCTGCATTGTTATGCCAGAAAAGCAGAAGTTCATGGGCAAATGGAAAGCAAAATATTTTAAATACATCAATGTGGATACTAAGGAGGAGGGAAGGAAATGTTAGGGAAGATTTCCAAAAGAGAGGTAACTCTACCACCAATTTGCACTTTAACAAGAAAACACAAGTTTCAGATGCCCATCTCAACAACAGTAGGAAAATACACTGGCAGATTTTCTTCCCCCAAAGATATGAAGAGTATATCTTCTCTCTTTTTAAAGTCTTCATTGAACTTCTTACCATACCGCTTGATTATGTTTTGGCTTTGTGGCTGCGAGGCATATGGAATCGTAGCTCCTTGACCAGGGATTGAACCTGCACTCTCTGCACTGGAAGGCAAAGTCCTAACCACTGGACCACCAGGGAAGTCCAAAGCATATCTTCTTGACTGAAGATTTCTACCAACTCAGCTAAGTTCCAGGACATGAATGCCAAATCAATTAATATGGATCAACTGGCTTCTGAAGAAACAAAAAACAAGATTTGCTTTTGTCCCTTTCATTTTCTCTGTCTGTTCCTGGGAAAGTAGATCACTTGATAGACAAAGTTGGATCAATTCCACATTGAAGATGCTGAAGGAATGATGCCAGGTTCAATGGAAGACAGTCTAAGCCATGGTAGCTAAACCAATCAAGACCATCCATGCATCTGAGTGAAACTTCCTTGGTTGGGACAAAACAGAGTTAGGAAATTGGAAAGGAGAGATTTCTAGGCTTTAATTCTTCCAAGAAAGAGATTTCAGTTTGGCTCTTTAATTCTCTGTGGCAACAACAGGAGAAGAAACAAACTTGTGAGATGCCAGCTACTCTGTAAGAGCCCCAGCCTGGAAAGTGGAGGTCTTCACATTTTGACACTCAGGTGCATATTTTCAGACTATGCCGTCACTAACACACAATGTGTAACTCCTTCTGGTGAAGCAGCTCAGACAACACAGTAGAATTCAAGACGGGAAGCTAAAAAGGAGGTGAATTCTGGGCTTATATAGCATGGCCTTCAGTATTATAATTAATGTCCATCTTGACCCATTTCAGAGGTTTCTTGGGACAACACCAGACAACAAGTGAACCGGTCATGTTCTCTAACAGAATTAGAGGACAAAAACTAAGACTGAGAGAGGGCGCGGACCGAGGTGGTGGCAGTCCTCCCCTCAGTTCTGATGGTCTCGTCTCCAGACGGCGTAAACTCCCTCTCAGCTGGCACAAGCAGTGCGTCAATGGAAAGAACTAAAGCTGGATGCATATGGAGAAAGGAAAAGCTCTGTTCTTCCCCCGTCACCACCTTATGCCTTGATTCCTCCCTAAAAAGGAGTGGCTAAACTAATTAGGTTAAATCCTAACTGGCACTAATTGGTCACTTTTCCTAGTAGGTAGAAGTCTCACTTTCAAACTAATTAGGTCACTTTTCCGAGTAGGAAGAAGTCATTTTAGATAAAGGTCCCCCATGTGAATGTGGCTTCTTCTCCTTCTTCCTTCATATTTTGGGCCCTAACACTGGTGGGCTGTAGTCCATGGGGTCGCTACTAGTCGGACACGACTGAGTGACTTCACTTTCACTTTTCACTTGCATGCATTGGAGAAGGAAATGGCAACCCACTCCAGTGTTCTTGCCTGGAGAATCCCAGGGACAGGGGAGCCTGATGGGCTGCCGTCTATGGGGTCGCACAAAGTCGGACACGACTGAAGCGACTTAGAAGCAGCAGCAGCAGTAAGAAGAAGAAGGAAAAAAAAAAAACACCTGGTAATTTTGCATTCTCTCTTGTCTTCTCTCAGAAGCATCACATTACTTTGGGAAAGGTTGTCAGCCAGGGGTAAGATCTTTAATTTAAAGGACGAGATCTCATTTGAGTCAAAGTTTTGTGCTCCAGTCCAGAAGAACATAGCACTCTGCATTGAGAGTTATAAGCATGAGACTTGCTAATAAAGCGTTACCTTGTTCCCCAATATCCTCTGCATACACATAGAGTCTCTGGAATACTATAAGGAGAGAATGGTAATGGTTTGGACAGGATTTGGACACAGCTAGATACCATGTTATAATACCATCAAAGTCTTAGTTCAACTCCTGATACCTGCCTTCTAGGAGATTATGAATTAATTGAGGGAAAAGAAAAAAACACTAAGATCTGAAGTTCTACAAGAGGAGGACCAAAGGAATGTTTTAGGAACTCAGAGAAAGAAAAATGTACATTTCTGATTACTTGGCATAGTCGGGAAATTGGCTTCGTGAAGTAGATGAGATTTAAGCACAAAAATTTCAAAAGCAAAGAAGGGATCATTTCAGGAAGGGTTGGAAGTGGAGGAGTGGGCACTGGAGGAGTTTGAGGAATGGGAAGAGAAAAGGTGAAAAGGCAAAAAAAAAAAAATCAAGTTCAGGAAATGGAAGCAAACTGTTTTGGCTGGATTAGAGTTTACACAGGCATATAGAAAGAAGATGGAGTCAAAACAAGTCTGTTAACATCAGAATGCAAAATATCTTGAAAGCCAATAGGTAATCTGCACTTTACTCAATAAATATTGAAAAGTCACCCACTGATGGGTTACATGAAGACAAGTGGATGCGTCCTGGTGCATGTTATGGTCAAGGTCTTAACTCTACCTTGGATGAAAGATTGGTTATATTAAAAATAATTTTTAACAATTATTCAATTACTCATCAGATGGTTTTAAGCTGTGCTTCTGTAGGAACAAATATTTATTTCTGCCTATAATCTGAAGACTTAGAGAGTAAAAATATCAAAAGAAAGTTAAAAATTAAAACGATAGTTATACCAATACTTTACCAATATTCAATCATTATCCAGAATGAAGGCATTACCTCCAAATTTTTCCACTGCCTTCTCCACAGCACTGCTGATTTGCTCTTCATCTCTTACATCGACAATACATGGCAAAGCCTGTCCTCCAGCTGCTTTGACTACAAAGGATAAATAAAGATGCATTCAAATATTTAAACTTTCATCAACACCAAACCTCTGACATGAGTCAAAAGGAAAAAGTACCCCATTTTCAGAAAATCAATATAAATAATTATGTCTTCCAACTACTAGCAACTCTGTCCTACTGTAGGACAGACTGAATTCATAGCCACCTACAGACTAGCCAGGTCAACTCTATTTAAAAAACAAACAAAAAAGAGGGCAATTTTAAAAAATGCTATTAAAAAGAAATAAGCGGGGGGAGGTAATTTAAAAGATGTTTACTATGGAAAATTCCTAAAAATATACAAAAACATAAAGTATAGCATAATGAACTATCATGAATCCATCAACTATCTTCAATGATTGATAATATTTTGCAGTAAATTTATCTAACACCAATTCTGTTTCGTATTTTGCTGGTATATTTCAAAACAAATCCAAGGCATCATTTCATTCATAATTGCTTCATATGTATTCCCTTTACATAACCACAGCACTATTAACATAACTAACAAAACTAGCATATCAGCCAAAGCTGAAGCCCTCACTCCTGGCACAGTGCCTTGAATATAAGCACTCAATAACTATTTGTGTTTCCTGGGCTCAGTAACAACCTGGAGGGGTAGGATGGGGTGGGAGATGGAAGGGAGGTTCAAGAGGGAGGGCACATATGTATATCTACGGCTGATTCATGACGATGTACGGGAGAAACCAACACAGCATTGTAAAGCAATTATCCTTCAATTAAAAGTAAATAAAATTTTTTTAAAAGAAAAAATAACTGTTTGTGACCTGAAAGTATTAAAATAATGACTTGCAAATTATGCAGAGAACAGGTAACATGGAGTGTTTTTTTGTTCACACCATACACCTCTTAAATTCTTTCCTCTGCTTCCACTCCTTGCTCTTTGCTCTCATCCAAGAACCACTGGCCTCATGACATATGATTTTTAACAGGAATTGCTCCCATTACTTAAAAAAGCTATGGAGAAAAATGATCCCCAAACATTGCTTTAAGGTGACAAAATATTTCTTTAACCAGATAAAATTATTTTTAGGATAGACTTCAGTATAAAATTTTTTTAAAAGAAAAAATAACTGTTTGTGACCTGAAAGTATTAAAATAATGACTTGCAAATTATGCAGAGAACAGGTAACATGGAGTGTTTTTTTGTTCACACCATACACCTCTTGAATTCTTTCCTCTGCTTCCACTCCTCTGCTCTTTGCTCTCATCCAAGAACCACTGGCCTCATGACATATGATTTTTAACAGGAATTGCTCCCATTACTTAAAAAAAGCTATGGAGAAAAATGATCCCCAAACATTGCTTTAAGGTGACAAAATATTTCTTTAACCAGATAAAATTATTTTTAGGATAGACTTCAGATAGATATAATTAAACTTTCCAGCAAATTCTCTATTTATTGAAACATACTTTCTTCAGCAGCAGTATAGATGGTGCCTGAAAGTTTGGGGTGTGCCTGGGCGGTCTTCGCAGCAATGACTATGTTTGCTCCATCCTTGGCTGCTTTCAAAGCAATCGCTTTGCCAATGCCGCGGCTTGCACCTGTGATGAAGACAGTACATCCTGCTAACTTCCTGCAACAGAACAAATGTGGCCTTATTAGAAATCTCAAAGTTTCTATTTATGGATATCAGTACCAAAAACTCATGCACATGTTCACAAAACACGTTTCCTCTTCTATCAAACTTTCTCTAAACCCTCCTCCTTCCCCATCTGATACCTGGTTACTCCCATTGTATAGTGATCTATAAATTATTATAACTGCAGTGGCCAGATTTGCTATGATTTCTGCAAACAAAATCTGCTCAAATGAGTAAATCTTAAAAAGAAATGAGGAATTAATGAACTACATGGACATATATATATTTTCCCCACAGAAAAAGTGTCAAAGTTTATTTTTAAAAAATTTTTAAAAAGACCTTACTTTTGAATGGTGGGATTATGAATAAATTTTACCATAGTTTTTATATTCTTCAGGATTTTTCAGTTTTCTGCAATGACTACATACCACTTAAAAGGGATTATGTAAAAGCTAATAATTATTTAACAGATGCTTATCATTGCTTATAATAGCTAGAGTGGAAACAACTTAAATGTCCATCAGCTGATGAATGGATAAAGTAAAATGTGTTATATATAACTGATCACAAGAACTATAGTCCTGTCTAACTCAATAAAACTATGAGCCATGCCGTGCAGGGCCACCCAAGATGTATGGGTCACGGGGGAGATGTTCCCATCTCTTTCAGAATGCTCAGTGAAAGAAGGCAGTCACAGGCCTTCATAATGTATGATTCCATTTATATGAAATGTCCAGAAGAGGCAAACCTACGGACACACAAGGACTAGTGGCTGCCTAGGACTGCGATGGGAGGAGGAGGGGTGTGGGGTTTCTTTCTTGGATGACAAAAATATTTTAAAGTTGACCGTGGTATGTACACAACTCTGTGACTATACCATTTAATTGTATACTTTAAATGGGTAAATTGTGTGGTGCGTGAATTACATCTCAATAATGATGTTAAACAAACAAACACAGAAAGCTGGCAAAGAACTCAGGGTGTTGTTCAAAAGATTCTCTGATCCCAGTGTGAGGAGAGTTCTCCATGCCCATTCATTTTTTAATAATATATCCAACCACCCACTTTTAACTTTCTACTTATTCAGGTGTTAGATGAGAAGAAAACCTGTACTAAGTCAGAGCGGGAAACCCACTTTCTTGCTTACTTTTTTTTTTTTTTTAATTAATTTTTATTTTTTAGTTTGTTTTGCTTTACAATACTGTATTCGTTTTGCTATACATTGATATGAATCAGCCACGAGTGTACATGAACTCCCAATCCCGACCCCCACCTCCCCCCTCCTGCCCCACACCATCTCTCTGGATTATCCCCGTGCATCAGTCCCAAGCATCCTGCATCCTGCATCGAACCTAGACAGGCGATTCGTTTCACTTATGATATCATACATGTCTAAAGGCATATAAAGTTTAAAGAGAAGGCTGAAGAGAGGGCAGTAAAGTGACAATGCCACAGAAAAAGGGGCAGCAGCCAGAGGCAAGGGCAACAGACAGGCAGGCTTGTTAGCAACGGAATGTAAGGCTTCTGCCAAGATCAGAAAGACTACACTTTGGAAGCAAGTTCAGAGGTAAAAGTGGGAGAAGGGCTTCAAAATAAGAAATAAACGGTTTAATAAGAAAGAAGGGGAATAAACAGGTGCTCTTTTTACTATTTTTAGTAAAAAAAAAAAACCCACAAAATACAAAAAAATACATAATGTATAAAACTTAAAGATCAAAATAAAAGGCATACCAAGAAATAGAATATTGTCAATACCCTAGAAGCCACCTGTCTACTCCTCTCTATCCTTATTCTTCCTTCCGAACCACAAGTAACAACTATTTTAAATATTATTACTAATTTCCTTGCCTTTTTTTTTTTTAATTATTCCTAATACCTACTTATCTATGTCTAAGCCAGGGGCCAAATCCGACCCTCCATCTGTTTGTGTACAGTGTGGGAGCTAAGAACAGTTTTCACCGATGAACACATACATGTATGAACACGTATGATCGATTTCGAACCTCAATTTGGCAAACACTATTTCCCTACTACAAATTGAACTGTATTCACCAAAATACAATCATACCTCCCTGTCATAGATTGAATTTTATCTACCAAAGTGTTAGGGTATTTTGAAGTCCTAACCTCCACGTCCCCTAATGAGACCTTTTTTGGAAACAGGGTTGCTGCAGATATAATTAGTTACACTGAGGTCATACAGGAGTAGAAAGAAAAGAAAAGAAAGTGAAGTCGCTCAGTTCTGTGCAACTCTTTGCGACCCCATGGACTGTAGCCCACCAGGATCCTCCATCCACGGAATTTTCTAGGCAAGAGTACCGGAGTGGGTTGCCATTTCCTTCTCCAGGGGATCTTCCCGACCCAGGGATCGAATCCGGGTCTCCCGCATTGCGGGCAGACGCTTTACCGTCTGACAGTAGGGTGGATCCTTAATTCAGTATGACTGTGCCTTCATAAGAGGAGGAAAGACTACATAAAGCAGACACAGGGAGGACGCCACGTGATGACAGAGGTGGAGAGCAGCTACCAACTAAGAACTCCAAGGACTGCCAGTGATCACCAGAGCTAGGGAGAGGCAAGGGTTCTACTCATAACTTCAGAGGGAACACTAACATTGCTAGGGCACTGCTAACACCTGTACTTCAGACTTCAAGTCTTCAGAACTTAAAAAAATAAATTTCCATTTGAAGCCAACTGGTGGGCTTTTGTTATGGCAGCCCTAGGAAATAAACACATTCTTCCCCTCAGAAAAGAATTTCATTCTTGTTGCAGTTTGTTGTTTTAGTTGCTAAGTCATATCTGACTCTTTTGTGTCCCCATAGACTTCACTGACCAGACTCCTCAATCCAAGGGATGTTCCAGGCAAGAATACTGGAGTGGGTTGTCATTTTCTACTCCAGGGGATCTTCCCTACCCAGGGATGGAACCTACATCTCCTGCATTGGCAGGTGGATTCTTTACCAGGGAAGCCCAAGAATACTGGAGCGGGTATCTTCCTGACCCAGAAATTGAACCAGGGTCTTTTGCACTGCAAGTGGATTCTTTACCAGCTGAGCTACCAGGGAAGCCCTTCATACAGTATATGTCATTATATAGTTTGCTTCTTTCACAAAACATGGTTTGGAGACTTATCCATACTGGTGTAAACAGTTACACTTACTTTATTTAATATACAATATTTTGCATATGAGCATATCCATGAGATCACAAAGAGTCAGACACAACTGAGTGACTGAACTGAACTGAACTGATACTAAAAGTATTTATTCATTCTACTGTTTATGGACCTTGAGGAGGGTTTCCAGGTTTTTTGTGTTTTTTTTTTTTTCTATTATGACAATGGTGCTAAAAGAATCTTGTACACTTCTTCCAGTCACATGTACAAGAGTTTCTCCAGGGCATATACCGACCGATGAACTACATTTTCTCCCATGTGGACAACCAACAGTTCCAGTCTGAAAAGCCTATCTTTCCCACAGATCTTGAATGCCAGCTTTGTCATAGACTGAGTCTCCAGAAATAAACAGCTGTATTTCTAGGCTCTCTCTTCTATTTAATTCGGTTAAATGGATTGCACTATCTTAACAGCTTTCTTGGCTATTCTTGGATCTTTGCTTTTCCTCATATTAGAAATTAGCTTATTTAATTGCACAAGCAAAATCAATTGGGATTTTGATAGAATTCAATGGACAGAGGAGCCTGGAGGGCTACAGTCCATGGGGTCACAAACAGTCAGACACAACTGAGCAACTAAGCAGGTAGCACAGCAATGTGAGAAGAACCACCATCTTTAAGACATTGAGTGCTCCAGTCCATGAACATGGTATTACTCTCTGTTCCATACCTGGAACCAAGGATGTCCCTCTGTAATCAAAGGTAATATTCTGACCATCCAATCATGGTGTTATCAGATTTTCCCATTATTTAATTACTCTAGTTTCCCTTGCAATCCGTGCAAAGTTACTTAAAGACCACTTTTTAACTATTATAGAATTTTCAAATATTTTCAAAAATACAGAAAATACTGTGATAAGTATTTGTGTTTATTTAACAATTCAACAACAATCACAATTTTGAAAATAATTATCAGAAAGCAAACCTCAGAAGTCATTTAATTTCACTTACAAATGCTTCAGTATGTACCTCCAACTTTTATATAACAATGTCATTATCACAACTAAGAAAAGTTAACAGTAATTCCTCAAAATTAACTAGTACCTATCCTTATGCAAAGTTTCACAACTATCTCAAAAATATCTTTTTACAGTTGGTTTGATCAAATCAGGATCCTGTAAGGACTTCACACTGCATTAATTTGTTACAGACACACCTTGAGAGATTGCAGGTTCAATTCCAGATCACCACAATAAAGTGAATATTGAAATAAAGTGAGTCACACAAACTTTGGTTTCCCAGTATATAAAACAGTTATGTTTACACTGTGGTCTTTTAAATATGCTATAGTACTATGCCTAAAAAAATGTACATATTTTAATTTAAAACTATTTTATTGCTAAAAAATGCTAACCACCATCCGACAAAGCAGGGTTCCCACAAACTTTCAGTTTGTAAAACACAAAATATCTGCAAAGGGCAATAAAGGTGCAGCACAAATAAAACGAGGTATGCCTGTACATCTTGTAAGTCTCTTATGATCTATAACAGATTTTAGATTTTCTTTATGCCATTTATTTGCTGAAGAATACAGGTCTATAGAACCACCCATATTCTGGATTTTGAACTTTTCATTTTTATAGCCATTGTACTGTACTTGTTGACTTTTACTTGTGCACAATGAGTACATGCTAAGTTGCTTCAGTCATGTCCTACTCTGCAACCCCATGGACTGCAGCCCGCCAGGCTCCTCTGTCCATGGATTCTCCAGGCAAGAACACCTGAACACCTGGAGTGGGTTGCCTACCCTCCTCCAGGGGATCTTCCTGACTCAGGGATGGAACCAGAGTCTCTTACTTCTTTACCACTAGCGTCACCTGGGAAGCCCTTTTGTGTGCAGAAATCTAATTTTTCTCATTGACTTTTGTATCCTGACAGTGTATCAGACTCTTATTAAATCTAGTAATTTAGTTATACACTATTTTGGTTTTCCAGTTAGATAATCATATCATCTGCAAATAATGACAGCATTATTTCTTTCATTTCAAGCCAAATATTTTTTCTTTCTTTTTCCTGTCTTATTTACTTAAGAAAGAAAAAAAAATGTTTCCAGATGGAAGGTCAGAGGTACAAGAAGGAATAAAAGCCAAAGATAATTAAGTACAGAAATCTAAAAAAAGTTTTTATACTGCTAATTAGTAATAATATAAATGATATAATAAATAATAACATTTGGAGGTTAAAATAGAATTAAAATAAATTGTTACAATAACAAAAGTTAAAACTGGAATGACTGAAGTTCAACTTTTCTAGGTCTTTCTATTGTTTGGGGGAATGATAAAATTCTATTTACTTCAGACACTGGTAAGTTATATACACCTTTAAACTGTCTACGTTAAACATGATAAATACAAATTCCAAGTCTTAACAGTTTTTGTGACAAGAATGGGATTCTAACAAACACATGCCTTTCTAACAGAAAAAGGACAAGAACTCCGTAAGACAGGTTGTAAAGTGAAAGTCACTCAGTTGTGTCCAACTCTTTGCTACCCCGAGGACTATACAGTCCATGGAATTCTCCAGGCCAGAATACTGGAGTGGGTAGCCTTTCCCTTCCCATCTCCAAGGGAAATCTTCCCAATCCAGGTAAAAAAAGTTTTTATACTGCTAATTAGTAATAATATAAATGATATAATAAATAATAACATTTGGAGGTTAAAATAGAATTAAAATAAATTGTTACAATAACAAAAGTTAAAACTGGAATGACTGAAGTTCAACTTTTCTAGGTCTTTCTATTGTTTGGGGGAATGATAAAATTCTATTTACTTCAGACACTGGTAAGTTATATACACCTTTAAACTGTCTACGTTAAACATGATAAATACAAATTCCAAGTCTTAACAGTTTTTGTGACAAGAATGGGATTCTAACAAAGACATGTCTTTCTAACAGAAAAAGGACAAGAACTCCGTAAGACAGGTTGTAAAGTGAAAGTCACTCAGTTGTGTCCAACTCTTTGCTACCCCGAGGACTATACAGTCCATGGAATTCTCCAGGCCAGAATACTGGAGTGGGTAGCCTTTCCCTTCCCATCTCCAAGGGAAATCTTCCCAATCCAGGCATTGAATCCAGGTCTCTTGCATTGCAGGCAGATTCTTTACCATCTGAGCCACAATGGAAGCCCAGGAATACTGGAGTGGGTAGCCTATGCTTTCTCCAGCAGATCTTCCTGACCCAGGAATTGAACCTGCATTGTAGGTGGATTCTTTACCAACCAAGATATCAAGGAAAGACAGGTTAGAGAAGAGAAAAAGACCCCAGGAACACACTCTCACTCATGGCAGAGGGGAGGGTAAGGATCACTGGTTCTTCTGCTAAAGAATCAGACCAACAAGAGGTGACATATTAATATTTATTAATTTTATTAATATTTATTAATACTGTAAGATGCAACAGTATTCAAATTACTACACTAATACGACTATCAATAATAAATCTACCAAGTAAAGTTCAAGATTTCTTTGTACTCTCTACCCTGGAGAAGGAAATGGCAACCCACTCCAGACCCTGGGATTTCTTTGGAAGGAATGATGCTAAAACTGAAGCTCCAGTACTTTGGCCACCTCATGCGAAGAGTTGACTCATTGGAAAAGACCCTGATGCTGGGAGGGATTGGGGGCAGGAGGAGAAGGGGACGACCGAGGATGAGATGGCTGGATGGCATCACAGACTCAATGGACGTGAGTCTGAGTGAACTCCGGGAGTTGGTGATGGACAGGGAGGCCTGGCGTGCTGCAATTCATGGGGTCGCAAAGAGTCGGACCGACTGCGCGACTGAACTGAACTGAACTGAAGAAGGGCCCTGAGAGGACTCTGGACTGGACGCGGGGAGCTCAGAGTTGGGCGAGGACTCAGGAGATGGGAAGAGGGCCGTTGTCTAGGGAGCACTTCTCTGCTGGGTGAGTGGGGAGCTGTAGATTTCCCCCTCACCTCTGCGTGTGCTCATCCTCACCTCCCTGTGACGTGGGAAGGATGCAGCTGAAGTAACTGAGGCCCAGAGAATATTTGCAACTCCATCACCGTTGAGCTGCCAGGACAGTATGAAGCCTGGTGTGTTCTGCGTGCTAAGTCACTTCAGTCGTGTCCGACTCTTTGCAACGCTATGGACTGTCGCCCACCAGGCTCCTCTGTCCATGGGATTTTCCAGGCAGGAATACTGGTGGGGGTTGCCAGTCCCTTCTCCAGGTAATCTTCTCAACCCAGGGATCAAACCTGTGTCTCCTGAATCTCCTACATTGGCAGGCGGGTTCTTTAGCACTGAGCCACCAGGGAAGCCCGTCTTTCCCTTTACGGCACTCTGCAAGTGATCCTTTGTAGCTGTGTTTCCTGACTGTTTTCCAGTTTCTTATGGAGAGGCCAAGTCTTTACCACAAGTCTTCAGGCTGAGCACTTAATCTTGCATCTCCACAGTGAGCCTGGGGGAAGACAGCTGACTACGTGGCACCACGCAACCCTTTCTCATGGAACTTGCTTACCTGCTCACAGCACTAGTGTGGTGGAGAAATGCCACTTGAGAAATCGTGTTTTACTGTATTAATAGAATTTTACAGGAAGAAGCTGATGAGTGCTAAGGGGTTTTGTGATTTTTCTTTGTATTCTTTCAAATTATTGTCAACTATGTCATTTCATTTGGTCGTGGTTTAGATGGTAAAGTCATTTCATAGATGAAAATTCGATCTCTATTTTCAATTTCTTAGAGCAATACTTTCTTTAATGATATGAACTGAAGGATTCATGGCTAGATATTAGAAATGTATTGGACTTTTTTGTGTGTCTCCTATGTACATTTTTAGTTCTCTTTGTAACTATCATAATACAGCCTCTTACTGTCTTTTTTATAATTCTTAAAATCATAAGAATGTTCAAATAATTCCTGATGATGCTCTAATGAAGTCAGAGTTCAAATATATACCTTTGAAAAATATTTTTGTGGTGTTTTAGCCCAGCAATCTGATAATCTGAAAACTAAGGGGGATTTACAAGGCATTTTCCACAAAAATATTCAAAGTTCTTCTGATAAATTGAAGGAAGAAGTTAATAGGATATATTCAACCACTGCAAAGTTCTGTAGTGTGAAAATTGTATTAGTCTGTATAGCTTTAAGTTCAAATTTGATTTAAATAGCAATTTGATAGCACATTTATAAAAGAATAGAGGGAAATGTCTTTTGATTTATTGAAATTTGCTTTTATCAAAGTGGTAGAAATTATATCTTTCTGGCAATTTGGATTTGAAAGTTTTTATAAAATTTGTTTCTTTACTAGCTGCAGGAAGAACCTTTGTATTGTATGGATACATTGGTGACTTTGGAGCAAATCACTGAAGCGTCTCCTTTTTTTCAATTTCTGACCATATTGTAATGAAGATTTCAGTTGCCATCATTCACAGGCTGTGGCCCCAGTTTTCTGAATCCAAATCCACTGAGTTTCTTTAATTCCACTAAAAATGTTAGGAAGTTTGTTAAATCAAGAAAGATCGTTAAGGATAAAGTGTAAACCTGCCATACATATAGCGGCCTTAGGGAAATTTTTTCCCTTTTTAAGGGATTGCGATGTACCACTTAGGACTTCAAGATGAAACTGAGAAGGGATATGTAAAAGTTCCTTTCACTATACATCAATGCTGTGAACTTTGTTGTTCGTTTCTTACCATCTTTTATGTTCCCAGGGCTGCCGAAGATTTATTGTCACAAATTCAGGAAAATTACCAGAAGCCACAGGAAGAGCTGGCGGTGTTAAAAGAAGCAGTAAGCAGCCTCCTTTCAACACACAACAGTGATGTGCGGGCTGCAGAAGAGCTCCTGAGAGAGCAGAGACGAAGACCCAGGAGAGCGGTCGCTTGCTGCTCCTCATCGGGGCCAACCTGCGAGAGTTCAACGTGAGTCCTGCCAGCTCTCGCCCCCTTAGAGCTGGTCTCAAATTCTCCCACATAAATGAAATCATCCTTTGCTTCTTAAAAAAATGAGCCCCAGGGCTGACTTCAGCACACAGTGTCAGGCACCTGAGGTTCAGAGGCTGACTTGCTTTTATGAAGCATCCTTAGAGGTGATGTTTGCTGCAGGAGAAGAAGCTGCGTGTTCAGGAAGAACAGAACTTGACATCAGCGCTGATTGCCGAAGGAAGAGGACTGCTGGATGCGGCTGCTGCTCCTGCAAATGCATCAGGGGAGGCACTCACGGTAAGTCCCAACTCAGCACAGCCCAGGGTTTCCAGGGAAGCCTTCTAGGCCCCAGACAGGCTGTTAAACAGACAGGCACGTGGTCACAGTGTTAATCTCTGTGTAGCAACTAGAGCAACACCGGGACGAGCTGCTCCTGTGGACTGCCCAAATCAGGCGCCACGTGGATGACCTGGTCATGCAGATGTCCGAAAAGAAAGCTCTGGAGCTTGTGTACAGGGCAGAGGATCACGCCGCTGATTTGCAGAGACTGGCAGGTGCTCTGGACAGGTGAGGCCTATCTGGCAGGAACCCCACAAGTTGTGATCCGCAGATCAGGGAGAATAATAAGCCTGGCTGTTACATTCACAGTGTCGAGTCACATTCTTTTTTGTGTGTAAAAACAAAGACTTCTCTTTTGTTTCCGTGGCAAAGAGGGTTTCCTCCCAAGTCTGGTAGTGTATTTGACCATTGGCAGGCATGTACGGTGGAAAAATGTGAACTGACTGAAGCAGATAGGAATGAAAACAAATATTATGCTACGATATCAACGGAGAAGGCAATGGCACCCCACTCCAGTACTCTTGCCTGGAAAATCCCATGGATGGAGGAGCCTGGTGGGCTGCAGTCCATGGGGTCACTAGGAGTCGGACCTGACTGAATGACTTCACTTCACCTTTCGCTTTCATGCATTGGAGAAGGAAATGGCAACCCACTCCAGTGTTCTTGCCTGGAGAATCCCAGAGACAGGGGAGCCTGGTGGGCTGCCGTCTATGGGGTCGCACAGAGTCGGACACGACTGAAGTGACTTAGCATAGCATAACATACGATATCAAGGCCTTCAGTATCTACCTGGTACTCAGGACATTGTGAGTTTGCCCATGGACAGAACCAGATACTGATTTCCTTAAGCATCTTGTCTTCTTGGGACTTGTGACCCAGCTGGCTTTCTGCATGGATGCAGGTTGTGGTTGCCCACCCTGGACTGTTAGAAGTGTTGAGGATCTATTTGCCAACTCCTGAAAGATGTCATCTGCATTATTTTCTACTGCCTAAAAGGCTACCATTGTACTCATTACTTTAACATATATTTTTGGATATTTGTCAAATATATCCTCAGTTTGTTACATGTGCCTTTAAAAGAGAAGCGAGACTTTAGGCCAGTGGTTCCTGAATTGTTGCAGGAGGAGCCTGGGGAACTTCAGAGTACTGATGGCTCTGTCCCCTGACCCCTCCCCTGTCCCCCAGACTGTGGGATATGGCCTGTACTTTAAATTGTTTTTTAAGTCCCCAGGTGATCTGATGGCAGCAAATGAGGGAATTGGGGTTTAAGGCCTTACACAATATTGTGAGTTAGTAAATTTATTTCTTTAGAATCTGCTATTAATTATGAGTGGAAAAAGTCTGGACATATTGGGCATACGTGTGTTTCTGTGTGTTGGGTGTGTTTTATGGAAGGAGAAAAATGAGTATTTTTTCTAATTTGAGGAGTGCTGCCATAAAAGACGAGCTCACACAACGAAAGCAATTAAAAATGACTATTGTATAAGTCTTGTGCTTCAGTGAGCTCTACTGCCTCCATCTGCTGTTGGAATCAGTAACAGAAAATGGAGTTAGGTATCCAGTTAGTTTTTCTCCTTTCCTCATCTTTCCTCATTTTCCAAAAAGGAAAAGGATGTTCTCACTACATCTGTACTGCAACGAAATCTTTGTTACTTAGTATGAGTCATAGAAGCAGTTTGGTGTGATGCCTAAAATTAAATAACTTTGTCTTTTGTTTATAAGTCACTGAATTTTGCCAGTCAAGTAGTAGCAAGTAATAACTGCTGGTCTCTGCTTTGGAAAGCACCCAACTCAATAACCTTGGGGAGAAAATGAAGTGGGCTACTCAGCAGGCAAAGATGTGTCTATTGTCAGGTTTCATTTTGAAGCGAGAGCAAGCTGGATGAAACAGCAAGTTCCTGAGTGATCAGTCCCCTTATAAGAGTGAAGTTCAGATGACTGAAGTATTATCTCATCCTCCTCCCAAACCCCTGGTGAACTTCATCAAATTGGTGTATACTGTTTGAGGAATAAGCCTCAGCATCCACACATATGCTTAGCTAAGAAAGCCTTTTTAAATGAACACGTGTGTAGCAGGAGGGATTACAACCAGTGCAAACAGGCAGGGGATTTGAACAGAGATGAAAGACTGGATGGTCTAAAAGGTGAGATCATCTCTTCTTTGGGCGTTAATTAAACAGCAGTTCTTAGTGTTACTGAGACAAGGTGACCACGGCTTCTTATTTATTTATTTATTTTCATTTTACTTTATTTTACTTTACAATACTGGCATTTGGAATTAGAGGGGAATCCACACGTTGACACAGACTCCTGTCTTCCTCGTTGATGATGTTTCTCTAAGTGGGAGGCTTTTAGGAACAGTGGGCAGGTTCAGTTCTGTTGATCATAGCATCTCTAAATATGCCGATTGCACAGTGGCCTTGGGAATGTCAGACACGTGTCCCTGAATGCCACCAGCGCAGCCCACATCCACTCCGACATCCGGAGCCTGATTGAGGAATCAGAGAGGCTGGCGACAGATGCACTCGGAACTGTGGAAGAGACGAGCACGGTAAGAAAGGCCCTCGGGTTTCCCCGTGTGCCTGCTTTGTCTGGGCGCTGTGTTCAAGTGAGCCCTCTGTGAGATGCTCAAGCAGAGAGGCAGTGGCTTAAATTACGCTTGTCAAGATTCTTTTCTGGTGGAATTCTGTCATCGTGTGCACTGTCTTTTCCTGCGTGCTTAGTCACTCAGTCGTATCCGATTCTTTGCGACCTTGTGGGCTATAGCCCACCAGGCTCCTCAGTCCACGAGATTTCTTAGTCAAGAATACTGGAGTGGGTTGCCATTTCTTTCTCCGTAATATATTCTAATGCATTAAAAATATTGTCTTTTCCTATGGGAGTAAATAATGGGCCTTAAACAAGCTCATTTACCCCTTAGACTACTTCTGTGTCCAATCCTGGATTCAGGGATTGAGCCCACGTCTCCTGCGTTGGCAGGCAGATTCTTTACCTGCTGAGCCATCTAAGTCATAAATAATTCTTAGAACAAAAATGATAATGTTAATTGATATCTACCTTGAACATCTCTTCTTACCCGTGGTGAACATCTTCATTTAAGGGCTGGTTTTTGTGTTTATAGATTTAAAAATGACTGTGCTCCTCCTCTTCAGCCACAAATTAGCACATATGTTAATAGGCCTACACTTGAGTTGTCCCTGACTCTTGTCTGCTTGACTTCCTAGTTCGGAAGGACCCTGGGGGATATTCTGACAGGACAGAGTTGCTCTCTCCACCTTCAGCAAGAGCCCACCCCGCCCTCCAGGTCCACGTTTCAGTTGTTCTGTTTTACAGGCTTCCGAATCTCTTGTTTCTAATGGGAGAGCAGCCCTCCGGCGCAGTTCCGAGTTTCTCAAAGAAGGCAACCGCCTGAGCAGAAAGCATCGAGGTCAGTTCCCAGCTGGGGCTTTGTTGATGCCAGAGTGATTGTGGACACACCTCTGAACATACTTCCAGAACATTCTTCTTTCCTGGAGCAAGTTGAATCTTAACATTTCTTTGTCACAATAATATTCCAATTTCCTATCCTAGACGCATCATGTAATTTTTATCATGCAGTCCCCTCTAATCTTTCATAGACTCAACAAGCCTCCTGAGAACGAAACCCTCTGCTCACTGCTCTAGCTCCTGAGCTCAGCCGGTCCTCATGGCGTTTGTCAGGATATCTGTGACGTCACGTGCTTCTCTGTCCCTCTCAGGGTTTCACCATTTCTTGAAGAGTCATATTATGTTTGACTCTTATCTTCTGCACAGGGCTAAGGCATTGTTAGAGCCATGGTAGGTTCTCATAAAATTATTGAATTAAATCAATATTGATTTATCTATTAAAAATACCTATGCAAAAAAAGTACCAGTGTGGTTTCATTTTTCCTAAGACTTTCAGTAAGCAATTTTTGGCACATGTAAGAGTTAGTCAGTAAGCATAATGCAGGATGGCAGCCGACTCTGTTGTGTAAGAGAAACAAACAAGTTTTATAACATAGAGTTCTATATATATATCTGTATATATCACCTTAATATACTCTGCTACTGCTCACTCAGTCGTGTCCGACTCTTTGCAACCCTATGGACTGCAGCCCGCCAGGCTCCTCTGTCCCTGGGATTCTCCAGGCAAGAATACTGGAGTGGGCTGCCATGCCCTCCTCCAGGGGATCTTTCTGACCCAGGGATTGAACCCGTATCTTTTATGTCCTCTGCACTGGCAGGTGGATTCTTTAACACTAGCACCACCTGGGAAGCCCTTTTCGCCCTACAGCTCTAATTGAATCAAACATGAATTTAAGAAGTATTAGTGAGAAGGAAAACAAAGTAAAAAACAAAATTATCAAGTAAGCTCCCAAGCATACAATTTGAGTGTGGGTTGAGTGGTGCTAAGTCTTGTTAGACAAACTTTCAATATTTGGGCTCTGTGTAGAAAGTTGCTGATTTTATAGATGGGTCAGGAATGATAAAACTGTCATCCAAGCAACTTTTTAGGGTCAGCTTAAAAGGCAACACTTTTTCCCCTCTGATTAGGTATCACATTGGAACTGAGTAGATTGAAAGATACTGCAAAGAGATTTCAAGAGGATGCTGATAAAATTACCAGGCAGACCAATGAATCACTCTTGATACTTAGAGCAATTCCTGAAGGTAAGTGGAAAGGGAGGTTCTTGATTTAATTAATATCTCATTGCGAAACACTTGCACATGAGCAGAAGACCTACCGCAAGTCTGATGGAGACTCCTCACCCAAAACAAAACCAAGATTGACAGAATTTTCACTTGCAGAGGGATATGGTTTGGAAGGAAGAGCACTGTGTTTTTTATAGCTTCAGAACACCTGCATTGAAGTAGTAAAATTATACTTTAAAAAAACAAAGCTTTGGATTCTTTATGCTATCATATTAATTGCTAACTATTAAAATAGGCCTGAGATGAAAGAAGAGACATTCAAAGAAGCTGGCAAGTAAAGAAGCTGAAATATTCCTGCTTTAGGGCAAAATGCTAAATTCATTATAAATGTGATAATTTAGAGAATTCTTGTTTGGAAATTAAAAGAATCTTCCTTTGTGAGACAATAAGCATTCTAAAATAGATCACTTTAATATTGATGGCTTGAAAATGCAGCGTTCCTTAAAATTTTAAGTGGGGTAACTTTTTAACACAGGCAAGTTGCACTGTGGTGCATTATTTATCTTACATTCCTTCAGCCTTTTCTTTTTTCTTAAGTCTTACAAGATACTGAGAACATCTCCTAAGTTCTTCTGTCTGCTGGTTCGCCTTGTTGTTCTGTCGCCCAGTCATGTCCGACTCTTTTCGACCCCATGGACTGCAGCACACCAAACCTCCCTGTCCCTCAACACCTCCCAGAGTTTGTCCAAGTATCACATTCATTGTATCGGTCACTTTATAAGCAAGAAAATTACCCTGGGAAGCTGGACTTTGGGACACTTTGGACTGACTCCCTACGTTAGAAGAGTGGAGCATTTTCTGATCTAAAATTTTCTTTTTATTTATCTGTTTTTAAGGATACATGGTGTATGTTGATCAAACATTCAAAAATAACTTTTTAGTTGGAACCAATTTCACATTTGCAGAAAAGTTACAAGAAGATTGCAAAGAATACCTGTATACCCTGCATCCAGCTTCTTCTAGTGTTAATCTTTGTCCCTTTTGTATTAAACCCTTTAAAAATGAATAAAGTGCCTTAAAAAAACAAACTCACCCAGATTTTCTAGAATAATTGAACTCTAGTTTATCTTTAGTGACCATTTAGTTTTTACTGTGCTATTATTTCCGGGAGCCAGTTCAGTTCAGTTCAGTCGCGCAGTCGTGTCCGACTCTTTGCGACCCCATGAATCGCAGCACGCCAGGCCTCCCTGTCCATCACCAACTCCCGGAGTTCACTCAGACTCACGTCCATTGAGTCTGTGATGCCATCCAGCCATCTCATCCTCGGTCGTCCCTTTCTCCTCCTGCCCCCAATCCCTCCCAGCATCAGGGTCTTTTCCAATGAGTCAACTCTTCGCATAAGGTGCCCAAAGTACTGGAGCTTCAGCTTTAGCATCATTCCTTCCAAAGAAATCCCAGGGTTGATCTCCTTCAGAATGGACTGGTTGGATCTCCTTGCAGTCCAAGGGACTCTCAAGAGTCTTCTCCAACACCACAGTTCCGGGAGCCAGTTGTGGGCAAATACACTTCCTCTGGCCTAGGATACATCTATGGCACCTTCAGGTTTAAATTCCTAAACCTTCTTATCCAGACATGGAATGATTTGGAGAAGCTGTTAGTGACTATAAGAAAGGAATGATTGGAAAGGGAGCAAATAAGTTTAGATTGTTAACATATAAGATGCTGAGCAAATGGCGACTAGCAGTTGCTTTTGTAATCTCATTGTGTATTGAAATCATACTTCAATTTAGAGCGTTGTCATCAAAAACATTTCAGTTCAGTTCAGTCACTTAGTCATGTCTGACTCTGCAACCCCATGGACTGCAACACACCAGGCTTTCCTGTCCATCGCCAACTCTTGGAGTTTGCTCAAATTCATGTCCACTGAGTTGATGATGCCATCCAACCATCTCATCCTCTGTCATCCACTTCTCCTCCTACCTTCAATCTTTCCCAGCATTAGAGTCTTTTCTAATGAGTCAGTCCTTCACATCAGATGGCCAGAGTATTGGAGCTTCAGCTTCAGGATCAGTCCTTCCAATGGATATTCGGATTGATTTCTTTTAGGATTGACTGGTTTGCTCTCCTTGCAGTCCAAGGGACTCTCAAGAGCCTTCTCCACTGCAGTTCTAAAGCATCGATTCTTTGACGCTCATGAATGAAAAACATTTCATTCATCCAAAAAAGGAAGTGGCAGCACATATGTGTGTGTGTGCTCTGTCACTTCAGTCGTGTCTGACTCTTTGCGACCCCAGGGATGATAGCCTCCAAGGCTCCTCTGTCCATGGGATTCTCCAGGCAAGAATACTGGAGTGGGTTGCCATTTCCTACTCCAGGGGGTCTTCCCAACCCAGGGATCCAACCCGTCTCCTGCGTCTCCCACACTACAGGTGGATTCTTTACCACTGAGCCACCAAGGAAACCCCAGCACATGTGATAGGCAGCCTTAATACTGTCATTAAAAATAGAAGCCCCCTTTTGTGTTCAAGGACCAGAAAGAAATTCTGTCATATGTTTCTATTACATTGCATTCATTGTGGTCTTATGGTTTTCTGCATGTGATAACCAGGTGTATAACCACCAGAGTATGTACTTGAGTCTAAATTTATTTCAGGTGTCAGAGACAGAGGAGCCAAAGTCAAAGACCTGGCCATGTCTGCAAACCAGAGCGCCGCCAGCACACTCAAGAATGTCATGGGGCTGAGCCAGGAGCTGTTGAACACGTCCGCTGACCTGTCCAGGGTTAACGCCACGTTGCAGGAAACAGACGAACTCCTGCGAGACTCCTCAGTGACCAGTAGGTTGTGGTCTCCCGTCCCGTTAGAAGAGTTTGCGTCATGCCACGTGAGCTGGCCCAGGGCACGTGGGTGTTCTTAGACAGCAATCCTAAGTAATAAAAATGTGGCAACATCTGGATTTGCATTTATAAAGGAAAAGAAGGGCCTTGGATACTGCCTTGGGCTGGTGCATTTTTTATATATTTACTAAAACAGCAGGCATTTGATGATTTGGATATTCTAGTATATCCAGCACATATTCTAGTAATGACCCGCGAATTTCTCTTGTTTCCTCCTGCCCCGCCCCTGCCAACTTTTTGTCACCTTCATATATCAGCTTTGTTAGCTGGAAGAAAAGTCAAAGATGTGGAAACACAAGCCAACCTCTTGTTGGACCGGCTGAAGCCTCTGAAGATGTTAGAAGAGAACCTGAGCAGAAACCTGTCAGAAATCAAACTGCTGATCAGCCAGGCCCGGAAACAAGCCGCGTCTGTGAGTGTGGGGCCCACGGGTCTCGGGAGCCCGGCACTACCCCGCCAGCTGAAGCTCCTGGAACCACACATCCCAGGGGTCTCCTGTGCAGAGGGCTTCGGTCACACTTTCTCTGACAAGTTCTCAGAAATGCCCGATTTCTCACAGCCTTGTCTCCAAGTGTATTTAAAGCCTTGTTTTACATATTTTACTTTGTTGTTGTTCAGTCGCTGAGTCATGTCCAACATTTTGTCACCCCCAGGGACTGCAGCACACCAGGCTTCCTTGTCCTTCACTATTTCCCTGAGTCTGCTCAAACTCATGTCCATGGAGTCAGTGATGCCATCCAACCATCTCATCCTCTGTCGCCCCCTTGTCCTCCTGCCCTCAGTCTTTCCCAGCATCAGGGTCTTTTCCAGTGAGACAGCTCTTGGCATCAGGTAGCCAAAGGAAAGGAGCTTCAGCTTCAGCATCCAATGAAGCTTCAGTCCTTCCAATGAATATTCAGTGTTCATATTTACATTAAGTATATTTAATGAGTCCCATTTTCCTTGATTCTTGCTTTTGTTCTGTGTGTTTCAGAATGTTGTTAGCAAAAAGATCTCTGTGTCTTTATGGAAATTTATAATCATGGCCTAGATTTCTAGGTCCCCACTGATTCGTTGGATAGTACAAACACATTGGTCTAAGTGTTAGCATTGCTGGAAGTCTCACTGGTTGCAGTGTTCTTTCCATCATTTTCCCAACTCGTTGTTATCATAATCCAAGTATTCTCCAGAATGCTTGTGCAGTGTGGGCCGCATCTCTAGAATTCTGACAAAACAGCTAGCATCCCATGAATGTTGCCAAATCCAGGTCACTACCTGCATAAAACACACAGCTTGAGAGAATGTTTCCTGGCCATCCTTTGCCATGGCCTTGGCTGTGTGCTAAAGGAGAGGCATTTCAGGGAAATAAGATTGAGAGAACATCATTTATCGTGCTCCTGGGGACCTATAGACAATAAAGTTGACCTCTGGTCTAATGTTTACCTTCCTGAAGCTTCTAGCCAAGAAAAAGGAGCTCTGGATTCTTTGATCCCTGAGTGATTTCACTTTGGGAAAAGAGCTGGAGGTTTATAAGAGCTCTGGTTTCCATCTGCCTTAGTTCCAGTTGCCAAATAAAAAACCTGACGGATGGTTCCAAGTGCTCTGGTTAATATATTTGAGGGTTAATATAAAGATTATGTGCAAGTAATTATATACCAGAGTGATATGTGAGTGAAATAACTGGTCTGTAAATATTTGCTGAGTGATTGATAGATCAATCCTCCATTTACTACATATTATGCATGCTCAGTTGCATCCAGCTTTCTTGCAACCCTGTAGGCTGTAGCCCACCAGGCTCCTCTGTCCATGGGATTTCCCAGATAAATCATTGTCAAATAGCCTTTCTGTGTCAGGTGTAAGATTCCAAAGTGATTTAGAAAAACTCCTTATCTTTAAGGAATCAAGTCTCACAAAATAGAGTTCCTTGTGTAAAATTCTTTTTTAAAACCTCACGACTGGCTTTTCCATAGTAAAGTATTTTACCCAATGGAGTAAGTTTCAGCCCCATCCAATTTTCACCTTTTGAGCCACATAGCACTATTATCCGGAGAGGAATCCTGCCTAGCAGCAAAGAGTCAGAACAGCACAGCCCTTCTGAACCCCAGGCATGCTGCCAGCATGTGTCCTGGATGACTCTAAGGCACTTGGGGACACGTCTCTTCTCCTCCAGATCAAAGTTGCTGTGTCTGCAGACCGCGACTGCATCCGAGCCTACCAGCCCCAGATTTCTTCTACCAACTACAACAGCTTAACGCTCAACGTGAGGACAAGCGAACCCGAAACCTTCTCTTCTACCTGGGCAGCAGCACTAGCGTGAGTGTGACCCGCGGAAGCTACGCTGAGTCTCTTAGGCCAGAGGATATTTTCTCAATTGGTACATTTTTGGCTAAAAAAAAAAAATAAGGCCTTCATGAAATCACTAGTGCTTCTGAGGTAACTAATCTTTTGCTAGGCTGGTAATGTTAGATTGAAAACAAAGTGTGAAACTGCATGCTTGTAAAGAGGAGAGTGGCTTTGATGAGCGGTGCCTCCCTCTGCCCCTTTAACTGTGAGCTGTGGGGACAGAGCTTTTCGTAATGTCTCCTGTGACCTCTGAAGCCATGGAGCTTCACTTCGAGTCTGTGAAGTCGACCTTAGCAGTTGTCACCAGGAGTGGAGGCGTGCACCCCGAGGGACACGTCAGAATTGTTAAGCTTCCCCCAGACTCTTCCACCCACTGAGATTCTCGCGGTTCCCAGAGGGCAAGTCCCCTGGGGAAGACTGTTGCTTCTTTAGGCTGTGTCGGTGGGAACGGGTCAGACCCTTGGGCAGAAGATACTAGCAAGCACAAATGCCATCTGAAATGTATTCTTAAGACACAAGGTGCAAAGCACAGGTCAGTCCGTGCTGTAGGGTTTCATGCCTTCTGTCTTCTTGCACGATTCGCGTTCATGCGTCGCCTTTTCAGGCTGGGCAGACAGGCAAGTGCAGCGCCTTCCTTATGACCCCTGTAGAGGCTGCTGACTCCCAGCGAGTTTTCTTGGAGAACTTCATGGGACGCTCCATGGAGGGCCATGCCGGGGAAGGGTGGTGGGTACAGATGGCCAATGGTGGCCACTGTCTCCAATACAATCCTTCGGGTCATGCTCCAGCTCCAGAGGAGGGGAGCATTTAAAGACAATAGAAGGTCTTTTTTTGGTGTTCATTTTCTTCCTTTTTAAGAATAGAGAAAATGCGGTAAGAACTCCTCCTCTAAAGTGTGTCAGTGGGCATGCCCACAGCCTGGCCTGTGGACTCACCCCAGCTCATGCCCTGCACCCCAGCTGATTTCCTGGCAGTGGAGATGCGGCGAGGAAAAGTGGCCTTCCTCTGGGATCTGGGCTCTGGATCAACACGCTTGGAATTTCCAGACTTCCCAATTGATGACAACAAGTGGCACAGCATCTATGTGACCAGGTAGCAGACGAAGTTCTGTCTGAGCATCTCTCATTTCTCTGCTGCGTCTTCTAAGTAACCACGTGTTTACCCTCATGCTGGGAAAGATTGAAGGCAGGAGGAGAAGGGGGCAACAGAGGATGAGACGGTTGGAGGGCATCACTGACACAATGGACATGAGTTTAAGCAAACTCCGGGAGATGGTGAAGGACAAGGAAGCCTGGTGTCTGCAGTCCATGGGGTCACAAAGAGTTGGACACGACTTAGTGACTGAACAATATGTTTGTAATATCACGTAACAGTCCTTGAAATCTCTGGGGAGTGGGATTATAGTGAGAGAATACTTGGTTGAGATTTACTGTAGGAATTTTTTTCATTATTACAAGAGAAATAAACTTTGTTGCCAAAATCAACCATCAAATGAAGAAAAAAGTTAAAAGTTTGTATTACCTTCAGAATGTCAGGTCTAATCTGGGCAGCCAGCCCAGAAGAGGGCAGTAACGTGCAGCATAGTGGAGACGCCACGTGGCTGGCAGCGGGACCAGCCGAGGGCAGGCCAGGAGGGAATCAGTCGGGGGAGTTTTCTTAGAATTCAGGCAGGACATGAAATTCTTCCTTTTACAGCCCCTCTCCAGGGACTTCCCTGCAGGGACTTCCCTGGCGGTCCAGTGGTTAGGACTCTGTGCTTCCAACTCTAGGGGGCAAGGGTTTGATCTTTGGTCATGGAACCAAGAGCCTGCCTGTCATGTGGTTCTGCCAAAAAATAATAAAAGTTATAAAAAATAAAGCCCTCCCCAGAGGCAACTACTGTTAAGCAGCTTTATGTGTATCTTTCTCTTCACTTTTCTATAATAATCACATTTTGTTGTGGTGGTGGTGGTGGTGGTGGGAATTTGTGATTTTTACTTTGTATTTGAGAAAACAGGGATATGATAAAGGCAGTGGGCTGTTGAAACATATTTAGTCCGTTATCTGTAACTATTGTAATCAAGAAGATAACAGGATGGAATTGATGCTTTAGAAGAAATACTCCACAAGATTCTAGAGTGCACACTAGGGCTGGGCTGGGCAAACCTAGAAGCAGAGAGGCCGGTGGAGATGTGGGCAGAAGCTGGTGGAGGCTGTGTGTAGAACAGGTGTGTGTGTGTGAGTGTGTGTGTGCATGTGCGCATGTGTGCACATGTGTGGACCGATTTGTCGTTCTGAAAGTGCTCTTTTTGCAACTGTCTGTGACCCCCAGGTTTGGGAACATTGGCTCGTTGAGCGTAAAGGAAATGAGTGCAGCTCAAAAGCCTCCACCAAGAACAAGTAAATCCCCTGGAACAGCCAAAGTTCTGGATGTAAACAATGCAACCATGATGTTTGTTGGAGGGCTTGGCGGACAGATCAAGGTAACATTCTGAAGGCTCATCTGAACAGGCTGATTTTACCAACAGATGAAATGAATATGCTTACAGTTTTGAAAATATTCTAGGCAGAGAACGATTTTCCTGCTTCTATTATTTTGTTTAATGACAATTCATCTGCAGAGTTGGGTTGGTTTTGTGAAGGATCATGTTTCATAAATGGTATAAAGGGAAAAGCAGCCAATGGTTCATTTTACTATTTTTTTCTTCCCCAATAATAAAAGGAGAAATTCAGTATTCCACATTAATTTTTGTGAACTCCCTTATCTCTATTCTGACTCTAGAGGTGTATTAGTCATTTAGCCATGTCCAACTCTTTGTGACCCCAATGACTGTATAGCCTGCTAGGCTTCTCTGTCCATGGCATTCTCCAGGCATGATTATCAGAGTGGGGTGTCAAGCCCTTCTCCAGGGGATCTTCCCAACCCAGTGGTTAAACCTGGGTCTCCTGCATTGCAGGCAGATTCTTTATCGTCTGAGCCACCAGGGAAGCCCCGAATCTAAAGGTAGACTAACCCTTACCCTATGTTTAGCAAAAGAGTTCATGGTATATTTTATTACATCAGTTATCCTCCCACCCAATAAAGCTGGGGCTACCTGGACCTGGTTCAGTGCTCTGAAATGAGAGGGAGGAGTCATCACTGACCGCATCCTCTGGGTCTTTTCTCATCTGGTAAAGGGCCTTCTCTCCAGCGACCCTAGTAAGTGATGTGACCTCTGTGACCTCTGTGTCCTGCTGTCTGTCACTCATTCTAGGATCCCAGTTCATGATTGGAAGGAAGTCCAGTGATTGCAAACTGGCCATTTTCCTGGATGTTGTTTTCTCAAAATTTGGATCTGTGAAATTTGAGCTCCCAAGGAAGAGCTTTGGACACTTAAAGCTTTTGGTATAAAAGTATTTCTTTTCACTCATTGTTTGTGTGTTTGTTTACACCAGAAGTCTCCTGCGGTGAAGGTTACTCATTTTAAAGGCTGTATGGGAGAAGCCTTCCTGAATGGACAGTCGATCGGGCTGTGGAACTATATTGAGAGGGAGGGGGAGTGCTACGGCTGCTTTGGAAGGTAACTCGCCCCACAGGTGACACCTCAGATGCTAATATGTACAGTGACCTGGTCCAGGGAAAAGGTTCGAGTTGTAGCATTTCTCAATGCATTTGACCCTGCATGCCTGCTTAGTTGCTCATTCATGTCCTTTGAGACCCCATGGACTGTAGCCCACCAGGCTCCTCTGTCCATGGGATTCTCCGGGCAAGAATACTAGGGATTGCCATTTCCTCCTCCAGGGGATCTTCCCAACCTGGGGATCAAATTTGAGTCTCCTGTGTCTCCTGCATTGGCAGGCAGATTCTTTACCACTGAGCTACCCTGAACTCTTGCTAAAAATGAGTTTTCTTAATGTTCCATAGAACACACTTTGTAAATGCTGATACAGACACAAACTGGTGCTTTATATCTGCATTTGTCACTGGATTAAACTGTCTTCATTTTAGATAAGTGTCCCTACCTAGACAAAAACTTTCGCTCAGTAAGTTAATAAACTACTTCTAGAACTGAATCCATTTGAACAGGCCAGTAATTAGAATTCATTGTGCTTTTCACCTTTGTGTGTAATTTTCCATTATTAAATCATTAAGATGGTCCAGTGATGCCCGTTAGATTTTAAAAAAGTTTTTTTCTCAATGTGATCATGTACCTTTAACTTTGGCTTATATTACCAAGGAAGCTGTTTTGTTTTTTTTTAATTCCTCTTTGAATATATTTGTACTCCTTTAGTGTGGTGTCAGCATACATTTGTAATTATGAAAAACCTCTTAGATCCTTGAAAGATAATATAAAATCATTGATTTTAACAGTTCACATCTAAATAGGGGGGGGGGTCTTTAATCGGCAGGCCTTTATTCCTGTGTAAGTTCTGAGTGGCTGGTGTAGTAGTGCCTTGGCTGTTTAGCTGACCTTTGATAGGGCAGTCTTCTTTTCTTTACACATATTAAATCATGTATCACCCTTCCAGAGAGGTTCTCTCATGATCCCTGCTTTACAGATAGAGGGAATGAGACACAGAGGGGTTGGGTAACTTTTCTGAGGTCACACAGCTAGTAAGTTGGGGAGCTGAAATTTGAACCGCAGCAATCTGCTTCTAGAATCTGTGTCCTTCGCTACATGAATCCAGTCGTCTGAATGTAAAGCAATGGGACTTGCTTCTAGGAGGTGATTGAGAATTAGACCATAGTTGATTTATGCACAGTGCATTTCTTATACTTCTTTATGGGAGATCTCAAGACGGAAATTTTCAGAAAGAATAGGACTATAGAAAGCTATCAATTTGAAACCTGGGGCTTTGCAGAGTACCGCTACATTTTACTTTGTTCATGGAAACCCTGTCATTGTTGGGTCTTCTGTCTCTGCTTAGAGTTGTGACACAAAGTTTGGTTATTACATCTTTACTGGGAGACAGTGCAAATTCATACCCTCCGCCCAGACACTCTAATCTAAATTTCACTCTCAAGCCCTATGACATTCCAGAAAAGTACCTTTAACATAATAATGACATGTTCCAAGTACTTTGTATTGAAGAGTAAATCAAGTCAGCTTTTTGAGGCATGGAGAAAACTGCAAAACATTTATCTAAGATACACTGGAGTCCACAGTGTGTGACTGAGTTGTAAGCTCATCTTGCAGATTTTTGAGGCTCTGTTTGGTCAATGATATTCTTGTAAGCTGATCCTTCTGGCACATTGGTACAGATTTACTTCCCATTATCAGTCCAGTTTAGTTGATGCATTTAGTTAAAACCAGCCCAAGGTAATAAATGCCAATATAAGATTTATTCCAAAAGTGCTGAAATTAAGACAGGACATTAAAGGAAATGAGATATTAAAGGACATCAGAGTCACATTAAAGGAAATTAGAGTAAACGAAAGTCTAGTCGCTAAGTAGAACTATTTATAGCAGCAATCCATCCTTTGAGGGAATTTCTTTTTACCACAGTGAATGCTGCCTACGTTAACTCTCTTTTCTTTATAAAGCAACTGGGCGCTTGTCTCACATAATCTCATGGGGGACATATTTTAAGATATTATGACTTAACACTTGCCGTCAAATTATGGAAATAAATGCTCTATGACAGTTTTGTGAGGAGGAACTCATGAATGTCATGTAACTACCTTCCTAAGAACAGGTTATATTTCACCCTCTCTCTGTGCAGCCCCCAGGATGAAGATGCCTCTTTCCATTTTGCTGGGAGTGGGTATTCTGTCGTGGAGAAGACTCTCCGGGCTACTGTGACTCAGATAATTATGCTTTTTAGTACCTATTCACCTAACGGGCTGCTTCTGTACCTGGCTTCAAATGGCACTGTAAGAGTCTTTAAGGGTACTATGCCTTGCTGTGCATATACAGTTGGATTGCTATGAGGATATTTATTAAATGATTGTTTTATGAGCACATACAAGGAGAATATATACACATGTATGCCATACTAGTTTCCCATTTTAAATTATTTATCAGTACAAACTCACTGACAAACATTTGAAAAGCATGTCAAATAGAAAATAGCTTCCCATCATTATGTGCAGTTAGCCATGTCCAACTCTTGCAACCCTGCGGACTGTAGCCCACCAGGCTGTTGTGTCTATGGAATTCTCCAGGCAAGAGTACTGGAGTGGGTTGCCATGCCCTCCTCCAGGGGAATCTTCCCAACCCGTGTATCCATCCTGAGTCTCCTGTACTGCAGGTGGACTCTCCCTACCAAGCCACCTGGGAAGCCCTCCTTTCATTATAAATGTCACTTAAACGTTTATTATTAGATTTTGAGCCTAAATAAGAGGTCTTGTTTTATTCACTGTGACTTCCTAACCTAATTTGAATTCCATCAGAGGAGTTCATGTTCTTATTTTTATCTTGAGTGCTGGTGATCTTTCTGTCTTGTGGTTGTGTTTTTAGGACTGGCTCATTTGTCAGTCTACGTGAACAAGGTGCAGAGAGTCCACTTCTCTTACTGTGTTGGGGACTTTGACGTTCATGAGTTTATCGCACATATGTCTGTATATTAATCTAGAAAGCCTTGTGGACACTTTTAATGTCCAGCTATTAGGCCAGATCCTGTTCTCTCAGTTTGACTGGAGGAAGTTTCCACCCTCCCTGACTTGGAGAGGAAAGAAATCTTGTGATAATAATGTAACCATGGGTAAGTGTTTTCTCTTGTTTTTTACAGAAAGACTTTTTATCCATTGACCTGGTCGACGGCAGAGTCAGGGTGACAGTAGACCTGGGTTCTGGGCCCCTTGCTCTGATTACCGACCGACGCTATAATAATGGAACGTGGTACAAAATTGCCTTCCAGCGAAATAAAAAGCAAGGTAAGTGTGAGGACAGACGGACAAAATGCCCTGGTAGGAATGGAAATCTTTCCAAAGTTAGCAGTCTTTGTTTTTTCTTTAGCTTTCTGAGTCTTCTTGAATGACATTCTATTCAAAAGCCCTTGTTTTCTTTGGAATTCTGAGCACCAGGATTTACAGTTTGGTGAAGGAATATTCTATTTGTCTGTGGTTTCCAAATGCATTGGGCTTCCCCGGTAGCTCAGTTGGTTAAAAATTCCCTTGCAATGCAGGAGACCCGGTTTGATTCCTGGGTCAGGAAGATCCACTGGAGAAGGGATACGCTACTCACTTTAATATTCTTGGGCTTGCCTGGTGGCTCAGCTGAAAAAGAATCCCCTGCAATTCGGGAGACCTGGATTTCATCCTTGGTTTGGGAAGATCGTCTGGAGATGGGAAAGGCTATCCACTCCAGTATTCTGGCCTGGAGAAATCCATGGACTATATATATAGTCCATGGGGTTGCAAAGAGTCGGACATGAATGAGCAACTTTCACTTTTGCAAATGCATTATTTAACATAAAAGGCTAAACTGGAATCAAGGGTCAAATTGATTCCATTTTCTTTCACACATTCTGGTGCCATTTAGCATGCACATTCTGGATTTATTGACTTTTGTAAAGATGGTTTTCAGTTGCTCTTTAACAGCCAAGAACATTCCTTGATCAAATTTGCAGGATGGAAAAGAATATGTCTTTGTTAATGAACTTTGTGAGATGTCTGTGTTTTGTTTTACTGTAGAAAATGATTTTCTTATCCCCTTGATCTCCTCTAGGGCTCCTAGCAGTTATTGATGCTTATAACACCACCTACAAAGAAACCAAGCAAGGGGAGACTCCAGGGGCATCTTCTGACCTCAATCGTCTGGACAAGGATCCAATTTATGTGGGTGGATTACCAAGGTCGAGGGTGGTGAGGTATGATACCACACTGCAGAATTGTCGTGTCCCTAATTACTCTTTTAGTTTCCATAACAAAATCCCACAAACCGGGCAGCTTAAACAACAGAAGTGATTAACAAATGTCTCTTACAGTATCTGGAGCCTGCGATTCTGAAATCAGGTGTCCACAGACTGCTTCCTGCTGAGGATCATGAGAAAGATATCTGTTCCATGCTATCTCTGGGCTTCTGGTAGCTTCAGGCATTCCTCAGCTTGTAGGTGGAATTCTTCATCTGTGTGGACACATTGTCTTCACTCCATGTCTCTCTGTGACCAAATCTCCCCTTTTTATAAGGACACCACTCATGCTGGATGAGGACTATCCTAATGACCTAATCCTAACTTGATTACAACCACAAAGACCTATTTCCAAGTATGGTTACATCCAGTACCTTATGAATACTACGTCAAAGTAGAACGTTAGAAAGTCAAAATCTCTTTTGAGAGGAGGTAGAGAACATAACTGAGCCCATAGCACTCTGTTTTGACTAGTATGCCATATCCATATTTGTTTTCATTTAGTCTCCAGGTTGTGTCCAACTCTTTGCAGCCCCATGGACTGCAGCATGCCAGGCCTCTCTGTCCTTCACTATCTCCTGGATTTTGCTCAGATTCGTGTCCATTGAATCAGCGATGCTGTTTAACCATCTCATCTTCTGCTGCCCTCTTCTCCTGTTGCCCTCAATCTTTCCCAGCATCAGAGAGTCTTTTCCAGAGAGTCAGCTCTTCACATCAGGTGGCCCACGATTTGGAGTTTCAGCTTCAGCATCAGTCCTTCCAATGAATAGTCAGGATTTATTTCTAAGTATGCCATATACTTGAGAAGTAAAGAAAGCCTTCTATAGTAAAATTTATGATGTTCTACTTACTGCCTGTAGAACATCTAAAAATGGTAACTGTGCAATATTTGGAGACCTCACTTTCCATCACGCATCATTCTCCTGTCCAGACTTTCTATTAGAAAAATCTCTTTGGAGACCAAAAAAAAAAAAAAGATCGTGCTTTCTGCAGACTTATCTAGATTCCCCTTTTGTGTGATTAGAGTGAATAATGTATGTGAAAGCTGAAAGACCAGCATCAGCGAGTTGGATTAAAGATAGCAGAGAAGAGGTGCACTGATTCTTATTCCTGTTTAGCTTTGCAGCTTTAATAATTCACAGAAACTTCCTGTAGTTTGCTATTCCCAGTTTTGTAATTTTGAACTGGGGACAAACTAAGCGAGACATTTCTTTCACACCTTTAAAAAAAAAAGAATGCATACACAGCTGGCAGTCAAGGCAGCCGAGCTCCCAGAGACTGAACTGTAAACTACGTGCCGTAATTTCCTTATGACAGTGCATTTCTTATAACTGGCCCCTGTTTTGGTGAGTACGTCCAAATGGTAATGACTGTAATAGTTTCCCTTAAAAATATTAAGCAGGCTTTTGTCTAGGTAGCCACCTACGTTGTTGTTGTTCAGTTGCTCAGTTTTGACCAACTCTTTATGACCCCATGAACTGCAGCCCTCCAGCTTCCCTGTCCTTCATCATCTCCTGGAGTTTGCTCAAACTCATGTCCATTGAGGCAGTGACGCCATCCAACCATCTCATCCTCTGTCAACCCCTTCTCCTCCCACCTTCAGTCTTTCCCAGCATCTGAGTCTTTTCCAGTGAGTCAGCTCTTGGCATCAGGTGGCCAAAGAAAAGGAGCTTCAGCTTCAGCATCAGTTCTTCCAATGAATATTCAGGGCTGATTTCCTTTAGGATTGACTGATTTGATCTTCTTGTGTCCAGTGGACTCTCAAGAGTCTTCTCCAGCATCACAGTTTGAAAGCATCAATTCTTCAGTGCTCAGCCTTCTTTGTGGCCATCTGGGTAGTTCTGCTCACTAAATTTGATCCTTTTCTTTAGTCCTAAGGGGAGCACATGTTTGACCTGAATTCTCACCATCTCACGGTCAGTAGCCTTTTTACAGGGAGACCTAGACATTTCTGAGAATGACACCTGGAAGGAGATCTTCCTTGTTTTTATTTCTTCTTTCAAACCTGGAGTTGTAAGATCCAAACTTTGTTGCTGCTGCTCTCCTGTCCTTCCCTACAGGAAAGGTGTCTCCAGCAAAAGCTACGTGGGCTGCATCAAAAACCTGGAAATATCCAGATCGACCTTTGATTTACTCAGAAATTCCTATGGTGTGAGGAAAGGCTGTATACTGGAGGTGGGGAGCGTTTTATGAATGTTGAGACAAGTGTAATAATATTAGGATGAGTAAATCAAATGCCTGTAGATTTACTAATGTCATAAGGCAACAGGATCTAAACCAGGGGATTGAATAGAAAAGACGGGTGGGGTAAACGGCAGCAGCCTCTGGGTGATGGTTGGGTTGGGAGGTTCCACACATGGTGGACCTGATGGGCTTTCTTCTCTCCTCTCTGACCAGCCCGTCCGAAGCGTCAGCTTCTTGAGAGGTGGCTATGTTGAATTGCCACCCAAGTCTCTGTCACCAAACACGGAGTTGTTGGTAACATTTGCCACCAGGAACAGCAGTGGCATCATCCTGGCTGCCCTGAGCCAGGGCAGTGAGAAGCCTGATCGGCAGGCCCATGGGGTGAGTGACCCAGAGGCTCTCAAGCCAGGAGCTCAGGGAGGATATGACTTCAGGAAACATTGGATGGAAGATGACTTAGTCCTAACGTGTGTTCTAGCCATGTTCCTGGTTGTTTAGGGGGGCGCATTTTTACTAAGGAAACGTGTTCATGCTGACTGTGTTTTCCTTCATGAATCAGTGGTGTCTTTGTGTTGCAAAGTCCATCTTCCTTGTCCAGCCACTGAGAAGAAAGACATTAGTGTCTACCTTGGATCGTAATAAATTAGGTGATATTTACCCTTTCCTCTCCTTAGACTTTATATATTATGTAATCTGAAGAGACTCAGAGAATGCTAATGTATTGTATTAATGAAATAGAAGTCACAGAGCTACAACTTAGAGTATGGTTCTCCACTGTGCAAGATATTTTATGGACACTCTGTGTGTGTGTGTGTGTGTGTGTGTGTGTGTTTATTCAGTGAAATTTTATTCAGCCATAAAATAGGAAATCCTATGAATGAACACGTATGAACCTTGAGGACATTATGTCAAGTGAAATAAGTTAAATGGAGAAAGACAAGTACTGTATGACCTCATTTATATGGGGAAACTTAAAAGGAAGACAACTCATAGAAACAGAGCAAGCTGGTGGTCAGCAGAGTTGGTAAGGGCAGGAGGGAATCGGGCGAGGGCCAAGAGGCACAAACGTCCAGCTGTAAGACAAGATCGGGGGCGATGTACAGCACGGTGACTGTAGTCACACCACCATGTTGCATTTGAAAGTTGCTAAGAGAGTGGGTCTTAAAAGCTCTCCCCATAAGAAAAGATGTTGCAACTATACGAGGTGATCGACGTTAACTAAGCTCATTGTGGTGATCATTTTGTGATATATTCAAATATCCAATGGCTGTGTTGTATACCTAAGGCTAATACAGTGGTGTATGTCAATTATATCTCAGCAAACCTGGGGAAAGAGAGAAATAGATCAGTGACTTACGACATGACTATTTGTTAGTACGTAAGCAATAAGTAAGTGTGAAGACTGTGTAGGAATGGAACGCTTTGATGTGGTTAGTGATAACAGCCTAATGCAGAAAGTAAATTCTGTGAGCAGAGATTAGAAAGTAGCCTACAAAGTAGAAAACAGTTGTGTCACATGGTGATATTTTTAAGGAGCTGCTTCCTTGGCACCAATACAGCCACATTGCCTTCATCAGATGATAATTCTTTAAATCCTAGAGTAATGTCTTTTTAATGGGAATTCTCTGTATCTGCTTCCTAGCCCTTCTGGTCCATCATGCTAATTGAAGGCCACGTTGAAGTGCATGTTAACCCTGGGGACGGAACCAGCTTGAGAAGAGCGCTCCTGCACGCTCCCATGGGCACCTACGGTGATGGTCGAGAGCATTCCATCTCCATGATAAGGAGCGGAAGGTATTTGCCTGACCTTACGAAGGTTCCCCATTCGGACGCCTGTATGGGGCTCTTTGCAATGAAATGACTGGGATAATTAGTATGATGTCATTAACACTCAGTTTTTAGAGTTCCAAAATAATTCTAGAAGCTTGCTGGAAGACCTCCTTGGAAATCAATTTCATTTGCTTTGTAATAAGACATTTGCAGATTTTTCATAATTGAACAATCTTAACCCTGCCCTTTCGTGGGGCCCAGCATAAATTGTCTTTAGTTGGAAAAATTCTGTGTCAAATACCATTACAGTGTTAGTAAATTCTAATAGTGAGTGGGAAAATAGTAAGTAACTGTAGTGTGCTCAGCTGTGTCTGACTCTTTGCAACTAAACCCACAGTCTGTAACCTGTGAGACTCCTCTGTCCCTGGGATTTTCAAGCAAGAATATTGGAGTGGGTTGCCATTTCGTCCTTCAGGGGATCTTCCTGACCCAGGGCTTGAACCTGCCTCTCCTGTATGGCAGGCTGATCTTTTACCGCTGAGCCACCCAGGAAACAAATTTTAATAGTGAATGGTATAATAGTAAATAGCAACAATGCAAATAGTAAAATGTAAATCACAGTAAATAGTGTTAGAGTAACATTTCTGTATTAATCTCCCTCAGAAACTATGGACCAAACGTTTTAAAAACACACTGGACATTTTGTCACAGATAAAGAAATAAAGGACTTCCCTGGTGGCTCAGACGGTAAAGCATCTGCCTACAGTGCGGGAGACCCGGGTTCGATCCCTGGGTCGAGAAGATCCCCTGGGGAAGGAAATGGCAACCCAGTCCAGTACTCTTGCCTGGAGAAATCCATGGATGGAGGAGCCTGATGGGCTACAGTCGATGGGGCCGCAAAGAGTCAGACACGACTAAGCGACTTCACTTTCACTTTTTCCTAAAAGCACTTGAACTGAATAATGTTTATTCACATTACATTTATTTTGGGAAAATGTTCAGCTGTCTCTTTTCATGTTCAAGAGTTGCGTTTTTTTATTCACACACGTTAAATTTCATGTTAAAAAATTTCTTTCAAGGAAACCTTTTATTAGTAAGAACTTGCTGGAATAAAATGGACAGTGATGTTTCATTGTATTTAAAAACCTTTATTTTCTCCTTTGACTCTTTAGAGTTGTCACCGTTCAAGTGGATGAGACAACTCCTGTGGAAATGAAGTTGGGCCCGTCAGCAGAAAGCAGGACCATAAATGTGTCCAGCCTGTACGTTGGGGGCATTCCAGAGGGTGAGAGGACACCCATGCTCAAGATGAGAAGCTCGTTCCACGGCTGTATCCGAAATCTGGTCTTTAACATGGAGTAAGTATGACTGTACTCTCAGCCTGACTGTGCCCGTTCCGCTCTTTCAGTACCGACACTAATCTACAGTCTGATTTTGCCATTGGAGCCGGCCTCAAATCTGCACATTCCCAAATAATAAGTGGATCCCATGTTTTATCATGAAAGTCCCCCGAGATGGACTTTACTGAGCTAGAATGATGGACAGTCTGGTCATCATGCATGAGAAAGAAAAGAACCACTAAGCATTAGTTCCACGGGTGGTGCTAGTGGTAAAGAACCTTCCTGCCATTGCAGGAGACTTAAGAGATGTGGGTTCTATCCCTGGGTCAGGAAGATGCCCTAGAGGAGGGCATAGCCACCCACTCCGGTATCCTTGCCTGGAGAATTCTATGGACAGAGGAGCCTGGTGGGCTACAGTCCACAGGGTCGCAGAGTCGGACGCGACTGAAGAGAGTGAGCATGCACAGAGGCTTCTAGCCATTGTGGGCGACAGTCGATTCGGTTACTCTTAAGAGTACTGTATTAGTATTTTTTTAATGGGTTTTAAGTGTTCAGTAATCGTGTGACCTTGGTGCTTGTGTTGGCTTGTATTATCATCATTGATTCTGAAACGCTTTGTTTGCATCTAGACTTCTGGATTTCACAAGTGCCACCCGCTATGAACACGTGGACCTGGACTCCTGCTCGCTCTCGGAGAGGCCGAAACTAGCTGTCTACCGAGAGGACGGAGAGCTCCCGCCAGAGCCCCAGCCTTTACCAAGTCCAGTAAGAAGGCCCTTATTTCATTATGCAGTTTAGTGTTAGTCGCTCAGTTGTGTCTGACTCTTTGTGACCCCATGGACCGTAGCCCGCCAGGCTTCTCTGTCCATGGCATTCTCCAGGCAAGAATACTGGAGTGGGTGGGTTGCAATTCCTTTCTCCAAGGGATCTTCTCTACCCAGGTATTGAACTTGTCTCCTGAATTGCAGGCAGATTCTTTACCATCTGAACCACCAGGGAAGCCCTTGTTAGCTTTCACTTTCCTTTCTGTTTGATGATTTCTCTGCTTCCTTGGTTGAAACTCACGCTCTGATGAAGCAAATGGCTCAGTTGTACACAGCAAGGCCTGTCTCTGAGTTCAGGGCGGTGGTATTGGTAGCTTCATCCACCAACCTGGGAAACTGAGTCTACAGCTTTACTCGGCCTGGACCCAGGGCACCTGCCCTCCAGCCTGGCTCCTTCTGGCTACACCTCGCTCCTGTCGAGGAGGAACCACCTTGGCCTGTCCCCTGTGGGCACGTACAGTCACCTCTGCTGCCCGTGGGCCAGCTGTTCCTGCAGCCGCTGACCCCTCAGGCCTCCTGCCAAGAGCAGTTGTTTTTTTTTTTTTTTTGAGGGGGTGGGCATTTTGGGCACAAGCAAGGCCTTTGCCCTTTGGACCTGATGAAAATTCATGGGAATTTGGTGAACTTGAGTGGGGTTGAGGTGAAAAACAGAAGCTCTACTTGCCTTCTCAGAGAGACAAAGGGGTGTGGAATAAACAGCCGAGAAGGTACAGGCAGTGCTGGTGTGTTTGTGTTGCTGGTGCTCTGACACCCTTGCTTCTGAGATGTTTCCTTCGTGGAGAGACATGTTTGTGTTGCAGGGTATGGGGAAGGGTGGGGGTGGTGGGCCTGGCCTTGCATGGCTGTGAGCCGTGTGTATCTCTTACAGGAACTGTGCACCACGGAAAGGGCCCCAGAATACGTGCCCAACGCCCACCAGTTTGGCCTCGCAGAAAGCAGCCACTTGGTGCTACCTTTTAACCAGCTGGCTGTCCGAAAGAGGTAGGCGATGCTCTAATGTCCTCACGAGATGTCTCATTGCTAGAAGAATCCAGGGCATATGCTTCAGCAGTGAGTCTTTTCCGGAAGAAGCTTCTCGTATTTCACGAGAAGTGAACACTTTGGAGTGTTCAGCTTGCCACCATGTGGCGGGAGAGAGACGCAAAGCGGAACGCAGCTTCTGGGAGGCTCAGATGCACCAGTGTGTCTCGGCCGGGTTCCGTGGTTTGTCTGGACCCCGTCTTGATGATGCTGGGTGGTTGCCTCCCTAGGGGGTGGAGGAGAGCCCTGGCTATCTAAACCCCTCTTCCTTCAGTAATCCCAAGTCCCCTGAAGCTGTTACCTGGACGCTGAACCCGTTCTACAAGAAGCATTCACTAATCTGCAGAAACGGCCTCTACAGCTCTATCATCATGACCCCAAATTCCTGGAGCCACACACGTGCCAGCCTGCACATTCCCTCTGCTCTTCACACCTGGCTGTCCCAGGCAGCCTTCTCCAGCTGGGGAAGCTGGCTTATGTCCCAGAGGGCTCGTGGCTGAGGCTCCTCAGGATCCGCAGGCCTCCCTGTCCTCCTGTGGGTCTCAGCCCTGCAGTCCACGCCCTCAGCTCTGCAGTGCCCTACGCCTCTGTTGCCACCATCTGGGATCACTGCCCCTTGGCTCCTGCCTTCAGTCCCCATGAGCTTGGCAGCTTCCCAGCCCCTGATCTTTGAGGTTCTTTGGCTCCGATCTGTCAGAGGACTTTTCCCTCATTCCTCCCTGGCTGCCTTCTCCCCGTGGTCACACCACTGAGCACTTCCTAAGTACCCACCCCACCTGCACAATCTCTGCTTTAAGCATCCTGCTAACCACCTCTCTCTCCTCCTTACCTCTCTCTCTAGCAGCTGCTCATCCTCATCAAGACCTCTGAGCCCTCCGGTTTTCTCGCCATCATCACTATTTCTTGCCACAGCTCATTAGCCCCCTTCCCCACTGGCCTCCACATGACCCAGTTTTAACTCTGTGGTATATTTCTGGTGTTAGTTTTGGGGAGAAAGGGACCCTCCTCTGTTCACTGCTTGATTTGCTGCTCCCAGGAAGATTCCTGGCAGACGGAGGTAGGCAGTTACCATGAGTGAATGAATGGATAGGTCAATGAAGGGATGAATGACTGAGATGTTCAAAGATGCTGAAACACTTCCTGGGGTCTTTGAATTTAAAAAGTGACAGTGAGCGTGTTCCTTTCTGAGAGCCCTCGCCTCCCTCCAGGCTCTCAGTTCAGCTGAGCATCCGCACATTCGCCGCCAGCGGCCTGGTGTACTACATGGCCCACCAGAACCAGGTAGACTACGCCGCGCTCCAGCTGCACGCGGGCCGCCTCCACTTCACCTTCGACCTTGGAAGGGCAGGACCAAGGTCTCACACCCTGCGCTGCTCAGCGATGGCCAGTGGCACACGGTAGGCTCTCGGGAAGATGACGTCACTCATGCTGAGCTCTGTTCCACGGCCTCTCATGATCACTCTGTTTCACAGTAGTGGGATCAACCCCTTTGATTTCCAGCTTGCTCTGTGTCTGATATCTGCCCCCATATAATGTAGGCTCCTGAGGGCACAACCTTTTCTGCTTCCTGAAATACCCTCAAGGGCTCAGTCAGTGCATGCTTAGTAGGCACGCAGCAAACATTGGTAGAATGAACGAAATGTTCATTTACCAGATATGTTCTTGGTTTGATGAGAAGTAAACCAAGCCCATGGGTGGCATGAATGGGCCCAACTTGATGTCCTGGCCTCCGTGTTGCTGTGATGAGGACTCTCCAGCAGGTCCTGTGCTAACCTGCTCCAGGCTCAGCCTCCTCTCAACCCCGGAGGTGCGAACACCTGAGCAGTCCTTGAGGGTTCCATTCGGGTTATTACTCCTGCAGTGAACAGATGCTGCAAACAGCTGTTGTTTTCTGATTCCTTAGAAATGACTCGTGTCTTTGGATCGCTCTAGGTCAAGACAGAGTACTTTAAAAGGAGGGGCTTCATGACGGTCGACGGCCAGGAATCGCCCATGGTGACCACAGCGGGAGATGCCACCACGCTAGACGTGGAAGGAAAGCTGTACCTCGGAGGCCTCCCCTCCGAGTACAGGGCCAGGAACATTGGAAACGTAAGCAGCGTTTTCTCCATAGGCCCATTTTTACCTTTATTGTGGTTGTTGTTTGTCTTGTGGAGGAATGTATTTATGTTTAAATTACCCTGTTTGGGCCTGGAGCTTGGCCACAAAATGGAAACATTTGGAACCACATCCCCACGCAGCCCAGCCTGCCTTCCTGTTGGTTAGCGAACGAACAGTTCCCTTCCCACAGGCATTTAGCCCCAGTGCAACTCAGGAAAAGTCCAGCAAATTTGTATTTGCAGGTTAGAACACTCCACAGTCTTTCTTTTTTCCTGATTTTTCGTTTATCATTTTTGGCTGTGCTGGGTCTTTGTTGCTGCGCCTGGGCTTTTCTCTAGTTGTAGCAAGAGGGGGCCGCTCTCTGGTTGTGGGGCCCGGGCTTCATTGCAGTGGCTTCCCCTGTTGCGGAGCACAGGCTCCCGGGCGCATGGGCTTCCGTAGTCGCAGCTCCCTGGGTCCAGAGCACTGGCTCAATAGTTGTGTGACACACGGGCTTAGCTGCCCCATGGCACGTGGGGTCTTCCCAAGTGGGGATTGAACCTGTGTCTCCTTCACTGGCACGTGGATTCTGTACCCCTGAGCCTCCAGGGAAGCCCCACTCCACAGTCTTGATTTCCACAATATTTACTCAATAGAAAACCCTTTTTACTATATTATAGTAGCTTTTTTTTTTAACTGAATTTCACACTTTATTGATACACACTTTCATTTATTTCCCCCCCGCCACAGGCAAATTCTATATATTTATTTATTTTTTCTTTTATGGTTTTGGGTTTTTTTAATATATAAATTTATTTAAAGTTAGACCTTCATGTGAAGTATGGTGGCCACTGGATTTTTAAACCCAAAGACAGTGTTTTACTGTGTCATGTTGAAGGGTGGGAACGGTGTGTGCTGTCTTTCTCATGTCCTCACTGTCACCTACTCCTGCATCATTTCACTTAGATCACTCACAGCATTCCTGCCTGCCTCGGGGAGGTGACAGTGAACAGCCAGAAGCTGGACACGGACAGCCCCGTGTCTGCGTTTGCAGTGACCAGGTGCTATGCTGTGGCCCAGGAAGGAACTTTCTTTGAAGGCAGTGGATACGCAGCCCTCGGTATGTACGATCAACCGTCTCACAGGCAGTCTCTGGTATGCCCTGCAGTCTAAGATGATAAGGATCCAGGAATCATCCGATAGGACAAGCTGCAGTGAGACCACGAATTCTGGATTCTCAGCATCTTGTGTAAAAACCTGCTCACCCGTCATGGTACCCAGATGGCCTCCTCTCACTAGGAGAGTGACCCTCCAGATGGCAACATGTGGTCCTGGTGTCATCTGTACTGGCCCCAGATTTACATAAGGCAAAAGCTGTCACTGTTCAGGTTAATGAAGACCTTTGAATTCAAAACCAGCACCGTAAAATGTCTGGACCAGCCAGCCAAGTGCAACTCAGTTTTGATGAAAAAATTAACTCTGTTTAGACTGTTGAAATATTCATGAGTTGTAAGTAGAGGAATTTAAATCCCTAAAATGCTTTAGGATGGAAATTCCTCAAGGATTAGAAGTAGCCTTTGTTATATATCTTACATACTCTCCCACTTCAGATGCTTGATTGGCCGGCTGAACCTGGTGGTTCAGTGGTAAAGAATCCACCTGCCAAGCAGGAGATGTGGATTTGATCTCTGGATCGGGAAGATCCCCTGGGGGAGGGCATGGCAACCCATTCCAGTATTCTTGCCTGGAGAATCCCATGGACAAAGGAGCCTGGCGGGCTACAGGCCATGAAATCGCAAAGACTCTGACACGACTTAGGGGCTAAACAACAGCAGCTCGCCGGCTAACTTCCTGTTTGCACTCCAACTGTGCTCCCCTGGCCCCTGTTCTGTTTCCTATCACAGGGAACTAATTTCTGGGCTCCTTTGCCTGGGGCTTCCAGGGAGGCTGTGGTGGAAGATGGAGGTTGGGAGGCAGGAGAGGAAAAGCCAGCAGGCTTCTCTCTCGTGCTCTGTGCTTCTGGTAACACCACCTCCCACTCTTCCTTCAGCCCTGGGCACCATAGGTAACAACTGCCTGCTACTGCTAATATCCCTAACTTAGCCCAGCTTTTTTATCACCTGAATGAAAAATTCATTCAATTAAAACCCCACTTAAAAAAAATGCATAGTGTGGAGTCTAACACACTTAACACAGTCAGCAAATGATGACACACCAGTTAGTGGATACTGGGAAAGTAAAGTGTTCTCTTTTGGGGATAGATGATGACCCAATTACATGGATCAAATCCCTTCTGACTTTTGCCTACGTGGCTCTGGATAAAAGCTGTGCCCACCTCATCTCCAGTCAGGTTTAGCCCAGCTGGTTGTGTGTTGTGTTTAAAAGCATCACTTCATCCTATGGAGGTACAAGCCGAGGCTTGTGGGTGGAAGAGACTTGCTGGTGGAGGTGGAGCTGGACCCTGAGAAGGAGCTGGAGCTAGGTCTCCTGACCCTCATCAGGAGCCCAAAAGCACAGCCAGCCAGCCAGCCCAGCCCCTGGCCTCTCTGAGCCTGTGCCTTTGTGCATCAGGCAGGCCCCATCACTAACTGTTTTCCTTGTGTGTTTCAGTGAGAGAAGGCTACAAAGTGCGATCCGACGTGAACATCACACTGGAGTTCCGTACCTCATCGGAGAACGGTGTCCTCCTGGGGATCAGCAGCGCCAAAGTGGATGCCATTGGACTGGAGATTGTGGATGGAAAGGTGGACGCTTAATCTGGGTGCCCCGCCCACATCTCATCCCAGTGTCAGAGAGAGCAGTTGAGAAACAGTAGAAATATCTAGATCCAAATTTCTAATTATTCAGTTTCATGGAATGGAGAAAAGATTCAGTTAATATTTTAAAATAGATAATCCTAAAAAAGGACTTCCCCAGTGACTCAGTGGTCAAGAATCTGCCTGCAATGCAGGAGACACTGGTTCAATCCCTGAGTCAGAAAGATCCTCTGGAGTAGGAAATAGCAACCCACTCCACTGTTCTTGCCCGGGAAATCCTATGGACAGAGGAGCCTGGTGGGCTATAGTCCCGGGGATCACTAAGAGTGATCCGACTGAATGATCCAACTGAAGCGACTAAACAGCAAAGCTTCACATACAGCATAAGAAGTTGAAAATAGGATACTTAGTGTTTCCTTCCCACCTTCTGCAGGTCTCAGATTTTTTGTGCTACAACCTGGGGTAGTAGAGCATCCATGGTTTTTCAGGAGGGAAGGAGTAAATGTTCCTTCACAGGTGCTATTGCAACAGCTGTGAACCAACTTTCTTAGTAGACCCATGGGCTCCTGCCATGCTGAAAATACAACACTGATTGAGGATTCATCACTAAGATTGTGGCTCAGGCTTGCTCCCATGGCGGTGGCTGTTTTCCCTTCCAAAGCCTTGGGAATAGCATCAGAATCCTTAGGACACTGTCTTACAAAACCACTGTTTGTTTTTCATAGGTTCAGTTCAGGTGCTCAGTCACATCTGACTCTTTGCGATCCTATGGACTGCAGCACACCAGGCCTCCATGTCCATCACCAACTCCCAGAGTTTACTCAAACTCACAGCCATTGAGCCTGTGATGCCATCCAACCATCTCATCCTCTGTCGACCCCTTCTCCTCCCACCTTCAGTCTTTCCCAGCATCAGGGTCTTTTCCAATGAGTCAGTTCTTCACATCAGGTGGCCAGAGTATTGGAATTTCAGCTTCAACATCAGTCCTTCCAATGAATATCCAGGACTGATCTCCTTTAGGATGGACTGGTTGGATCTCTTTGCAGTCCAAGGGACTCTCAAGAGCCTTCTCCAACACTGCACTTCAAAAGCATCAATTCTTTGGCGCTCAGCTTTCTTTATAGTCCAACTCTCACATCCATACATGACCACTGGAAAAACCATAGCCTTGACTAGATGGACCTTTGCTGGCAAAGTAATGTATCTGCTTTTTAATATGCTGTCTAGGTTGGTCATAACTTTCCTTCCAAGGAGTAAGCATCTTTTAATTTCGTGACTGGCTGCAGTCACCATCTGCAGTGATTTTGGAGCCTGATAAAGTCTGCCACTGTTTCCCCATCTATTTGCCATGAAATGATGGGACCAGATGCCATGATCTTTGTTTTCTGAATGTTGAGTGTTAAGCCAACATTTTCATAGGTAGCCCTCCCTTTTAGCAGAATGCTCTGATTTTATCCACTCTAAGAACATCGTGTGAATGGACTGTGTTCCTTGAATAGGGAAAAACTCACCAAGGTATTGGCTTTGTCTCATTTGTTTAGCTCTTGTTTCACGTTAACAATGGTGCTGGGAGGATAACAGCCAAGTACGAGCCCAAAGCTCCCAGTAGGCTCTCGATGGGAGATGGCACACGCTTCAGGCAAACAAGAGCAAGCATCGAGTGGTTCTGATTGTCGACGGGAACGTGGTTCGAGCGGAAAGTCCGCACACCCAGTCCACCTCCACTGACACCAACGATCCCATTTATGTCGGCGGCTATCCTGGTGCGTGTGATGTGTACTCTGCTCACTTTTCGAGGGGCACTGCCCCTGGGGGAGTCTTATTCAGGGGGATAAAGAATAGGGGTGAAGAAAGATACATGGTTTGGGTGACAAATCCTTTGCCATTTTAGGTCTATTCCAAACACCTAGGAATTTTTGGAAAAATCAAAATAATCTGCATATATAAGTTGATCGGGGCTTCCCAGGTGGCACTAGTGGTTAAAAAACAGAACAAAGCCTACCTGCTAATGTAAGAGATGCTGGTTCAATCCCTGGGTAGGGAAGATCCTCTGAAGGAGGGCATAGCAACCCACTCCAGTATTCTTGCCTGGAGAATCCCATGAACAGAGGAGCCTGGCGGACTACAGTCCATGGGGTCTGACAGAGTCAGACAGGACTGAAGCCACTTAGCATGCATGCATGTGGAAGTTGATCATTGGGTAAGACACTGAGAACATCGGGTAATGTGTATAGAAAGCTGGGTGACTTTACTGACAGAAATCTCAAATGATGCCCGGAAGTGGGAATCATTTCACGGGTCGGTAATCATTTTAGAGGACAAACATGTGTCTTAGCCTCTCACATCGCTTTTCAGATTCTCCAAGTAATTAACACAAATGTTAATAAGATAAAAATCCCTTTTATGACAAGTCACAACTGTGCCGTAAAATTATTGCTTATTAATAGTTTTCTATAAATTATGCTATCACTGAAGCCACTTATATGGAAAAATATTCTTCTAATCTTGATGTGGAAATCACAAGTGGTTCGTTTTGTTTCTGCTGCTCTTCTCACGTCATTTAACACAACAAGATTTATTTTCTCTTCTTTCCTAAACAGCTGATGTGAAGCAGAACTGCCTGAGCAGCCGGACCTCTTCCGGGGCTGTGTGCGGAGGCTCACTCTGACTAAGGGCCCGCAAGTACAGTCCTTTGACTTTAGCACAGCTTTTGACCTGCAAGGAGTTTTCCCTCATTCCTGTCCTGGGACTGAGTCCTGAACTTTGGGGAATGCCTCAGTTGGGAACCATTGTTTATATTTTGAGGAGAATTATTTTGTGAACTAAAATCTTTACAGTTCAGATTTCATTTCCAACTCAGGTTCAGTGTTTCCAGAGAGACCGTTTTTGTTTATGTTTAACTAAAACCATGTGTACAACAAATACCTCTATTAAATAGTTTAAAATGTAAATTGAAATCACTGGCTCTTTTAAGTTTTTTTAATGAAACTTTTGAAATGTTCTGTTGATCGCCTGATAATACTTCATGTTTTGCATTTTAAACTTTAAAAAAATATCATTATAGACTATGATAAATTAGAGTGGCGTATGAATACTTTCATGGGCTTTCCCTGTGGCTCAGTGGTAAAGAACTCACCTGCCAATGCAGGAAAAGAGAGTTCAATCCCTGGGTCGGGAAGATCCCCTGGAGAAGGGAATGGCAACCTACTCCAGTATTCTTGCCGGGGCAATCCCAGGGACAGAGGAGCCTGGCTGGCTACAGTCGATGGGGTTGAAAAAAGTCAGACATAACTTAGCAACTAAACAACAACAACATGAATACTTTCATTTCTTTATCAAGAATTTAAGCTCCAGTTTCTACAATGAACAAGTAACACTATTGGTTCTATCCCAGCAGAGGGCACCAACTGTTTGCCACATAAGCACGTTAACTAGACTTCCGCAAGTCAAAAAGCAAAGGGAATGCAGGAAGACAGAGGCTGGTCTAGGCAAAGCTTTGTTCTGAGAGGACCTAACCTAACAGAGCATTTTGCAAGATTAAAAAAAGAAGTGGCGTCATAACTAGATAGCTAGTTAGCCCTTACTATTTTAACCACTTTTAAGTGTACATTTCTCTGTGTGAGGTACATTCACACTGTTGTACAACCATCACCACCATCAGTTCCAAGACTCACTCCATCTTGCAAAACAAGCTCTGTACCTATTAAATATGAATTCCCAGCTGCCCTCTCTCCCCAGCTCCTGGCATCCACCATTTTTCTTCCTGTATGCCTGGGTCTGGCGACTCGAGTCACTGGAATCATTCAGCGTCAGTCAGTCTGTGACTGGCTTATTTTTCATGGCATAAGGTCCTGTAGGATCATCCATGATGGACTATGTGTTCGTGTCCTTCCTTTCTTAAGGCTGAGTAATATTCCATCGTGTGTATATACCATATTTTTAATTTATTTTTTATTGAAGGATAATTGATTTACAGAACTTCATTGTTTTCTGTCAAACCTCAACATGAATCAGCCATAGGTATACATAAATCCCCTCCCTTTTGAATCTCCCTCCCATCTCCCTCCCCACGCCACCCCTCTCAGTTGATACAGAGCCCCTGTTTAAGTTCCCTGAGCCATACAGCAAATTCCCGTTGGCTATCTGTTTTACATATGGTAATGTAAGTTACCATATTTTAATGGCTATCTGTTTACATATGGTAATGTAAGTTTCCATGTTTTACTCTCTCCATACATCTCACCCTCTCCTCCCCTCTCCCCATGTTCCTAAGTCTATTCTCTATGTCTGTTTCTCCATTGCTGCCCTGTAAATAAATTCTTCAGAACCATTTTCCTAGATTCCATGTGTGTGTGTTGGAATATGATATTTATCTTTCTCTTTCTGACTCACTTGACTCTGTATAATAGGTTCTAGGTTCATCCACCTCATTAGAACTGACTCAAATGCGTTCCTTTTTATGGCTGAGTAATACTCCATTGTGTATATGGACCACAACTTCTTTATCCATTCATCTGTCAGTGGGTGTCTAGGTTGCTTCCATGTTCTAGCTATTGTAAATAGTGCTGCAATGAACAATGGGATACATGTGTGTGTTTCAACCCTGTTTTCTTCAGGGTATATGCCTAAGTGAAAGAAAGAAAGTCAAGTCACTCAGTCATGTCTGACTCTTTGCAACCCCTGGACTGTAGCCTGCCAGGCTCCTCCATCCGTGAGATTTTCCAGGCAATAGCACTGGAGTGGGTTGCCATTTCCTTCTCCAGGGAATCTTCCCAACCCAGGGATCGAACCCAGGTCTCCTGCATTGTAGATAGATGCTTTACCGTCTGAGCCACCAGGGTATATGCCTATGAGTGGGATTGATTGCTGGGTCATATGGTGGTTTTATTCTTAGTTTTTTAAGGACTCTCCATACCATCTTCCATACTGACTGTATCAATTTACATTCCCACCAACAATGCAAGAGCATTCCCTTTTCTCCACACCCTCTCCAGCATTTATTGTTTGTCGACTTATATACCATATTTTTGTTTATTCATTCATCCATCAATGGACATGGGGTTCCTTCTACCTTTTGGCTATTGTGGATAATGCTCCTGTGAATATGAGCATACAAATAGTTCTTTGAGTCCCTAATTTCACCATTTTAGGGTAGAAACCCAGAAGTGGAATTACTGGATCATACAGTGTCTATTTTTAATTTTTTGAGGAATCTCCATACATTTTTCCCCATAGTATCCAGTGCAATTTTTAAGCTTCAGTTTTCCACCTGTAAAATGTGGTCATGCCAACAACCACAAAAAGGCCTATCTTTGGAAATACTAAAATTGACTCAGAGAACATCTGGATAAACCAATAACTTTGACCTTAGTGAAATTTAATCCTCAGTCACATTTGTTGGCAGAATGTACAAAAATCAGTTGGTTTAAAGACATGCTTTATTAAATATCAGGAACAAGAAAAAGAAAACTAACCAACGCATTTAACACAGCTGGTATAACCTTTCTGAGAGGCCTAATTTATATAACACCTTATTCATTTTCCTGTTTTGTCTGTCTGTGCCACCACCTCTAAAAGGATGCATCGTAATTAAGAATGATACACTCGTGGCTGGATATGGAACAACCACATCCAACTCAGGCTTAGGAATTAAGGGCCAATTTAGTGTCCAAATCAGAAATTGCAGTGAAAATGATTAAATGTCTGTTAGAAATGCTGGACCAGAAGGCACATGTATTCTCACCTTAGAACACTATAAATCAACGGCTAAATTGTGGTACCAGGTGAAAGACAGATCTGGGAAGGTTGACAGAGGCAGCTGGAACTAGGCTTCACAGAATACACAATAGCGGCAGCCACCGTACAAAGTGCTTTCCTATGCACCGACTTCCCTGGTGGCTCAGACAGTAAAGAATCTGCCTGCAATGTGAGAGACCCAGGTTCGATGCCTGCATCAGGAAGATCCCTTGGAGAAGGGAATGGCTACTCGCTCCAGTATTCTTGCCTGGAGAATCCCCATGGACAGAGGAGCCTGGCGGGATATGGTCTATTGGGTTGCAAAGAATCGGACATGACAGCAGTGGACACTTCTTATCCACGGTGGAGTTCAAGGCTAGAGGGGCAGTATGGAAGCATGACACATGGGTCCAAGCCGCCCTGCTGAAGGAAAGTGGACTGATGGGAATATTAGGAGGTGGGCGGGGGGATGAGCAGGTGGAGAGAGAACAGGGTGGATTGGGTCTAACCTTGGAGAGCACAACATTTAAGCTGGTAGGAAGGAGACTGGATGCCACGCTTTATGTATGAAGCATCTGGGCTTTCCATTAGGAGAGTGTTGTGATGAAATGGTGCATTTGAAATCATAAGCTAGCTGGAAAGGACAGCCGGAGTCTGCCAGTTGAGCAGCACTGACTGAGTGGCAACCGATTCCACTGCAGGGATAAAGACAAGAGAATTGTATAGGAATGTTGGAGGCTCCAGCAATGCGTTAGCTTTAGGCAGTAAACGATTATGAGACTCAAGCAGGGAGCTTGGAAAATGAGAATGGCAGTTCCACAGACAGGAGGTAAACAGAAAAATTATGAACTCAAGCTCTGAATGTATTGAATTTGAGAGACTGGTGAGACAATCTGAAGGGAGGTGTTTCAACTGGCTGGCTGGATTATGGACTGGCCGGGGACTGTTCTCACAACGCAAGCTATGTTGTTTATCTATCAAACAGTATTGTCTTTCTCTGTCTGACTTATTTCACTAAGCGTGATACCCTCCAATTCCACTCATGCTGTGCAAAGTTTTCATTCTTTTTTAATGGCTAAATAGTTTTGCACTGGGGCTTCCCCAGTGGCTCAGATGCTAAAGAATCCACCTGCAATGTGGGAGACCTGGGTTCGATCTCTGGGATGGGAAGGTCCCCTGGAGGAGGGCATGGCAACCCACTCTAGTATTCTTGCCTGGAGAATCCCATGGACAGAGGAGCCTGGCGGGCTATGGTCCATGGGGTGACAAAAAATAGGCTATGATGGAGACTAAGTTTAGCACAGTATTGCACTGTATATATATCAGTTCAGTTCAGTTCAGTCGCTCAGTGGCGTCCGACTCTTTGCTATCCCACGGACTGCAGCACGCCAGGCCTCCCTGTCCATCATCAACTCCCAGAGCCTACCCAAACTCATGCCCATTGAGTCAGTGATGCCATTCAACCATCTCATCCTCTGTTTTCCCCTTCTCCTCCTCCCTCAATCTTTCCCAGCATCAGGATCTTTTCCAGTGATTCAGATCTTTGCATCAGGTGGCCAAAGTATTGGAGTTTCAGCTTCAACATCAGTCCTTCCAATGAACACCCAGGACTGATCTCCTTTAGGATGAACTGGTTGGATCTCCTTGTAGTCCAGGGGACTCTCAAGAGTCTTCTCCCACACCACAGTTCAAAGTCATCAATTCTTCAGCACTCAACTTTCTTTATAGTCTAACTCTCACATCCATATATGATTACTGGAAAAACCATAGCCTTGACTAGATGGACCTTTGTTGGCAAAGCAATGTCTCTGCTTTTTAATATGCTGTCTAGGTTGGTCATAACTTTCCTTCCAAGGAGTAAGTGTTTTTTAATTTCATGGCTGCAATCACCATCTGCAGTGATTTTGGAGCCCCCCAAAATAAAGTCAGCCTCTATTTCCACTGTTTCCCCATCTATTTGCCATGAAGTGATGGGACCTGATGCCTTGATCTTAGTTTTCTGAATGTTGACTTTCAGCCAACTTTTTCACTGTCCTCTTTCACTTTCAACAAGAGGCTCTTGAGTTCTTCTTCACTTTCTGCCATAAGGGTGGCGTCATCTGCATATCTGAGTTTCTTGATATTTCTCCTGACAATCTTGATTCTGGCTTGTGCTTCATCCAGCCCAGCGTTTCTCATGATGTACTCTGCATATAAGTAAAATAAGCAGAGTGACAATATACAGCTGTGACGTACTCCTTTTCCTATTTGAAACCAGTCTGTTGTTCCATGTCCAGTTCTAACTGTTGCTTCCTGACTTGCATACAGATTTCTCAAAAAGCAGGTCAGGTGGTCTGGTATTCTCATCTCTTTCAGAATTTTCCACAGTTTATTGTGATCCACACAGTCAAAGGCTTTGGCATAGTCAATAAAGCAGAAATAGATGTTTTTCTGGAACTCTCTTTTTCAATGATCCAGTGGATGTTGGCAACTTGATCTCTGGTTCCTCTGCCTTTTTAAATCCAGCTTGAACATCTGGAAGTTCACGGTTCACATATTGCTGAAGCTTGGCTTGGAGAATTTTGAGCATTTAGTAGCATGTGAGATGGGTGCAATTGTGTGGTAGTTTGAGCATTCTTTGGCATTGCCTTTCTTAGGGATTGGAGTGAAAGCTGATCTGTTCCAGTCCTGTGGCTACTGCTGAGTTTTCCAAATTTGCTGGCATATTGAGTGCAGCATTTTCACGGAATCCTCTTTTAGGATTTGAAATAGCTCAACTGGAATTCCATCACCTTCACTAGCTTTGATGCTTTCTAAGGCCCACTTGACTTCACATTCCAGGATGTCTGGCTCTAGGTGAGTGATCACACCATTGTCATTATCTGGGTCATGAAGATCTTTTTTGCATAGTTCTTCTGTGTATTCTTGCCAGCTTTTCTTAATATCTTCTGCTTCTGTTAGGTCTGTACCATTTCTGTCCTTTATTGAGCTGATCTTTGCATGAAATATTCCCTTGGTATCTCTAATTTTCTTGAAGAGATCTCTCGTCTTTCCATTCTATTGTTTTCCTCTATTTCTTTGTAATGATCACTGAGGAAAGCTTTCTTATCTCTTCTTGCTATTCTTTGGAACTCTGCATTCAGATGCTTATATCTTTCCTTTTCTCCTTTGCTTTCTGCTTCTTTTGTTTTCACAGCTATTTGTAAGGCCTCCTCAGACAGCTATTTTGCTTTTTTGCATTTCTTTTCCATGGGGATGGTCTTGATCCCTGTCTCCTGTACAATGTCATGAATCTCCATCCATAGTTCATCAGGCACTCTGTCTATCAGATCTAGTCCCTTAAATCTATTTCTCACTTCTACTGTACAATCGTTAGGGATTTGATTTAGGTTATACTTGAATGGTCTAGTGGTTTTCCCTACTTTCTTCAATTTAAGTCTGAATTTGGCAATAAGGAGCTCATGATCTGAGCCGTAGTCAGCTCCCAGTCTTGTTTTTGCTGACTGTATAGAGCTTCTCCATCTTTGGCTGCAAAGAATATAATCAATCTGATTTTGGTGTTGACCATCTGGTGATGTCCACGTGTAGAGTCTTTTCTTGTGTTGGTGGAAGAGAGTGTTTGCTATGACCAATGCGTTCTCTTGGCAAAACTCTATTAGCCTTTGCCCTGCTTTTTTTCACTTTCCTACTTTTTACTTTTTCTGTATCTTGGGATATTGTAAATGATGCTGCTATATCGCTATATTGCAATGCTGTACAGGAGTGCATGTATCTTTTCAAATTAGTGTTTTTGGTTTCAGTGGATCTTATTTATGCTCATTTCCCCCCTCAGACAGCATGTGCATCTCAACAATCTAATTGGTCCACAACTCCAGTAAGGGCTGTATTGTGTCAGATATTTTGGGGGCATTTCTCTCAAAGCTAACATAATTAGGGCCTAAGGGAGATTATTAGTAGATAATTGTTGAGTTGAATATTAGTTTATCATTTTTTCTAAAAATACCTCAGCAGTGTAGCTCTTCATATAAATTTCAAAAGTTCTTTGCAAACGTAATTCCTCTGAGCCATCTAATAACATAAAACAAATGGCAGAGTAAGCCTCTTTTGCAAGATATTCCCTAAAGAAGTTCTATAGGCTTAACAGTTTTCATAATATGTAGTGAAATGTTCAGCATAATATACTCTGAAATGCCAAAACTATCAGGATTTTTTTTTCAAACAGTGACAAAGGCATAGCTCATGTTCCTTTCAAACTCTTTCAGTGTCCAGCAAAGGGACTCACTGTGGCTGTCTGAAGCAAGGACTTGGGTAAAAACATAATGGAGAGAATTTTTTTCTCTCTGAGTAACAAAATTTAGAAATGATACTTTCTTCTCAGATTATACGGAGTGTGTAATAATTATAAAGTATTACAACACAAACTCCATCTTCAATATTGAAAAGCTGTGGTTTCTGTTTACATAATTAGAAGAATTTCATAAACATGAAAGAGTAAAGTTTATGGCAGTTTGTTTTAGCCAGAACCATTATAAGCATCCAGCATTTCATCAATAATTTAATTTTTAGCATGTGTTCAGAATCCAAATGTGATTGTCTGTTATGAACAAAAAGACAGTAAAAGCTTTGATAAAAATGGAAGAGCATTGCGCTGTGTCCCCATTAGGTGATCAGAAGAGGACATTTAGGGAAAGAATGTTGGTCAACGGAACAGATGGGAGCTTGTAAAGTACAGACACAGCAGAGGTTACAACGGGGGCTTTGCAACCAGACTAGAAAGGTAAACAGGATTTAGGTGAGGAAGTTAGCGGGGCTTCCCCAGGGGCTCAGTGGGTAAAGAGTCTGCCTGCAATGCAGGCAATGTAGGAGACTTGGGTTCGATCACTGGGTTGGGAAAATTCCCCTGGAGGAGGAAATGGCAACCCACTCCAGTATTCTTGCCTGGAGAATCCCATGGACAGAGAAGCCTGTGTGTGATTTAATTGCAATTGTGTGTTCTTGAAGTTTGATGAAATTGATCGTGGAGTTTAGGAAGAAATATGAGTGAGAAGGGCAAAAAGTAGAAAATCATCTGGCACGTTAATGCTCACTAGGTTTGGCGGAAAAAATGTTCAAACTTGGAAAATTGTGCAAGTCTCTCAGTCTTCCAGGTGAGATCAGAAGTGAACTGAAGAAAGCACTTCTTAACAGGCTAACCTAACAGAGAATACCTTTTTCCTCCTTTCACTGTTATATTAGAATTGAGTAACATTGGGAGTGGGGAGAAAGGAGAGGAATCCTGAACTGATAAAGTGACAAGGCAAATCAATGAATTATTGCTGACTCTTATAGCAGTTCCCAAAGTCAACTGAAAGGTATGCATCCATGTGTATGTTTTAATTGATATAACCAACAGAAAATGTGAGAGAACTTATGGTCTGAACACAACCTAGCCAATTTCTTACCAAAATCCAAAACATCAACAATTTCTTAGTGACTTATAATAGGACCCAGAATCTATAGCACATAACATTCACAATATCCAGGATATGATTCAAAATCTTTCTACACAAATCCAGCCAGGAAAATAGGACCAATTCTCAAGGGGAAAAGATGCCAACCTCAAAATGGAATTATTAGACAAAGACCTCAAAGCAGTGATTATATCTATGCTACATAAGTTCAGAGTAAACACATTTGAAATGAATGTAATGACAAAAAAAAAAAAATCTCAGCAGATAAATGGAAAATAGAAAAAGGAACCAACTGAAAATTACTGAACTGAAAAATACAATATTGGAAGTGAAAAAAAAAATCACTGGATGGACTCAAGAGCAGAATGTAGATAATAAAGGAAAGGTTGAGTAAATCTGAAAACAAAATAATGAAAATTATTCAGCAAATTAGAGAGATGAAAGACTGAAAAATAGAAACAACAAAACACCAGTGTCAGGTAGATAACTTCTAAACTCTAACATAGAATAATAGGAGTCCCACATGGAGAAGAGAGAGAGACTGGAACAAAAAAATTTGGCGTGGCTGCAGATGCCCCTGGCATGCTGGGCTATCTCCCAAGAGGGAGGCCAGGACTATGCCTAGCAGCTCTACCCAACATGACATGTAGGAGAACACAAAATGGGAAACTCCCTTGCCCGCCCCCACCACCTACCTTTCAGTTCAGTTCAGTCTCTCAGTCGTGTCAGACTCTGCGACCCCATGAATCGCAGCACGCCAGGCCTCCCTGTCCATCACCAACTCCCGGAGTTCACTCAGACTCACGTCCATCGAGTCCGTGATGCCATCCAGCCATCTCATCCTCAGTTGTCCCCTTTTCCTCCTGCCCCCAATCCCTCCCAGCATCAGGGTCTTTTCCAATGAGTCAACTCTTTGCATGAGGTGGCCAAAATACTGGAGTTTCAGCTTCAGCATCATTCCCTCCAAAGAAATCCCAGGGCTGATCTCCTTTAGAATGGACTGGTTGGATCTCCAGTCCAAGGGACTCTCAAGAGTCTTCTCCAACACCACAGTTCAAAAGCATCAATTTTTCAGTGCTCAGCTTTCTTCACAGTCCAACTCTCACATCCATCCATGACCACTGGAAAAACCATTTTTAAAAGTATGAAAGCTGATTTTTGTCTGGGAAACATTGTTGAGAGATTAGCCTTCTTGGGGCCTGAAGTTTGTCAAGGTGGCTCAAGCTCTCCAGCAAGCCATCCTGGCAGTTGGGGGCCATTATCTCCAAAGAGCACGTTGAACCCTGCCTGAGTCACTTTGCAAGGAGACTCTGCTTTTGCTGTTATTTCCTGAAGGTTGCAGGACACCTGTCCAGCGACCTTACCCAACTGGGTGATTTCTCAAGAAATATAGCAATAATCAGAAGCCCTCTCTAGGCATAAAATGTAACAGAAATTTCTTCTCCTTTGACGCCTCCATCACTGCAGGCAGATCAGACGAGGGTTCTTTCTCTCTGGCATTTCATCCCCACTTTATATTACTGAAGCTGCTTTGATAATTCTTCTTACAGAACCTGGGGCTTGTGACTTCAGATCGTTAGTGCTCCAGAGAGGAACACTGGCCCAGTGGTTCCATTCATCTGGGACTCCAGGGAAGGCTTAAGTAAAACTTCTTTTCCCCTATCATGTCCCAACAGGCTGTGGGTCCAAGGCTCCAGAAACCCCTGTGAACCACTTCTGTTACTGCTACTGTCCAGCGTTGGCTGTGATGCGGCCCCTGGAATCCCAGCCACGGCCCACTCAAGAGATGAGATGGCATGCGCTCCTTCACACCAACCTTGGAGTCATTGACTGGGGAACCGTGGGGGCTCTGGCCTCCTGGGAAGTTTCACATGAAGACTCAGTCTCTTTCTAGGAATTTCTCCAGTGAAAAGCATCATTTTTGCACAGGAGATATTCTTGACTGTCCTTCTGGCCAGCCTCACAATTTAAGTGTCATCCCCACGTTTCCTGCTGGGTACCACCTTCCAGGCATGGGCAGTGGGGGTGAGGCCTAGCTGTCTCCCAGGGTCCAGTCCCGGGGAATCTGGGGCACACGTGTGGGAACCCAAGCTCAGAGCCCAGGCCTGAGTGTGTGTTGCTGTGTGTGTGTGTTTTTTTTTTAACAGGTTCATTGAGGTGCCACTGACATAAATTTGACAGTACTTATTAATATTTAAAACGTACTGCCTGATGACCTTGATTGTATGTATTCATCCTCACAATCATCACCTCATTCAGGGTAAAGAACACACTCACTACCCCCAAAGTTTCCTCCTGCCCCTTTGCAGCCCCTCCCGCCCACCCCTCCCTGAAACACCTCACACACTGTTACAAAGTTGAAGACAAAAACAGGAAACAGGAAAGCGACTCTACCCATTACAAGTCGGCTGTAACCCCGGCTCCAAAACAAGGTAAGGAAATTATAAGACAATTACAGGCCAATTTTTCTTTTGGACCTAGATGTGAAAATCTTCAATAAAATGCTGGTTAGTTGAATTCCTCAATTAGGGGAAAAATATGACCAGTTACAATTGCACCCCAGACTCCCGTCCCCCCCCACCCCGCTTTTTAAAAATTTCTCCTGTGTGTTATGTTTTTCACCAAATCTTTGTTCATTTTCCAGTTTTCCTTCCAATTTCCCTGCAGTAGTCAATTTGGCTGATACTCTCATTTTATCCTGACATTGCCCGAGAGCTTGGCTGTTTTCTCATAAGCTCCTGGAGGGGAAATGTGTCCTGGAGGAAGAAAGGATGCTGGTGTGTGGCAATCACCCAGATTTCAAAATGAAAGGAGCAGAGGAGGAGGGAGGTTGTGTTCAATTCCAGTTTTCTTAGGTTCTTTTATTGCTTGAAGAAATACCACTCAAGAAATACCACTCAAGGACCTGGTATAACTGGTATAACTTTGTGTCAAAGCTCTGGAATACAAAGGCTGCTTCTTTGATCTGAAGGTTAGGGCCCAACAATTCGGGTTTCTAGGGTAAGGCATTCATTTTCTATTCCTTCAGTGTGTGCAGCTATTCCCTCAGTCTGGGCAGCTGTCTTTAACACAACTCATGGTATTGAGGACGTGACACATGGCGAAATGTCGAACATCCATTTATCAACAAATATTTATCAATTAAGTGTGAACTCAATTAAGTGTGAACAGTCTGTGAAGATGACAGTGAAGACAATGCTCTGTTAAAGTTGTTTGCATCAAGAAGCACACGTGTACCTTGTTTGCTGTGTGTGTGCTCAGTCGTGTCCAAGTCTTTGCGATCCCATGGACTGTAGCCCACCAGGCTCCTCTGTCCATGGGATTTCCCAGGCAGGAATACTGGAGTGGGTTGCCATTTCCTTCTCCAATTAAAACACTATAAAAGCAAGGGCTCTGTTGGGGTGCAGTGGGGTAGAAAAGGATGAGAAGGCTTTAAGATCTTTGCAGGATCTGCCATGGCAGCACTTGAGGAATGACAGCCTAGCTTGCAAAGTGCTTTCACTGTGGTAACGGGAAAGTTGGGGATGGGGTGGGTAGGGCATGGACACAGCTGACCTAAGCTGCCTATGGAAACAAAGGGGCCCCAGGTTGGAGTACCAGGAAAGCCTGCAAAGTGGGCTGGGCCTTCTCAGGGAGAACCCAGAAAGCTACCTCATGCCCGTCTCCAGCCAGTCTCACAAGAGGCCACTCTGATGTCTGTGGCCACATAAGGTAGGTGTGTGATTGATAAACCTTTGCTATTCTACCAGTTTTGCAAAGTGGTTCTCCCATTTCACACGCCCCCCAGCAATGAGAATGCCAGTTAACAGGGATATTCTTGTGTTTACATAGTGCATTACATTGTAGTTTAATTATCATTTTCCTGAGGGCTGATAGCGTTGAGTACCTTGCCGTGTATAACGACCACTTCTATACTTTGGCAGAATGTTAGTTCAAGTCTTTCGGCCATTTAAAAACATGAGTTGTCTTTTATTTTTAATATTCAAGTATTTGCTGCGTCAGGTCTTAGTTGCAGCACATGGGGTCTTCATTGTGTCATGCAGGGTCTTTCCTTGCAGTGCATGGACTTTGCAGTTGTGGCGCTCTAGTTTAGTTGCTCTGCAGCATGTGGGATCTTAGTTCCTGAACCAGGGATCGAACCTGCATCCCTCGCTATGTGGCTTCCTAACCACCGGGGAAGTACCCATTTCCTCCCACTTTTTTCTTTTTTACTCTTGAGCTTTGGCAGTGTATGTTAAGAGTTCTTTACATAGCCAGGGGGTAACAAGTGCATTTGACATAAACACACACACAGTTTTCTCTCAATATGTGGCTTGCCTTTTCATTAACAGTTGTTTTTCAGTCGCTCAGTCATGTCCAACTCTTTGTGACCCCATGGACTGCAGCACGCCAGGCTTCCCTTTCGTTCACTGTCTCCCAGAGTTTGCTCAAACTCATGTTCATTGAGTCGACGATACCATCCAACCATCTCATTCTCTGTCTCCCCCTTCTTCTGCCCTCAATCTTTCCCCACACCAGGGTCTTTTCTAAGTCTGAATCGGCTCTTCTCATCAGGTGGCCAAAATATGATATATTTACTTAAAATCTTGTGGATCTAGATGATCAATTATTTCCTTCTATGGCTAAGTGTTTGCTGTCCCATTGTACTGTGATGTGGTGAGGGTTACGTGGTAGAAAAGCCTGTTCCCAGTTTGTCATCTGAGTACATGGAGCCAAGAACCACAGCAAAGCCCACTGCTGTGCCGTAATAAACACGTGTACAAATGCAGAGCAACTGCTGAGAATGAACTGTTATGGCATCAAAGTTCATGAATAAGATGACAATGTGTAGAGTCCACATGTGATTATTAGTTGATAAAACTCAGATGAACCTTTGGCGATGGTCCTCCCTCCCCCAAGATCTGTCTGGCCTGTCAGGAAAGGTGTCATTTCCTGCTGGAAAGATGAGACAAGCAGTTCTGGGGGGCCTCCAGCACCCCAGGAATTCCAGATTCTTTTCCATCTGCTCGTGTGCTCTGCTGTCAAAGCCTATTTGGCAGAGATCTTTGGAACTGAGCTAATGTACTTCGTCACTTGTTACAGCCAGCCAGATTCCAAATTGGTCTAGTGGAAGAGATGGCAGCTGGGCTCAGGCAGGGTGAGAACCTTCCAGGACGGCCAGCAGAGAGAGCACACACTCCCCAGTCGAGAGCCATGGGAAGGGAAAGTCCTCGGAGCAACTAACTGGGGGCCTGGGATGACAGCTTCATCAACCATGGAACAGGAAATGTGGATTTAACTTGCATCCTCCTAGTGACACACGATGCTGAGCATTTTAAACACGTGGTTACCGGCGATTTGTATATTTTCTTTCGTGAAGCATCTATTCAAGTCTTCCCCTATTTAAAGAAATTAGGTTGCCTGCCTTTTTTTTTTAATGAGTTCTTAATATAGCCTGAATATCAGTCCTTTGTTAAATATATGCTTTCCAATTATATTTTTCCCAACCTGATTTTTATATAATACTCTTGTACGCCATGACCTTGCTAAATCATCTTATTATTCTAATAGTTGAAGATACCTTAGGCTTTTGTATATAAATGATCATATTATTTGCAGATGGAGACTATTTTATCTCTTCTAATCTTTATGCCTTTTTATTAGCTATTTTTCTTGCCTTTGGTATATGGTAAAATGTTAAGTATAAAAAAATCATGAATGAGTCAAATATTCTTTTCTGTATCTATTGAAACTATATATATTTTTTAAAAAGCACATATTAAAAGTCAGTAACTCAAACAGTTTAGTAAATAGCTTTGCACAAACATCCACCATTACCCCAGTGCCTATAACCTCACAATTTATGATAGATGGCAGAGAGACTGGGCTCAAAACGAAAACCTTCTGACCTTAAGGCTCCTTTTCTTTCACCGGCACCATGGTGTCTTCAGACTAGTTGAACATAAGAAATCTCATGATAATGCTTTTGGTTTTCTCCTCTTTATTTTTATGAATAAAATGCAACATACATATTATACTTGGCAATGAAACTGACAGGATGAAAGAACATTAACTCAAGATGGGAGACAACATAAAAAATTGGCATCCTAGGGACAACATGACTTTTCAATCAAATCACATCATTTCCAAGAACAGCTGGAAAATACCTGAAAGAAAAGATGTCATTTTAAAATTAAGGCAGTGTGTGTGTGTACAACTGTTGAAAAATGTTTGAAACATTTTAATCCATGTCATATTATTTTTTATTAAATGACATGTTTATGAAAACAAACAAACAAACAAACATTTACGGCTGAAAGTGCCAGACAGAAAATAGAAACTACAGAGTCCCAGAATATATATTCCTTTCAGATGTGTAATACATTTATGTAAAACAGTTGAAACATGTTTGATAGAAAGAAGGGGCACTTTAATCTCACGTGACTTTCAGTCAAGTGCAGTGTGGGGAAAACAGTTGAAAATGCATGAAATTTGATGAAGTAAATTCCTACATTTGAAAACCTGTGATTCCATTGGGTTAAACACACGAGACAACCACTAAAGGACAGATTCTCTCAGCCTCTACAACACACATCACAATTACAGAGTATTTTTGGTTTCAAAGCTTTTGCTAAAAATATTTTACATCATTAAATGCATATTATTAAATGTACACTGAAAGCTAACTGCAGTGACTTAAATAATAAGATCAGGGACCATTTGTAACAAAAATTGTTAACGTCTGTCATTTTTCCCCCTCCAGGAAAGACAAGTGAGGTAGTTTATACTGTATATACATTGTAAAAAGATTAATGTTCCAGTTGTTCAAAGATCTCCCCTTGAACTCACTGAACTCATTGTTCAGGGACCTGAAGAATCATATCCTCAAGGGAGCTGTTTAGCAAAGGAATCTTCTTCTATAGACTGGAGGCAAGAATGAGCCCTTTCTAGGGTTTTTTTCTGAATAAGCGTTCCTAAAATGTTAACTTTCTCTAACGCTCTCCTGGATGTCACACCAAGAGCGCATGGGACAAGGTGAGGTGGAAGCTACCAAGAACAGAATTTAGAAGTCCAGGGAGTGACTCTTCTTTTGTTTGCAGATACACTATTCATGCTTGCCTTTACACTATTCATTTTTATAGATGACTGTAACTATTGCAAAAACAACTCTTCATAAGGCAAAGATAGTTTTTTCAACACTTGGGTGACTGGCATTTTTTTAGTTTTAGTTGTATGGGTTTGTTTATTCATTAAGAATAAACCTAAGTTTAAGAAAAGTAATAAAATCAGTAAAAAGAACAAAGAACATTTTTAACCTCAGAAATATTAGTTTCTGTGTCTACTGGAAATTCTTCTCTGAACAGTTAGTTAATTCTATGACTAAGAAGTCAAGTTACTTCCAGTATATTGGTATTGACATGGGCTTCCATATTTTATAGTTATTTTAAAGTTGTCACACATCCTTGAAGGCAGTGAAGTGATTAATTTAAGATTATTGACTGGGCTGAGCCTTTGATGTCTAAATGATGTCACATCTTATCCACATCAAAGGAAAAGAAATTCAGAAACTTAATTTTTTTTTACCTGTCATCTGTTAGCCATTTATTTAAAACTAATGACTAATGGGGTAAATTTTAAAACTTTTAGAAGTCTTCCATCAGGACTAATGTGTTTTCAGTCAAAAGAAATAAAAATTCCGAAATAAAAAATTAAAAATTGTCTAGGTCGGTGAATTTTCTAAACACAACAGAATTCATTCTAAATGAGAGGAAATTCAGTTAGAAAAATCAGTCATTGTTTTAATATATACACAGAAGTTTAAGGCACCTAATTTGAAGAACTTCTTGTATGTATGCATCAGTTACAGCCATCTTTTGTCTTGGAACTTAGCAACTAACACACGGAGTAAAATACTTACTCCTATTGTTTGAATTGCAAGAATGATAACTGCATTTTCTCAGACTCAAAGTTCATTATGCAAACTCACATGCTGTCAATTAGCCATACATTGAAAACTGATGAAATATAGGAATAAATATAAACCAACAGAATGCATGTTTTTCTTCCACTGGGTTTTCAAGCAAAGGAAATAAAAACTCTCAAATAAACAAAATGAATGGATATTAGCTCTCCACAAAAATGTAACAAAGCTCCAATGGCCAGGAACATTGAATATAAATCAAGGTTTTATAGATATCAAGGGATAATGAGCATGGAAAAGATTTCTTCTATAATATAGGCTTAAATTATCATCACATTATGTTCTGAGACTTGGTAAGAAGAGAAAGGGCTTCCCAGGTGGCACCAGTGGTAAAGAACCCACCTACCAATGCAAGTAGATAAAATGTTTTCTGCATTTGTGAGCAACTTTGTCTGTTGTTTGAACTGCAAGGGAGAGTCATTTGGATGTTAAATTTCATTAAAACTCACATAAGCTCGTCAAAATCTCAAGCTGTAGATTCTAATCCAAAGCACACATGTGGGATGTGAGACCTCTATCCTGTTTCTCCATGCCGCAGTCTCCAGAGGAAAGGCAGGGCTCCCTGACCTCTCAGCACATGTCAGACCTGCTCTCAGAATTGTGGAGAACTATGCTTTCTCACCAACTGCAGGCCTGGAAAAATGGCTCTGTGGGCTTCTGGGAGCGAGGCAGTTTTCAGGTCACCCAACATGCATCTGATTCTAAAGCCTGATCCTAATCCACGGGGCCTGGCCAAGTCTATGATGGATGAACACAAACAAAATCTGTTTTTATAGCACAGGAAGTCTGGATGGAATGGTATTTTTCAGCACTCTTGGATAAAGAGCAGTTGGATAAAGGCAGTTCTGCATTTGAACACTGGGGCTGCAGAAGTGATTATCTACATCATGAAACTTAAAAAATGATCTGTTTGGGGAGGAAAGACAATCTGGGCCTGGCACATGGAGAGCTATTCACTGAGCACCATCATCATGATGAGAAACATAAGCTCCAGGACTGCTGACTACACTGAAGGTTACAGAAGCACAAGAAAATCCTTTGTAAACCTGACCTTAACTATGTGTTCATTACAGAGTAAGCTTTACAAGTATCCGTTTTCAATAGTCCATGATGGGGGAATGTTCACTTGCACCAGAAAGCAGACAGTCACAGCACGGTACAGCGTACGTAACAACACAGTGGTCTGCAGACAGAAGTTCCTCCTCCTCCAGTTCAGGAGCAAGCCAGCATCAATACTGTATGTGTGACTTTGGAAACAGATTCTCTTTGGAAAGGAGATCTAAGTTACTGTTCAGAGAAGAAATTTTTGTTGTTTTTTTTTTTTCTGGCATTCTTGTTCAAAAAGGTCAAAATATATATATATATATATATAAAACATAGGTATAAAAAAGTTTCTTCTACCTCTTGTGTTTGGCAGCATTTGCTACATTGAGAAGTGCCTCTTATCCCCAGGTGTAAAGACCAAGCTCATTTCTGTTGTGAGTCAAAGTATCAGAAATGATGAGAGCTCCATATTCTATGCTGGCCTTTCTTCTGGAAGGATCACACCCTCTTTCCTTCACTCTTACCAAGGAACCACCATGAGACGGCTTCAGCTCAGATGGCCAACCAGCTCCTCTTCCACGGTTCATGCAGACAATTCTGGGAGACACCAGTTGGGCTGAGAAACACCGAGAGGGTCTAGGGACAGACATGTCAGAAGCTTGTTTTTTCCCTGCTGAATGTAGGACTCCTTGGCGTGTAACACATGAGAGCTGCCATCCTGGGGGGTGATTTCAAACACTCTGTTGGGGTTTAATCACCCATTCTGCCTGGGGATTCACATGATAAACATCCAATATATAAGCATCCGGATCCAAGCAGTGCTGTCCTAAAAGAAATGAAAATCGGAGGATGTTTTCAAAAGGCACACTTCTGTGCATGGGCACATTTGTGTGTATGGGTGTTGCGAGTCTCAAATAAGGCCAATATCATTCTCTCAGCCAAAAGCAGATTCAGTTTAAAGTTTCCAGCACAGCCAACCTACCTTCCTTCCCTCTTTCCTTTATTTCTTTCTGACTGTGAAGTACTCCAAATAAACCCCATGTGACCCAGTGGGAAAAAAACAGACTAACCCCAGGAAAACTGCTCCCCAGATTCCACACCAACTAGAAAAACATGCCAAGAACCTGTTTCAGGCATCAACTCATTTATATGATGATGATCACTGATGATTCTTTTGGTGATAATACATGTCCTCTACTTTTTTTTTTTTTTAGGGATAGTAACTTGACCAGGACTAAGGATGAACATGAAGTTTTATTTTAAGAGTGGTGATTTCATTTCTCCTGTGCATAAAAGATATGGAATAACAACAGAAAGGGGCAAATGCATTTGAAAATTCTTATATACAGTGTGTTTGAAAATTCTTATATACAGTGTGTTTTAAAGTCTCAAAAAAAAATACCAAGATTACATTGCTTGCTTGACTCATTCATTCAGTTTCAAGTATTTCTCAAGCCATTATGGTGTCAAGCATTATTCTAAGGGCTAAGGCCACAGCAATGCATCAGACAGGTAAAAATATTTGCCCTCTTGCTTATGTTCTGAAAGTGGTAAAAGGCAACTAGCAAATAAGAAAGTATGATGGGAAGTAAGCCCGATGATGATAAGAACTTGAGAGAACGAGAAAGCCAGGAAGGCAGAAAGAGGATCCCATTCAGGAAGCTCTCACTGAGAAGCTGATACAGTGGCAAACACCTGCCAGGTGAGGGAGTGAGGAGAGGGCCATCCTAGGGAGGGCGCTCTGGGCCCGAGTCGGAGCAGAGGAGAAGGCTCAGCACAAGATGCGCTGGTGACCAGATGTGAAGGTGGGTGTCGAGGTGGGTCTGGACGTAAAGCTGAGACGGTGGCATCCAGATGCCTCCAGAGCAGGGAGACAGATGAGCTCCCACGGAGACAAGTGCAGAGAGAACCTTCCCCCGCGCTCAGAGGGTGAGAGGATGAGGAGTAACAGGCAGAGCTGGAGGGCGGGGGAGCCAGGCGCCCAGGGGCCCTGGACACCGGGGGAAGAGGGCACTGTTTGCAAAGGAGGGAAGGATCAACTCGGGTGATTATGAAGACAGAAGGAAGCCCAGCATTTCACACCTGAGAGTCCTCTGGTGACCTGGACAAAAGAGCAATTCTGGTGAAGTGTCGACGGGTAAAGCCTGAGTGGTGTGGCTTCAGGAGAGAAGGAGGGGGAGAGACTGGAGCACAGACGACCAGTCCACGGGGTTTTTGTCACAAGTGGAGCAGAGAAATGGGAGTCGACTGGAAGGGGTGGAGAGAGTTGTGTGGAGATGAGCGGAGTTACAGAAATGTTTATGCAGAGAGAAATGGTGGGGTTGGGAGGGGAAAGCTGACGACAGAGGGGACGATGACCACAGTCCTCATCAGCAGGAGGGAAGCGCCGGCCATGAACAGGAGCACGAGGATTTCATCCCAACCGTGAGGGGCAAGAGGGAGCTAAGGGCACACGCGTGGGGACGGAATTTTCTTTTTATTCCTTCCTGTCCCCTCAGGGGAAGAGGATGAACCTGGACTGCGAGCTGAACAGCGAGGTTCAACCAAAAGGATGTCAAGACTCTGAAAGTGCCACAGCTTTTCCTTTCATTTGCCTGAATCACCAGAGACACTCTAACTTTCAGAGTCATCTTTAAAAGACTCAGAAACCTACTCCACATCAACTACAATATTTACATGTAAATTCTGAAAATATTTTAGGAACACTTTTTAGGAAAGTCACACTATTCTTATGTGAAATTAAAAAAAAAACACTCTGATTTTGATTTTATATCTGAGAAACTTGTAAAATATGTTTTTATTAACAATTGTTCAGTGTCTCAGTCGTCTCTGACACTTTGCGACCCTGTGGACTGCAGCACGCCAGGCTTCCCTGTCCTTCACTATTTCGCAGAATTTGCTCAAACTATGTCCATTGAGTCAGTGATGCCATCCTACCATCTCTTATTAACACAATAATAGCATCCTGTTTCCTTTAGAGCATCACTCAGAGTAATCAGCAGATTACTCAGAGTTTCTCCGCTCCAGGAGATGGTGAAGGACAGGGAAGCCTGGCGTGCTGCAGTCTGTGGGTTCACAAAGAGTGGGAAACGACTTAGTGACTGCACAACAACAACAGAGTAATCAGAGCCTGTAGGAGTGAAAATCACTGACAAATGCTTACCTATATTACCTCCGATTTCATATAACCTTTGGTTCTGGCTCTTAATGCATTCCGATGGACCATGACTGAGAAAAGAAGAAAGCGATATAATTTCAACCCTCTTCAGAGTCTGGGGTAAACCTGTGGATTAAGTTCCATAGCAGCAAACAATTCTTTCTGCCTTGAGTGGAATACACCCCACAGATCATGATGATGACTGAAGGGAGGAGAAAAGCTTTTTTCGGTCTGTTTGACACAGCGAAGCGTCTGAGGCAGAGAGGAAGACGGATGCAGCCGGGCTCCACAGCCGCCCCGGCCTTTCTTTCCATCCACGACTGTCACACTGTCAGCTCCACTCGAGAGGGGACACCGTTGCTGGCATGTCAAGGCTGGCCAAGGAGCAGCTGGGCGCTTCACACTGCCTTGTCATGGGCCGCATTACTCTCAGTTCAAAGGCAGTCCAGCCTCATTTCTGCAGTTGTCAAAAATCGAATGGGGCTCTCTCCTTAGCCCATGCCACATTTCTAAGCTTGTCCAGTGTTTTGCAAACTAAGGCTGACTTTGTTGTATGTCTCTGCCCGATAATGAAAGCAAGTTGGAGCAAATAATTGGCTAATTTTAATTTTCCACCCTGGACTAGGTTGCCAGGATAGAAGAGTCTGGAAAGGCCACTGCTGAGCTCCGGTTCCTTGAACTGTCAGCCTGGTTACTTACAGACATGGTTACAGACTATCCTCTCTCTCCTCTGTGAGGGAGGAAGATATGCGCCCTCTTTGCTTAATTAAACTTTTATTTGAGATAGTTGTAGATCTGTATGTAGATATAAGAAAATATACAGACACATCCTGTATACTTTTTCCCATCTTGCAATGTCTGAGTGCGATGTCACGACAGAAGGGCCCCATGGATTCAGTCAAGCTACAGTGTTTCCTTCCCCACATGGTCCCTCTAGTTCCCCCGATAGCCCCACACCCTGCCCTTGTCCTTATCGTCCATCATTTACCATGACTTAATGTTCTTTAGGGTGACTTAAGGCAGACATGGCTCAGACAGTAAAGAATCTGCCTGCAATGCAGGAGACCTGGGTTTGATCCCTGAGTCAGGAAGATCCCCTGGAGAAGGGAATGGCAATCCAATCCAGTGTTCTTACCTGGAGAATTCCATGGACAGAGGAGCCTGGCAGGCTACAGTCCATGGGGTCACAAAGAGTCGGACACGACTGAGCAACTAATATCTTCACATTTTCAAGGCGGTCATGCGAAAATCTTTTGTCAACATCACTCTGATCCTAAGATTCATTGATAGTAGGTTTTATGACGTTCACTCCACTACATAAACTGTACTTGTTACAGTCATGTTAAAGCTCACTGGAGCCTGGAATAACAATATTCTTGGAAATCTATCAAGATAAAGAAAAACTAACTTGCTAAAATTTTTATCCAAATAAAAAGTAAAACTCAATGAGTAAATGAAGCCACCAAGACAGAAAATCTACCTATTTAAGAATCTCAATTGTAGAAATTCCTTGGGGAAAAAAAGCTTTTGTTATTGATAATTTTATGGTATACTTCTTTCTCTACTTTTGATTCTTCAGTTACTGGTGGAGTCCTTAAAGTAACAGGTTCTAATTTTTCAAAAAGGTCAAATTTTCAAATAAAAGATTTGCTCATCAGATAAAAGCCCATCTGCCTTACAGAGACTCTCTAGTCTACTCACCTGTTCTCACACTGAAATTTTGCCAGTATGTCTTTGACTTTGGTTTGACTGTTGAGTTGAATGGCCATGGACACCTTGGAGAGAAGGGGCGCGGGACCCTTATGACGCCCTCTGGCACGTCGGACTGCCAAGGAAGAAAAAGGCAGCACATTTTGTCAAATTCAGCGATTGCACTTAAGAGACACGGAAATCAGTGGCATTCCAAAAGAGGGAAACGTGCAAACATGATGGGGAATCAGCCAGAACAGAACACTGCTTCCTTTCTTACAGGAGATTCGCTAATGACTAAACTTAACCTGGGGTTTCACTTCTGTTACAGGCTTAGGTCTCACTATAACGCCTTAAAATCACAAGAGCAGGGACTTCCCTGGTGCTCCGGTGGCCAAGACTCTGCGCTCCCAATGCTGAGGGCCCACATTCGATCCTTGGTCAGGGAACTAGATCCCACTTGCTGCAACCAAAGATCCCGTGTGCTCCAACGAAGACTAAGAGCCTGCGTGCCGCAGCTCAGACCCAGTGCAGCCCAGTAAACAAATGGATATGGTTTATAAGTCATGAGGGAAGTGAAACTGGGTTGTGACAGAAACCTAATGTTTCTATACGTGCATTTTCTTGAACAATGTCCTAAATAGGCCTACTTGAAGCAGGATTCTGTATTTCAATTTTTTTAAGAAAGTCAACCTTCTGAAAATTTAAGGATCTATTTGAAAATGTGCCTTTCAAATATACCTGTTTCTTTAGTCAGCAGCAATGAATGGTCACCCCAAATTACATTCCAGATGGGCACTGAACTCGACCCCTCGAAGAGTGCTAGGAACACTGTGAAGGATGGGGTGTGGATGGCTGGGAAGGGTGTGCAGTTCTCATGGGCCCTGGGACCTCAGAGCTCCCGTCTACATGAAACAGTCAAAGAATGGTGCTGTCTAATGAACAGTAAAGTCTGTTCTGTTCTAACTGGATGGAAAATTCCCATTGTTTCAAAATTTTGAATGTTTTAAATATTAATTATCTATTTAGAGATGGGCAGAAATAAATAAATTTCTATCTGAGAACCTGGCTATTCCTCAGGTAATTGTTTTAAATAATCTGTGCATTATCAAAGGATGGTATTGTTGTGTAGAAGGTTCATGTGAATTGACTCACTATATCCCCTAGAAAAAATAAGGGTTGAACTGTGTCCTCCTAACCCCATCAAATACGTAGAAGTTCTAAGCCCCAGGGCCTCAGAATGTGACCTTGTGGAAACAGGAGTACAATGTGCCCTTAATCCAAGGACCAGTGTACTCCAGTGACCAGCCACTGTACTCCGGTGACCGCTGTCCTTAAAAGAGGAGAACACACACACACGCACACACTCACACGCACGCAGGGGGAATGCCATGTGAAGACAGAAGCAGAGATTGGATGATGCCTCATCCACAGCTAAAGAAGGCCCAGGACTCCCGGCATCGCCGAAAGCTAAGACTGATGTCAGAATCACATCCTCCTTTCACAGCCTTCAGAAGGAACCAACCAAACAACATCTTGGTTTCAGAGTTGCAGCCTCCAGAACTGTGGGGAAGTAAATTCTATCACTTCAATCCACCTTGTTTGTGGCTCTGTTACTGCAGCACTAGGAAACTATTTTTAAAGGATCAGTTCTTACAATACATTTCTACTATTACCAGCAAGAACCAGGAGAGCATGCCAATGCCAGTGCCAGGGTTCAGGAGCCGGGAGGGCACAGGGAGCTAAGAGCACCCTCCTAAAACACTCTTTGGGGCATTTGATGTCCCTCCCCTACCAGTGCCCCCAAGAAGCCTCTTAAGATGAATTCCACATTCCTGACATTATTGAGACTGTTGTAGTGATCACAGGCTCCCTCTAACTTTCCAGAGTATTCACTCTTGTGAACAGAACCCCTAACCACAAATTCCAAGTCATCAGTTAGTTGAGTCCCTATACCATTCCTTCACATGCTACAATGAAAATGTCAAATGTGAAGGGATATCATGACCAAAAATAGATACAGGTAGATACAGCCAAAGAATACTATGTAAGGAGTTAATAATTTATGGAGGAATAATTCCTCCTTACTGTAAGGAGGAATAATTTATTTTCTTACCATTCTTCTTGTAGAGGATGATTTTTGCAGTACTTTGATGTCTTGGGGCTTGTAACCTAAAAAAAACACCAACACATTTAATCTTTAGAATTGATGTTAAGAAAACAAGCACACACTGCTGCTAGAAGTGTAAACTGGTACAACCTTTATGGAAAACATTTTGGCAATATTTACCAATTATAAAATATATTCACTCTGACCCAACAATTCCACATCTATAACTTCATCCTACAAATAGTCTTCATTTGTGAGAAATGACAAATGTACAAGTTTAATCACTGATGCATAAACTTTAAAAGCAAAAGGTTGGACACAATCTAACTATTCAACAATCTGGGAATATTTAAATAAGTTAGTGTGTCTTTGGAATATCATGCAAAAGAAGCAAAGAGGAAGGCTTTGTGGACTGACGTGGAATAACCGCTAGGATTCCATAAGTCATTCAAGGTGATGCAGGAGAGTTTCACCTACATTACCATTCGTGTGAAAAAGCTGAAGACCACATCCTCATATTTACCTGTATGTCACAGCACCTCTCTACAAGTAAATATACCTGTGTGTTCCCGTGCACACATGCTGTCATTGGTTATATTACTTGTCCTCAGGAGGGGAAGTCAGAGCTGACCAACTCTTTTTCCATAGTTTCTCCCCTTCTAATCTTTTGAAAACTGTCAATGAACTATCAGTCTAAGTCAAGAAGTAAAAATACGATATAGTATAAGAAAACCAAAGAAAGACTATTTCTTCATCTTTAAGTGCTTGCTTCCATGGTATTTATAACCTTTTCAAATTCTACTTAGTTCTACTTATAATTAAAACACTAGAGGGGGGAGGTGGGGGTTGGGATTGGGAGTTCATGTACACTCGTGGCTGATTCATGTCGAATACAGTATTGTAAAGCAAAACAAACTAAAAAAATAAAAATTAATTAAAATAAAAAAAAAACACTAGAGCAACTGACATGCATAAAGCATCACACAGTTCTTTACACACACATTATGTGAGTTGATGCTGATGACAACTCGGTGAAATAGGTAGGTATCATTACTTTTCCCCCAAAGTGAAAATGTTAGAAAATTGAGGCTCAGAGATAGACTTAAATTTGCGTGGGCTCGCAAAGCCTGACCTGACCTCAGATTCAGCTCCACACACATCATACTAACACCATTAAAATTTTCCAGAATGAAAATAGCAAAGAGTAAGAAATCTAGAAGTCTGTCCCTCCATAAAAGCAATGAACAAACTGGAAAAACCTGTCACTGTCAACTTCTTCAGAACTCCAGAAAGTGGCAACCAGGGGAGGTGCTTAAGTAAGAAAAACACTGAGTCTTGATATGAATGGTGAACTCAGTGGCATTTTAGTTTACACTTTCCCATCTCTGCTCCACAGCTCAGTGACAGCCTTGAAAAGAACCGCCTGCATTCCTGGTGCAGGTACCAAAGGGTGTGGAAGGGACCTCATTCATAAGGAATTCTAGTTATTTGTTCCCTGGAAGACTGGCTAGCCTTTATCTTGTCTGATTTGGAACCTGACGAGTGCTAAAGTGGTGTGATGTTGAAAACATTTATAGGCAAATGTTTTACTCACTGCTGCCTGATGCAGTGCCTAAGAGCAGGGGAAAATATAAACTAACTAAAAATCTTGGGAGGCAAGCCTAGAGAACTAGATGCTTTGGGGAGTTCAGTTCAGGTCAGTTCAGTCACTCAGTCGTGTACGACTCTTTGCGACTCCATGAATCGAAGCACGCCAGGCCTCCCTATCCATCACCAACTCCTGGAGTTCACTTAGACTCATGTCCATCGAGTCTGTGATGCCATCCAGCCATCTCATCCTCGGTCGTCCCCTTGTCCTCCTGTCCCCAATCCCTCCCAGCATCAGAGTCTTTTCCAATGAGTCAACTCTTCGCACGAGGTGGCCAAAGTACTGGAGCTTCAGCTTCAGCATCATTCCTTCCAAAGAAATCCCAGGGTTGATCTTCTTCAGAATGGACTGGTTGGATCTCCTTGCAGTCCAAAGGATTCTCAAGAGTTTTCTCCAACACCACAGTTCAAAAGCATCAATTCTTTGGTGCTCAGCTTCTTCACAGTCCAACTCTCACATCCATACATGACCACAGGAAAAACCATAGCCTTGACTAGACGGACCTTAGTCAGCAAAGTAATGTTTCTGCTTTGGGGAGTAAGGTCTTTGAAAAGCTCCAACATATTCCTGAGAACCTAGAAGGTCATGTGCATGCTCAGGGCTGTGCACATATTCAGGAAAGACCTGAAAAGAACCTAAGTGCTCACCTTTGGCTGACCTTTACTGTCCAAACAGGAACTAAAGTTCAGGCCAGGTTGTAAGCTGCCTGGCTGAATGCTGAAGGTGTGTCAAGCACACAAACACACAGAGCTCATCTGCAAAGACTGGGAGATATTTTTGGCTCTAGGTATCTAAGAAAATCTCTGTGCAAACACCAGGAAACCACTAGGCTAACGGAACAGAGACTTGAGCAGCCACAGAAAACATAGATACATAAGAAAATTAGTTCAGCAGCAAAGTTATTAACAAATATATAACAGCTATAACAAACAGCAACCTTGGGGAGGGGGAAGAATCTGAAGTTGATCTAGGAGACATCTGTAGGACAGTGACAGCAGAATCCACTCTTAAGCACATATAAAACACTGTCCAGGATAGACAGTATGTTAGACCACAAAACAGGTCTCAGTCAAGTTTAAAATATCAAAATAATATAACACATGCTACATAGCCACCATGGAATAAACTTAGAAATCAGTAACTAAAGGAAATTTAGAAAATTTATGCCTAAATAACCAATGAGTCCAAGGGAAATTAGAAAATACCTTGAAATGAACCATAATGAAACACAGTACACCAAAACTTACTGGATGGAGCAAAAAGTACCCAGAGGAAGATTTACAGAAGTACGTGCTGACTTTAAAAAAAGACCTCAAACTAGTAGCCTAACCTGCCATCTTATGAAAGTAAAAAAAGCCAGCCAAACTCAAAATAAGCATAAAGAAGGAAAAAATAAAGATCTGAGTTTTAATAAGGGCTGGAGAAAAACAAAAAAATAGAGAAAATCAATGAAACAAAGTTGGCTCTTCAAAAAAACCAAAGAAATTGACAAACCTTTGGCTAGATTCACCAAGAAAAAAGAAAAGATTCCAATTATTAATGAAGAGTATGAGAAGGAACATTAATACAAACCTTACAGAAATAAAAAAGATTATAATACTATTTATATTAACAATTAGTATTTCAAAAAATTAGATAACCTAGATGATATAAAGTCCTAGAAACACACTGACTATCAATACTGACTCAAAAAGAAACAGAAAATCTAGAATGGAGCTATAATTAGAACTTGAGGTAGTAATTAAAAAAATTTTTACAGGGAAAAGTCCAGGACCAGGTGACTTTACTGGTGAATTTTACCACATGTTTAAAGAAATAACACTAATCTTTCTCAAGCTCTTCCCAAAAATAGAAGGAGGAACCACTTTCTAACTCATTCTGTAAGGCTATTATTTCCCTAATACCAAATCCAGACAAAGACATAACAAGAACAAAAAACTAAAGGCCAATATCCCTTACAAAAGTTGGTGCAAAAATCCTCAACAAATAGAGTTGCCATATGACCCAACAGATGCCCAAGAGAAATGCAAAACAAACCAAAAAAGTGAAGCAGTGATACATGCTACAAGATGAACCCTGAAATCATTATGCTGTGTGACAGAAGTCACGTACACAACAGGCCACATATTGTATGATTCCAGTTACATGAAATGTCCAGGTAGATAAATTCATAGAGAGAGAAAGTAGAGGAGTTTGTCAGGGGTCGTGGGGAGGGGAGTAGTGAGGAGTGAATGCTTAACTGGTATGGGGTCTCTTTTGAGGACGGTAAAGATATTCTGAAATTAGATAGTGGTGATGTTGTACAACACTGTATTATACTAGAAATAGATACTAAAACTTACACATTTTGAAATAGTTAATAGGGTAAATTTTATATTATGTGAATTTTTTCTCAATTAAAACAAAAAATTTTCTCCAAATTTCATATGTTGGTTGTACTTGATCTGAAATCCCTTTACCTGTATATAGTGAGGGAACGAGCCATCCATCCTGATTGTGATAGATCAGTTAGCCATACCTCTACCTTACTGCCTCGGGATTCACTATTTCTTTCCTTGCATGAACTCTCCTCTCCTTGTTCCCTTTAGAATGCTATCCATCCTTCAAGGTGCAGTTCAAAAGCCACTTTCTCTGCGAAGCCTCCACATGCTCCACATTGGATACACTTCCTTCTCCTCTATGTGAGCCCCAGCCTGCTGTCTGCACAACACGCCTGCCATGGAATGCATATCCATGGCTCTGTGTACACTTCTCTATCAGACTATCTCTCTGCTGGATACACATTCCTTTATGGACAAAGTGAGTTTCCTGGACCTCTGCCTCCTCCTCAAGGCCAAATGCTATGCCTGACACTCGCAATCGTCCTCAGAGATCTTTAAAGCAGTAAAGATAATTCTTCTAAAGCCTGTTCCCATTATGCATCTCCACACAAACAACTGTGCTAAGGCAAAAATTCTTTGAAGTGCAACAAATTTACACTAAATGACTTGAGGATTAGATATCCTTTCAGCATCCACTCACCATGGAAATCTCAGTCTCTAGCTATTAGATACACTGACAGCTGGACCACCCTTAAATCCAGTTCACAGGGATTAAAATGTTGACTCTCAGCATCTGTAAGAACCATTTGCCCTTAAGTACTTGAGAGAATGTTAACAGAATTATCTTTATTAATATTAATGAATTATCTCTCATGATGATAGACGGAATTCAAAAACTTCAAGCAAAAAAGCACCTACTTCAACAAAATGGAAATACCACAGCACTCTGTCATGAATGCAATTTCCACAGTGTTTACAGTCACAAGAGTGACATTTTGTGAGAACAGAACAATTCTGCTGCTAAATTACAAGCTACTTTGTGCATCACATTGAGACGGAAGAGCCTGGGCGGTCACGGTATTTGTGCATTTATTTATGGTCTCATTACCTCTCGCTCTATGGTCTTCCTCCTTAGCAGCTTTTTGACGCTTGGGAGCGGCTTCTTTAACAACATGGTGGCTCATTCATTCTTCTGACTTGAGCGATTAAGAAAGATGGAACCTGGAGAAGAAACAGAGCCTGAATAGAAGGGAAACATGTGGGCTGACTCTCCCTGAGAGTCTGTCTTCAGTTATGTTTACTCCTCCTGGCCACTCAGTATCCAGGAAGCAGGAACTGTGGTTCTGTCCTCATAAAGATTAGGAAAATCTATTAGGATTCCTGTTTAAAGGAAAATAAGTTTGGGAGCGAGCAGCCCTGTGGAATGCAAAAGATGCCACCAGGAACTCAGGATCATGTCTCCCATCTCCCCTTGTGACTGAGGGCACTGCTGGCCTTTATGCCTCCTGGGTGGGTGCTGGTGGACGCAAGAGGAACATCCAGGCCATCACATTGGTACTCACCGTCCACAACATCTCCTGGTACTTGAGCATCAGACGGATGATGTGGGCAGCAGTGTTTGCTAAGAGTAATTCTTCACAGTCAGAATGTTTGCTTCTACTGAAGAAAAGATTTGGTGCCATGACGGTAGAAATGTTCCATACACTCATGCGGTTTTTGGATTCATTGGCAATGACTTTATTGAAGAATGTCATGAGGGCCTAATAAGAAGCAGCACGGTGTCACACTAGTTGTAAATCATAAAAAGGCATTGCTGATTACTGTCATTCATTTCTATACCCATTCACCAGGCCTCTAGAAAATGGTCAGAACTACAGAATGGCTAAACATGTCACATTTCTTCTTTAATTGCTTGAAAGTGTGAATGAGAAATGTGAAGAATTTACTTATTTCTTTGCTTCATAACAGCTCCATTTTTTATGGAATTTGTCATATCGGGATCGCTATAAATAATAGTTTGCATTTTCTTATTTTATCTTAAGCAAGTTTGACAGATATTAAAATTAAACAATAAAGGGAGAAAAAACACTACAGCTCAAATAAACATGAAATGCAGTTTTGTTGTGAAAGAGGAAAAGTAACTCACTCTTAAGGCAATATTGTTAAAAATATTTTCTGTTTCCTTGGGAAAGAAAAACACATTTAAAAAACTGAGCTTTAAAATAAATAAGTTATAAAGTAAATAAGTTATGGGGATATAGCACATAGCATGATGACTATAGTCAATAATATTGTCTTGCATATTTGAAAATTACTAAGAGTAAATCTTAATAGTTCTCTCAAGAAAAAAAGATTTTCTGTAATGGTGATGGAGGGTAACAAGACTTACTATGGTGATCGCTCTGCAGAGCATACTAATATCAAAACATTATGCTGTGTATTTGAAATCAATGTTATATGTCAAAAGTGGAAGTCGCTCAGTCATGTCCAACTCTATGCAAACCCAGGGACTGTATAGGGGTCCAGACTGTATAGATTCTCTAGCCATTCCCTTCTCCAAAGGATCTCCTCAACCCAGGGATGGAACCCATGTCTCCCGCATGGCAGGCGGATTCTTTACCATCTGAGCCACCAGGGAAGCCCCAGAATACTGGAGTGGGGAGCCAGTCCCTTCTCCAGTGGATTGTATGTTAATAACTCAATAAAAAATTTAAAAACAAAGAGATTAAAAAATAAAACAATTTAAAGAATAGTGACAACAAAATGAGTATCTAATTTCTCAGTTCACAAATAGTCGAAAAGCAGAAAACTTTTATTTTGGGGGTGTCATTTTTCTGCTGCTTTTCAATTTTGGAGTGTTCAGCAGACAAAAAGGAAATGCTTATATGCAGTTGCTCTCACTATCAAGAGAAAAAAGAAAGCTTGATAAAAGTTTGGCTGGGCCACAAACATATAACAGCCTATCCGAACTTTCTGAAATTCACCAAGAGGGTTGAAATCCTAAAAGGAGATGCTCTTCGGTTTTCCAAGTTTGATTTCTGTACAGTATATGTAACATATGATCACAGCTACCGTTTATTTGTGGGTTAACTGAGAGCCAGGTATTATTTTTAGTACTTTACATACATCCACTCATTTCATCATCACCCCAAACCCTGGGAGGTAGGTACTGTTATTTAATATTAATATTATTTTACAGTTATGGAAAGTAGGGCGAGGAGGGATGAGTAGCTTTGTCCAGTGTTACGTAAGTAAATGGCAGAGCCAGGACTTGCCCACAGAAGCCTAACTCCTCAGCCAGAGCTCTTGATTTGCACAGCGCACTAGCTTCATCTTCATTCCAGTCACAATTTACAGTGGAAGAGAGTGAGTGAACAGGACGTTCTACTAGAAATGGGCTGAATTCTTCAGTCTGCTACATTCGGTGATATGAAAGGGGAGATGACCTTTTGACCCAGATATCTGTTACCAAATTAATTTTTTTGGAAAGATGAAAAGTGTTCAGATAAAGGAAAGAAAACAAAGCTACTAAATTTCTAGCTTTTGAAAAATTACCAAATTGTACTAGAAACAGACATTTGTATGCCTCTCCCTATTCCTTGTCTTGGGTGGAGGATGTAATACAATTGGCAGATGGTTTCACTGGAAGAGAAAAGGTCCTCACCAAGCTGAAATGTCTGATAGGAGGCAGCACGAAGCTTTGTTTTCAACATCGTGTTCACTGGCCTCCAAACGACGAGCTCTTTCCAATTTATCCTCACCTCAATTTACTTAAAAGAGCCTGAGCACCTGCTGTACTTATAACTGATTTCCTACTGTATGCAGAATCAGGATCAAAACAGCAACAGAAACCCTGATCTCTGCAAACATAAAGAAATGAATCTGAAAGAAAAGGAGGGATATTTTGGATGGAGACCTATGGAATATAATTCTATGAAATGTTCTAATGTTCTAATAAAGGAGAAATAACTTTTCTCAGCTTAATTTTCTTAATCTGGAAAAGGTCAAAGGTCCAATCAGGAGATCTCTAAAAACCTGATTCTATCATTCTTTAAATTGAATTATGGTATGACATGAACATTCTAGAAACTTCATTTAAATCAGGGTTTCATTTACTTCTGATGTTATTCCATTTAAGCCTTCCATCTTGGCTTCTTCCTACTCCTAACCCTAGCCCAGTGCCTGGCACATCACAGACACTCAGTTTCTCTTAATAGATTGAATGAATGAATGAAACGGAAATGTTAAAGAAGATTCTGGGACTCACATTCTTTCCTGGCTTCCTCCGGAGAACAGGAGTGAGTGTCAGGAAAGGCAAAAGGCTTGCTGCAGGCTCGACTGGTTGATAAAAGTTTGGTTGGGCCAACAACATATAAATGCCTATCAGAACTTTCTGAAATTCACCAAGAAGGTTGAACTCCTAAAAGGAGATGCTCTTTGGTTTTCCAAGTTTGAATTATGTACAGTAACTGTGACATACACACAGTTTTCATTTTTCCACCTGGGCCATTTCTTCTGATCAGTAAGAGTTGATGGCAGATCGTGAGGTTGATACAACCTACCTGGGCTGTGTCCCTGTTGGCATCAGGCAGTGCCATGACCATGAGGTGTAAGGCTTGAAACTGTACTCGGATGTGAGGCCCTCCTGACAAGAAAACAGAAATAACCACGTGTTGAATAACGCTAATGCATCCTGACAGTGTCTCTTGCTAACTAACACCTAGTGGCACAGGAGGGCCCTGACAGCTTTCAGTGGTAAAGACTTGGGTTTTGTGACCAAGAACATGAGTCTGTTCACTTGGACAGGAGATGGGCTCTATCAACTCCCTTTTAGCATCCCAGAGTGCCAGTGCTGGGCAGGTGGCCAATGAGACCCTCAAAACAGTTCTGGATCAGTGTGACACTTCCCTTTTCAAAGCACTTGCACAGACCTTGCTTTTGCTGCTGCTGCTGCTAAGTCGCTTCAGTCGTGTCCGACTCTGTGCGACCCCATAGACGGTAGCCCACCAGGCTCCCCCGTCCCTGAGATTCTCCAGGCAAGAACACTGGAGTGGGTTGCCATTTCCTTCTCCAATGCATGAAAGTGAGAAGTAAAAGTGAAGTCGCTCAGTCGTGTCCGACTCTTAGCGACCCCATGGACTGCAGCCTAGCAGGCTCCTCCGCCCATGGGATTTTCCAGGCAAGAGTACTGGAGTGGGGTGCCATTGCCTTCTCCGGACCTTGCTTTTACTTTGATGCTATAAACAGTTGGCCTAAAGCTCGATTCAAAAAACATAAATCTTATTTCCACATAATGAGACAGCTAGGCACAATTATTAGGAACACAGATTCTAGAATCAGATTCAAACTCTGCATCGACTACTAAGTCCCTGAGTGACCTTGGGCAAGCTATTCAACCCCTATGCTTCTATCTTATCACCTGTAAAATGGGGATTGTCATCATTCCTACCTCACTGGGCCCTTACCAAGGTTAAACGAGTTAATGCGTAGAGTGTTTACATCGATGCCTGCACAGTTACCTCTCTGTAGGTGTCATTATGATCAGTGACACTGACTTCAGATCTTAAAGGGATGTGGATGGAAAGCTAAGTGAAAGTTGCTCAGTCGTGTCCGACTCTTTGCGACCTCATGGACTATACAGGCCAGAATACTGGAGTGGGTAGCCTTTCCCTTCAGAGGATCTTTCCCAACCCAGGGATTGAACCTAGGTCTCCCGCACTGCGAGCAAGTTCTTTACCAGCTGAGCCACAAGGGAAGGTGACCACAGCTGGATCGCTGGAGATTCTTGACTATTTTATTCCTCGGCAGTGACAGAAGGTGTCGCCAGAGGGTTGGCATCCTACTCCTGTGTGCTCTCAATACTGGCTCTTTCCTTGTTTTGGGGAAAGGATTTTAGGAAAATCCACCGAACAACGGGATAATCCACAACTGGCTGTGCTGAAAACGGAGGGTAAGCTGGAGCATCCGGCTTTGCCTGGTTCTCTCTGTTTTCTCCCCGAAGTGGTCTCTTGTGGGGAGGCCCTGGAGGGAAGCGTGCAGTTCTGTAATCCCTGGGGAGCTCTCAACTTGCAGGAAAATCTATCAGTTTACGGCCCAGTGGATAAAGGCAGTCAGCTGCCTACAGTTCCTTGGCTTTACAGTAGTGGAAACACTCTTGTGACAAATTCCTAGGTCACAGGAGGTCATGGGCACCCGAGTTAGGAGTGGATGACTAATGTGAGTAACCACAAAATGAAGGAACAGTTGGCAGGAGTATTTATAGGCTCATGTCATATTGCCCAGCAAATCCTATGTGGATTTTTAAAAATTTATGTCAGATTTGTAAACAAAAATGACACAGGTCCAGGTTGTTTTTAAAATGGCTAATGCATGCTGACGTGAGTTTGAATCACAGGCACCATCGGGAGCATGTCTCAGTATAAATGTTTGGGGACAGAGAAGACATGATTTTAATGCATATCTTGCAGGCTATAGGCTGTCTGTAATTTTCTAATGCAACCCAGAAAACCCCTGGAGGATAACAATAGATGCAGATGCAGGCTCTGTATTTCCATCAATTCCAGATAAATTACGAAATCCCCTTTAAGATTAAAAATCTAAACTGGCAAATAATCCATTTTCATTTCCCTTAGGAAACCTGGCCCTGCACTGTTTTGTGGTTAATCGTTTTGCAGTTAATTCATTTATGGCATCCTAGTTGAGTCTTTTTTTCCCCCTACCCCGAGGTCATTATTTTCCCAGAAAGTTATTCAAGTTTTCATGAAAGTATCTAAGGTTTGATTGATCCTTAGTCTTTTAATTTTATGGGAAAATTTTGGACCAAGTTTGAAAAGGGAAAATACAAAGTGGAAAAGACTATATTTTACAGTAAAACTAGGGGTGGTAAACACACAGATGCCCGCTGTTCTTCCCTTTAGAAATCTCATTACAACTAGAGCTTACCCCAGGTGGGAAAAAGGCCATTTTCCCTGCTGGTCACAGCCCAGAACGCTGGGCTCCCGGCAGGGTTGGCTGGTACCAAATTAGTCGCTGCCATCTAGTATTTTCCACTCTCAAAGTCACATAGAGAAACCTGGACCCTCCTGTGAACCTTCTCAGGATCTTTTCCAGATTCTCTTTCTTCCCTGAAGCACATTGGCTTCAACATCTGAATAGAGGTATGAAGAAGAACTAAATATGATTTCCTTTTTAAACACAATTCTCTGAACAGATCTTACATGGGAGACTGATCCCTCCTTGCATAATTTCCTGAGACCAAAAAAAAAAAACAAAAAACTAGAACAAAAAAAACCCTCTGTGGCACCATTTGTTTGATGAACTGTTCAATATATAAGCTGCAGATGAAGGTGAAGCTAAGACTTCTGCAGCCCATTTTCCAGGACAGCAAACTTTACAGAAGCTCCTGTGTCTCTGACTTACAAATAAAGAGGTTCTGCTTCTGCCGTGGCTGAGTAAGCTCCTTGCCAATCAACTCTCCTTAAGATAACTATAAACTCTGGGCAAAGTACAAAAAGCAGCCACACAAGGCAGTGGAGAATGAACAAAAGCAGGCAGATTCAGGACAGCACCGGACACTTAGAATTAGGGAATAGCGGAGGGAGAGTGTCCAATTGCCTAGCTTTAAGTCTGAAGTCAGGCCATAGAGAGCACGGCATGAGGTGGCTAAAATTCCAAAAGAAAGCCCCAGTCTTTCTGGCCTGAACAATGAGAGGGCGGGGTTTAAGATGAGCACACTGGGGAGTTATGGGGAATCCCAGAAAGGTCAAGAGGTAGAATGCCCCGATTCTGGTTTAAAATCCACCCAAATCTTGGCTCACCCCATAAATCATGCATATGTGGAGTAGCAAAGGTAAAGATTAAATAACAAACTGTCTGCCTAAATACAAACAAAAAGCAAAACCGACAAAAAACCCCATTCTCTGGAGGAATATTACAGAGTACAGGGTCTCCAAAAAAAAAAAAAAAGGACCATGTTACAGATACAGTTTAAAGTTACTTGACATAAACAATGGCCCATTTTCAAGAGAAGAGACAATCAACAGAGACCAACCCTCAGATGACCCAGATGTTAAAACTAGTTATGCAGCAGCTATCATACTGACAGAACTAGAAAAGTAGTTATCATATTGATAACTATGCTCAAGGATGTGAAGGATAACCATGCTCAAGGAAAATATACTTACAGTGAATGAAAAGACAGGCAAGGTCAGTAAACAGAAAATAGGTATAAAGTAGCCACTGGAAATTCTAGAACTGGGAATATATTGGGTTGGCCAAAAACTTTGCTCAGATTTTCTATAAGGTGTTATGGAAAAAACCTGAACTACATATCACAAGAACAGAGACACTGGTCACAGCATGTCAATTAAAGCTTAGAAAAGTCTAATCATAGTCTCTTCTCTGAAGACATAAAGCATTGTTTTATGAATCTGGTTTAGTTAAACATTTTAAAGATTGAGAACCAACTAGTTTTCAGGACAAGTTTTGTCAAAAAACTTCAGATGTTATTATTTCCTTTCATTGTGGTTTTAAGGATTTGATGGTTCTGGCCAACCTGCAGAAGGTTGTAAACTGGAAGATACCGTTAATACTTGTTATGTTCATGTAGTGTTCTAAAATGTCAATTTTTGGCTCACATTCTCAAATTACTAATAAGACTTTCATCATTAAGGCCTGGATTTTGGCTCTCACTCCTGCGTGGTAACCTCTTCGATAACTGAACAGTGGCCAACCCCTTTATATGGATATATCTTCTCAATCTGGCCACGGCCTCTTTCTGTCCAAATAGAATCACCATTTACTTAGCAAGCTTATACATATGTAGGCTGTGAACCCTGAATTCCTCAGGTTAGTAGTCAAAGCCTACACTATGTAACCCCTTTCCACTTTTCTAAATTTCTCTCGTCACACCTTCTTGAATATTTAACCTTCAGAATGAAATTACTTTCTTACTGCCAAATACAACACATGCTGTCCAGTTTCTCTACTTTTTTTATCTGAGTACCTCAGCTAAGGGCTTCCCAGGTGGTGCTAATGGTAAAGAACCCACTTGCCAATGCAGGAGACCTAAGAGACACAGGTTCAGATCCTGGGTCAGGAAGATCCTCTAGCGGAGGGCATGGCAACCCACTCTAGTATTTTTGCCTGGGATATTCCATGGACAGAGGAGCCTGTTGGGCTACAGTCCATGGGGTTGCAATGGGGTCGCAAAGAGTTGGACATAACTGGAGCAACTTAGCATGCATGCACTCATGCATCTCAGCTAAGGCCTCATCTATGTGACTTCGTAAGTTTCAGAAACACTATGCTATATAGTAATTTTCAGAGACAAAACACTTTCTTGTTTCATGCTATATATCGGATCTAGGACACTGGATTTAAAGAAGGGAGAGATCTTATATTTCTTGAAGGACTATTATATACCAGTCACTATCTTAGAAGTCTTCATTCAATATTCATAACAACTTTGACAAGTAGTTATTATCTGTAATCTACAGGGGCAGCCATAAAGCTCAGAAAGGCTGACTGCATGGCTAACAGATGTTTGAGCAGGAATTTATATCTCAAGACCTTGGTCCTTCTACATCCCTCTCTGCCTTTTAATGATTATGAAAAGTCACTCAGTCATGTCCAGCTCTTTGCAATCCCATGTACAGTCCATGTAGCCCACCAGTCTCCTCTGTCCATGAGATTCTCCAGGCAAGGATACTGGAGAGGGTGGCCATTCCCTTCTTCAGGGAATCTTCCTGACCCAGGGATAGAAGCAGGGTTTCCTGCATTGCAGGCAGATTCTTTATCATCTGAGCCACCATGATAAAACCCTCTGAATCCTAATGACCAGACTTTAAATATAAACATGCAAAGAGATGACAGTTTACCATCAAACTCAATACTTCGCTAAGCATTACCAGGAAACAGCAAATGTATACACTTATGATCACATCTGATTAAGCATCTTTATTCTGCTCTGTGCCACTTCATTGACCTTGTATCTTATCCATTCACATGTAACTTCTTCCACCTACTTTCCATTAGAGTGATGAAGGCAGGTATATATTCCACGGGAAAGAGAGAGGTGGGCAGTTCTCTGAAAAAGGCTTTCAGCATTACTGCAGCTTCTCTATGGCACATTTTCTCCCACTTAAACTTGTCAGTGTTAAACTTGGCATCCAGTTCTTCACGGTATTGCTGAAAATCAAGGAAAACAGTGAGTTTACAACCTGATCCCCATCTCTTCCCCTTTAAAAACTGTCATTACACAAACTATTTTTGTAATTAGATTGAAATGCCAGTATCTGCTAAGCTCCTCTTTTTCAACACGACTGAAGAACTGAAATAGCTCTTTCTGAATGCATTTTTTAAAAAAAAAAAACCATTCCTAAAATCCTTTTAGAATAATACTAATCTTAAAGTAATTTGCCATCTGTACAAATACAAAAGTTCTTTACTCAGATCATAGTTTCATTTATATTGTTTTGGCAGAATACTGTCCATCCCCACATGATTAAACGCACTGCTAGATTTTGACAAAGCCTCTATTTCCTTTTTTCCCCCCAGTGATTCCTTCCTTCTGCCACCTCATCTTGTACTAATATTTCTAAATTCAATGAAGGATGTATGCCTCTTGGCTGGTTTACATACAGAATGAAAACTAACCCAACAAAGGAACTCTGACCTCACTGCAACATGCATAGCCATGACATCTTCCTGGAGCAAATACAGATGTTTCATGCCAAGATGGACACATGTCTTCCACATGCCTGCATGCTTGCCCGGTCCTTCGTAAGGCTTGGAACACTGTGTTAATACTTTTTTTAAAAAAATCACTAAATGTCCTTAAGTTGATTTGGGTTATCCATTTTAGATTATTAACTCATTTGATGGCTAGTACCCTCCGGGCATTCTACTGCTCCCTGAACTACAGAGTTTACCAGTAATACTAGGCAGTTATTGTCAGTTCCCCAACTGACAATAACTGCTTCAAAAAGGATACTTTAAAAAAGAAAACTGTGAAAAATCCTTAAGGCCTTTGCTTTATGGACGAGAAGCCTAAATCTTCCAGCCTTGAACGTGCAAGAAAAGCTACAGGAGGACAAGGTGAGATTTATCTTCTCTGGTGGCCGGGTGGAAAGTGATCTGGGGTTGGGGGGCGGCGGCGGGTGAGGGGCTCGGCGCTGGTGAGGATCAGGCTGGGCAAATGGAAAGCAGCCATTGCATTTCTGGTGACGGATAACTGACGACTAACCTGGGTGAGCAGTTGCAGGACAGAAAGAGACGGCGACATTTAAGAAATGCCCAGGAGGGAAAATTCTCAAGGAGCAGCAATGGGTTGAATATGAGACTCAGAGGGAGAAATAAAAGTCCAGCATGGCTCTCAGATTGCAGGCTGGGATAATGGGCGAAGGAGGGGCTGCTGACAAGAAGTGGAGGGGGAGGAGCCACAAGAGGCTGGCTGAAACTCTAGGCGGCTGTCGCTGAAACCTGCCAGTGCTTGCCTGTCACCTATGGGGAAACATGGCCCCAGGATCAAGGGCAGGCTCCAGAACCAGACTTATTAAAAAAAAATTTTTTTTACTGTGGTAAAAGTCACATAATATGAAGCACACTATTAACCATGTTTAACCACATTCACATCATTGTGCAACGCTCACCATCACCCATCTCCCTAATGTTTCATCTTCCTAAACGGAAACTCTGTCCCCAGTAAACACTAAGTCCCCTGCTCCCTGCCGCATCTTCCAACCGCCCCTCCTCCAAACCCCGGCGTCTACCAACGTACTTTCTGACTCTAGGAATCTGACTCTTAGCTACCTCGTATAAGTGGAATCAAGCAGCATTTGTCTGCACCTGCTGTATACTGGAATGCATTTTTAAGGTATAACCACATTCTTTAGGTGTTTATCCCAGTTCCACAACGGTCTAGTTGAAGGCCTGTGACGTTTCCCACTGCATAACAGGGATACTCAAACAACCTCTCAAGAGATTAAACTGGATAACACAGAGCTCAGGGGGCGGGACGTGCACACAGAGAGCACTCAGTAAGTGCTGGCTGCATTTACCCTCCCTCGTCTCTGCTATAACCTCTAGTGTTATTACTACGGGAAACCTATGTGTATGTGGAGTGCTATTCGGGGAATAATAGCACCTCGTTCTGTCTAGAGGGCCAACAGAAAGGAGGGGAAGGACGCCCTCCCTGAGTCTGGAGCAGAGCACAGCAGAAGCTGGTACAGAGTTCCACGGTGTTCTAAACAAGGGACCGGATGAACCAGGGGCCGACTCTTCCTCACCAGAGACGGGTGGATGTTTAAACTGTTAATGAGGATACTAGGCAAGGATCAGGAGCCAGGTTCTTAAACCTCGTCTGAGCAAATATCCAACCCTCTTCTCCTCCTGAGGCAATTTTACAAAAATGCAAATAACTCCCTTCAGCCTCAAAAAACCAGTTCAGAGTGGGAAACCAGCAGAACAGGTAACATCCTCACAAAACATTTAGAGCAGCCTCTGAATAATGGAAACGAGTCAAAAAAAGAAAGCCGTGCACGTCAAAGCAGTCTGCTTTCTTCCATAAAATATATTCCCTGGTGTTTGGCTCAAATTTCTGTCATTTGTGGAAAAGAAAATTACTGGAAACACGGAGCCATTAAATTGGTTCCAAATGACCTGAGGCCTCACATCCAGGATGGGCTCGGTGGTTGGTGCCCTGCGAGGCTAAACCCGCAGCGTCCCCCAGGGTTGCTTCCCTGTGAGTCCAACCAGGCTCTGAAAGTGCAACCCACAGTGATACCTGAGGGTTAGAGTCAGCTACTTGGCACAACTTGACGATAATTATGAGGGAGATTTTTTTTTTTAAACTTTCTTTCCCCAAGCACATTTCTAGAAAAAAATTGTCTAACTGATGAAAACATTTTTTTTAAGTTTCAAGTTTGAACAAAGGGAAGAAATAAAGACCCCTTGGCTGTATCAAGTTGCAATGCCTTTCTAACTGCAGTATTCCCTTGTTTCTGTTCACTGACCCAGCGTTCTTCCACACTGGTTTTCCTGGAGCTCAAACCACAAAAACATCTGGAATACATTTTTCGGACGGACAAGAAATGGAATAAATAGGCTGAAACTACATAAAACCGATTAAGGGCCAAAAGGGACTTTTACCTAGTGTGGTTCAGGAATGCATGCATCTATTAGAGCACGTTAGAGGAATTACTGGCCTTTGATAAGTGCTTTTCAGTCAAAGATTAGTTAGAGAAAAGCAACATGTGCTATGATGTTAAACTTCATACACACAAGAAACATTGTGTAATGTTTTCTCCTTTGAATTATTTTCAAAAATAGAAATTTTAAATCACATCCATTATGCTCCCACTCTTCCCTACTAATGCGTGCACACACACACAGAATAAGTCAGTAAGAACATGTACAAATAGAGCTTCCCTATGATGGAGGGAAGTTAGAGGAATGGAGTCTGATTCGGTTTAGGAAACTTGTTCTCCTGACTTCATTTTGGTTTTCTGACTCTGCAGATATAACCACAAAGACTTAACCAAAAAGTGATAGCTTTTGTTCTCGGATTTAGGACACATTTATTTAAAAGTATATGTAAAAGCTGTTCCTGTGAGAACCTGAAACAAAAACCAGATCCCGTTTAGCAAGTATTAACCTTAAGGAGTCATTAGGAATTTTCCTGCCTTTCAAGTGAACCTGTGCCAGGATTTAGTAATCTCTGCTCCCAAGGAATTCATGGGCCCCGGAGACATGCAGTGACAAAGTGTGAACCACCACTCAGGTCTCTCTTCAAAACAGAACTGGCTGTTCATCTGCAAAAACTCCATGCGGGCGACTCCCCGGCTGCTGGCACCTTCTGCTCAGCCTCAGGCCTTTCCCCAGGGTGGGGGCTGACAGGGTACAGGGTGATGGTCCCGCCTGCACTGGGTCTGAGGCTCGACACCCCCAAGTCCGCTTCCCCCGACCCTCGATCCTTGAGAGGCGAGGTCCCCCTGTAACCCTCTTTTCCTCCTAACTTGGTCCCAGCATCTGCCTTCTGGAGCTTCTATTAGATACAGCCTACTGATTCTCAGTTTCCACCTTGGAAAGTATCTCGTCATACTTCTATATAAGACTGAAATTTCTGATACAAATAGAATCTCCCAAAGCATGTGCCAAAATGAATTAGGGAAGAGATGCTTTCCTGCCCCTACACAATTCCTTTTAATAGTTCTAACACAGTCAAGTTCTCTTTTCCCTCTCCCTGAGGTTTTTTCCTCAAGGATTCATTATTGACAACTGCTCATGTCTCCAGGTCTACCCACCAGGGAGTAATCCAAGGCAGAGAGAGACTCTTCATCTGTGCCCCAGCAGAGCAAGTGGGATGTCTTGCTGGCAACTGATGAGCAAAGCTTTTCTTTAATTCTTTTCTTTGCTGAACTGAAGACTTAGCCTCCATACAGAGGGAAGAAAGTAAAGGAATTCCCATGCACGGTGGTTTTATATGTAGACGCTAACATTACCTTAAATGGAACTGGGTTTCAGAACTGCTGAGGGAGTATTTTAGTGGTTACAGCCATTCCTACAAATTCCTATAAGGATGTCCATTAAAAGGAAAGCCAGAGAATGTTTCTAAGTTTAAAACAACTGACAATAGATACTAGGGGTCATCTAATACTGGCTCAGTGAATTCTATGACGGAGAGGAACATAAAAAAACTGAAGTGTTTAACCCCCAAAATAAGGATGGGACAAGACAAGCGGCTGTTTCTGAGAGTGAATTGATGTGTTCTTTCACTGTTGTTTGCTTTTTATTGTTGCTGTTTTAATTTTAAAAAATGCACAACTCAGGATCATGGAATAACATTTAGTCATAGTGTTGAGGAATGTTCTACAGCGCCAAGTGATAGAATCAGCAATGATGACACCACCACACATGATGCCTGAGGGAACTGATCTAGCTAGCTGAGATCTCTAACGAGGAAGAGAGACAACGTTTGGTACCTTGACTTTGGCAGTACATCCTGAAAGTCGAAAGATCCCTTCGGATTCCAGACCCGATTCCTCAACTTTCTCAAAGAACTAGAAAGCAATGATACAAGACAGAAATAAATACCTCCATATGATTATGAGCATTTAAAATAACAACGATGATGAAAACGATACATTACCAAGCATACAGACATGCCGGGTACTTGAATATCTAGTTAAACATTCACATGTTCCCAGGAGGTCAACGCTAGCCTCCGATTGGCAAATGAGGAAATAGAGACTTAGGGTTGTTTTTCACTTTCCCAGGGTCATCCTCAAAAGTGACAGCACCAACTCTGTTCTTAACCATGAAAGCACGCTGCCCCTTAAATATTTTAACATCTGATTACTGTATCTTTCTGCAGGTCAACCAGTAAGCCAGTTCAGTTGCTCAGTTGTGTCTGACTCTTTGTGACCCCATAGACTGTGATACACCAGGCTTCCCTGTCCATCACCAACTCCCGGAGCTTGCTCAAACTCTGTCCATCGAGTCAGCATCACCAACCAGTAAGAAAAGACTCTGAATTACTATCATTATTTACTCTATTCTAGCTAAGACACTGTGCATGCATGCAGGGTCAGTTGTGTCCAACTCTTCGCGACCCCTGTACATGGTATTTTCCCAGGCAGTAACACTGGAATGGGCTATCATTTCCTTCTCCAGGGGATCTTCCTGACCCAGGAATCCAGCCTGTGTCTCTTGCATCTAACCTGCACTGGCAGGGGAGTTCTTTACCACTGCACCACCAGGGAAGCCCAAGATACTGTACGGCTTCTCAAAATCTGACCAAGGAATTAGAAATGTTAAAGGCTTATCTGTCTCATGGTAATGGTGATGCTTTACTATTAAATAATAATAAACACTAACACTGTGCACTCAGGGTGTGTCAGACAACATTCTCAGCACTTTACATATATTAATGCACGTGACCCTCATGATAATTCTGTGGTGTCCCCATTCTACAGCTGAAGAGACTGAGGCATGGGAGGGGTAAAGATTTGCCCATGTTCACACAGCAAGAGCAGGATTCTGAGTCTCTGCTATTTTCCCTTTGAGAAATGATGATGTCTGGAACTAAGGCAGCTCCTGCAGGTAAGAAGACAAGTAAGTATTTAGGGAGAAGAGACTTCCTGAGAAAAGCCTCTACCCCCAGGAGTGGAAGAACAACACCTCCAGCTGTCTTTGAAGAGCACCGCTAACCTCAGCAGTACCCAGAGTGAGGCTCTACTGAGGAGTTAGTATGAGACGAACCAGGCAGTATACTGTGCACCTTCTGTGTGCTAGGCTTCTGTACCTACACAACAATACAAACGTGTTGAATCTTCTCAGTCAGATTTTTATGCATTTTCTTCAGACTGTGTCCTTTTCCAAGAGGAAAAAGGGCATAATGACGGTTCAACGCAAGGACGGAAAGGAAATCTTAGAGTCACCATGGACTTGCTTCCTTTTGCATCTCTCTCTTGCTGGCTGTGTTTCTGGGCATGTTATCTCACCCTGTGATCCTCAGTTGCCTCACCAGTAGAAAGGGATGACCATAGCGACCTCCTGGGGCTCAGTGATGGTCAGATGCGACAGGACACAGAGATCACTCGTGGCCCAGTGAAGGGAGGCGCCCTGTGCATGCACACACTGGGTGGGCGTGGGCATCCTCTGGACCCCGGTTGCCATCCTCCCTGCTCCTATGGGCGGCCAGTTACTCACCTAACTGGAGGAGCTCAGTTTGAGGTACTGGTACCCAAACTGAGGAAGACAGGAAAGAGAACTGCTGTTGTGAATAAAGTATGTGTCCTCTGTCAGTATTTTCACACATCATTTAAAACTGAATTTAAGGGACTTCCCTGAAGGCCCAGTGATTAAGACTCTGCGCTTCCAGTGCAGAGGGTGCAGGTTTGATCCCTGGTCAGGGAACTAAGATCCCACATACCACAGTGAAAAAAAAAAACCCCCAAAACTGAATTTAAAATTCAACCAGATTTTTATTTAGGGCTTGGAATTTACTTGTACCACTGGACATCCCTGTTGAATAAACCAGTGTAAATTGTCGGTTATAAAAGGTGGGGCTTAAAAGCAAATGAGCCATCCACCCGTGAGGGTCACTGAGACAACTGTATCGTTCAGACATCATTTTCACAACTTCCTAAACCAGAAATCTTCTTTGTCACAACATATACTTTCCCAGGCACTCTGAAAACACCACCAGAATAAGCTGATTTCTAGACTTTATTTAGCTTTGTCTGGAAAATTCATTTAAACTGTAATATTGATGGACGCGAGTCTGAGTGAACTCCAGGAGTTGGTGATGGACAGGGAGGCCTGGTGTGCTGCGATTCATGGGGTCGCAAAGAGTCGGACACGACTGAGCGACTGAACTGAACTGATACAAACATCGTAAAACACCCAACCTGTGATATACCTCAGCAAATACTTGTAAGATTAATAAATGGACTATTAGTAATTAGCTGCTGCTGCTAAGTCGCTTCAGTCGTGACCGACTCTGTGCGACCCCATAGATGGCAGCCCACCGGCTCTGCCGTCCCTGGGATTCTCCAGGCAAGAACACTGGAGTGGGCTGCCATTTCCTTCTCCAGTGCATGAAAGGGAAAAGGGAAGGAGAAGTCGCTCAGTCGTATCCGACTCTTCGCGACCCCATGGACTGCAGCCCACCAGGCTCCTCTGTCCATGGGATTCTCCAGGCATGAGTACTGGAGTGGGGTGCCATTGCCTTCTCCTTAGTAATTAGCAGTCATCTTTTATCCAGGAGAGAATAATCATATATACACACAAATAACATTTTAAAAATATTGGAACAAATGTAACAGAAGGAAGCCATGTGACAGCATCTGTGTCCATAACCTGATGCTTTCTGGCTGGACAATGCAACAGAGGTTCTTGGCAAGGCAAACACACCCAGGTGCCTTAGATGTCACGTGGATGCAAGGAGGGAAGCCGAAGGTCACAGAAACCCGAGTCCTAAAGGGGCCGTGTCTTTAGATCTAAGAATATTCATCAGTGAGTTTCCAAATAGCATGCTACAAGCACAGAGCTCTATGAACTCCCAGTTATGTACACCAAACTCACCTTTTGTAACACAAAGGGAACTTTGACCCCAGAGTCTTTCCTTCGGTCATTTTCTAGCAGGACTGTGAGGGGAACTCCAAAAATCCCACTGTCTTCATTGTAAAACAGCAGGGAGAGAAAAAAAGAGTCAGAAAAGCACTGTCTTATTCCCATGTGTCAAAATGTTAGAATCAGAGTAAGTCTTAATACCTCGTCCTTTTACTTTCTCTGTTTTGTTTCTTTTTAGCTGAATTCGAAAGGCATCAAAAAAGGCCGTCAATTCGATGAGAGAGAGATGGCGGATTTTCTTCATGTCTTCAGCAGACAGATCTTCTGCTTTGGTTAGGCCAAATCTGGTTTTCTGAACAACAAATTTCTAAAATACATATTGAGGATATTTATTTTTTTATGGCAAAGGAAAATTATTATACCTTCATTCAAAGGAGACCTGGCCTGGACCTTCTAAATCTGTACAGCCTGACATGCTTCTATTCACAAAAAAAGATATCTGAGGCGCATGCTGTGCCATAGAAAGGTCATGAATATGACTGTTAGAACCTCTGATGATCACAACTACACTAAACCAAACACAAAACAGTCACCTGAAGTATATTAACATATCATCATCACAACTGTGACGGAAAAAGTGCGGGTAATTCCCCTACTGAAACTGACTGCATGTGCTTGCTGAGACAATAGCCATTCTATCTTAAATATCAAATTTAGGTAATTAAAAAATCCTTAAAAAGCAAAATGCACAGAAAGTGCCAAATAATCCTACTCTCATTTTGAAGACATTGTCATTGCTATATTCTCCATTTCCACATTTTACTTACAGGTAAAACATAATCTTCTTTCTTAAAATCTAACTTCTTAAATCTGTTTCTTTTTGGAGCCTGTGTTAGCTTTTCTGAATATGATACTTCAAAGGACAGCTCTTCAGCTTCTACCGGAATGTTTTTTTCCAGATATTCATCATCTAAAGAACAAAGGATATAGAATATTTAATTTGCCATTTAATTGATCAATACCATTGACTGTAAAATAAGCATAAAATATTGATGAGTTAATCCACAAGCACGTTAAAATGTTTACATCCCTGGAAAAGCATCAGACTCACCCAGAATGATCTCGGTTAAACAATTAATGTCATGTCATCAGACTTCCATAAGAACAAGCTTCTACAATCGTTATGCGAACTTCCTATTTAATCTGATGTTTTTAATTTTAGATGTTTATGTCTCATGAAAAGTACTGAAGATTATTAGATGATTAGAAAGTCCATAATGAAATGTTTCTATGTACTCTTATACAATGACGTCTATCCACACACAACACTGCTGCTACTCGGGAAGCAAAAGCGTAAAGCAGGAGGAGGAAGGGTGGAGGCCCCACAGAAAAGTTCTGCCTACTTTCACTCCTCTTGAGTTTTTATCCCAAACTGTGGAACTATGCCACTTCAGATTTGTTTCCAGTTTGCCGTTCACTGTGAGATTTGTTCAGGTAAATTATCCTGATTCCTGTGACTCTGCCCTGGTTTTCTGTTCTTGGATGGTGCACATTCCAAAGATGAATGGGTGACAAGTCCTGTCCCCTATACCTGTTTCTCTCAAGTTTGAAATTAAGACAATAGATTCCTTACCAAAAGCAAGGGAAATCACTTGAGTAATCCTAAATCTGATTTTTGACTGAGAGTCTGGCTTGCCATCTTGTTTTATTGCCTGGCAAAATTGTTCCTATGTCATGAAAAGAATTATTTGACAACAAAAAAAGAACTCATCAGCTTTACCCTCTTCTATATTAAATCGTTGTCCAATTCTTTGCAATCTCATGGACTGCAGCCCACTAGGCTCCTCTGTCCATGGGATTTTCCAGCCAGAATACTGGAGTGGGTTGCCATTTCCTTCTCCAGAGGATCTTCCTGACCTGGGGATCGAACCTGCATCTCCTGCACTGGCAGGTAGATTCTTTACCACTGACCTGGGAAGCCCACCCTCGTCTATAAACAGTGACTAAAAGAAAGCCAAATAGAACAAAAGGAGCAACAGACAGAAATGACAGAAGACCTAGTTTATCTCAGTTAAAAGCTCAGTGGAGAAATTTGTAAATCAACAGATCTAAAATTCTAAAAAATAATTTTGATTTAAAACACAATAAATGGATAAGAACAAGGCAAAGTTATGATTTTCATACGTTATACAGAGGCTTGCATTCAAATCAGAGTAACTGTTAGATAAGTTACTGTTAACTGTTAGATAAGACTCTAACTACTTGTTCTTCTTTTATAAATATTTATTTGGCTGTGTCGACTCAACTTTTAGCACGCAGGATCTTTCATTGCGGAGTGTGAGTTCAGTAGCTGCGGCACGTGGCATGTGGGATCTTAGTTTCTAGACCAGGGGTCAAGCCTGTGTCCATTGCATTGCAAGGTGGACTCTTAACCACTGGACCACCAGGGAAGTCCCAAGACTATAAATCCTTAAGGATCTATGGGCAGATTCTTTGGACAGTGGTGATTATACAGGTTGATGACCAAATCACTGGCTACTCCAAGTGGACTTTTACCTCTCAGTGGTACAATTCAAACTGAATAACAACACGGCAGCAAACAGAATGATGGTAAATCCATTAGCCTTAATTTTTTTTATAACAGTTTTATTAAAATGTAATCCAATGCCCAACAATTACTTATTTGAAGTGCATAGTCAATGATTTTTAGCATATTTGCAGCATGGTGCAACCATTGATCAAAGTTAGAACATTTCATCACCTTAACTTATTTGAATTTTGAAGCAAACGCTCAAAGGATGGAGCTCTGTTGTGCCTGAGAGGAGCATGTATCTTTAGGGGGACCTTTGGGGAACTACAAAACTGTGGCCTAAAGGCGACCTATTTCCTACAAGGAGGATTTGAGATTCCACTCTGAACCCACGGAGAGTATCCAGCTCTCAAGTGGAGGAGGCTCCATTAAACGTTCACCCTGTTATTTTGTAAGGAAACATCACAAGCGTCTCTGGTGCTGCATATACTTGAGCATAACTAGAGATTTTTAGAAGGCGTCTACTTTCCGGCCTGCTTGATGCTGTTCAGCACATCCAGGTTGCCTATAAAAGAGACCCCAAACCAAAGGCGCTGCCTGAGTGAGTCGTTTCTAAATGACACAGTGGTCGTCAAGGTGGAAACGATTCTGCTTGCAATGTGACTGCTGGGTGTGACAGGACGGGGTGTTCGGAGGTAGAGGGAGCAGAGGTCCGGGGTGACAGAAATCAGAAAGGGGAGAAAGGCACACCTACGCTTTGCTTCAGAAACCCACTGCTCACCGAACTGAGCGTCAGCACAGAAGCAAAAAGGCACGCAGGCTGAGGAGGCTGTGTCACTCACCGCTTGCCGCGTTCCGCGCTGACCGTCCAGGGTCTGCCGCGCCGTTGGAATGAACGGGCACGTCTGGAACGGCCTCCAGGATGGACTGTGGACCAAGGGAAGACGAACACAGAGCAGGTCACCAGGAATGCAGGCCGCCCTGCGCTTCACCCCGATTCATGCTGGGCAGTGGCCTAGAACTACTTCACCAAAAAGCAATTATTGATTCCATGAAGGGCTGCCGTCTGATTTCCTGTTTCCTCACTCAGTTCAGACCTGTACAGCCCACAGTTTTCTCAAGAGAACTAAGCAAGGTCAGAATAACCACACCTCCTCAAGTGTCTGCTGGCATATGCTTCCTAACATGTAGAAATGACAAAACTTGCAGTCACATAGGTTGACGATGATGTTATCATTCTGACTTTTTAAATAATTTTTGATGTGGACCATTTTTAAAGCCTTTATTGAATTTGTTACAACATTGCTTCTGTTTTAATGTTTTTATTTATTTTTATTTTTTTGACTGAGAGGCACATGGGATCTCCGTTCCCTGATCAGGGATCACACCTGCCCTCCCTGCATTGGAAGGCAAAGTCTCAACTACTGGACCGCCAGGGAGTCCCTGTACTTGTTATTCTTGATGCAGCTGGTCATACATTTTGGTCATAAACCCTAAGTCATGACATAACTAGATGGTTAAAAGAAGGGATGCGGGAGCCAGGCTGCCTGGATTCTAATCCTGGCTCTTCCACTTCACATGACTTCAAGTTACAGAACTCTCTATTTGTCTCCCTGGTGTGTAAAATGAAGATGATAAAAGAACATATTTCAACAAGTTTTTATGAATTTTAAAAGACTATAAATCACATGGGACAACATCTGATGCACAGTGACTACTGTATGAGGGTTAGCTTCTATTAATATACTAATACTAATATACTAATTAACTTCTGCACGACAAAATACAGAGGGATAATAACTACCAGAGGGTTCAGCATGTTTTCCAGTTGTGTCCTCTCCTAATTAATCTGCTATTTTCTTCACTGTGATCCTGCCACACCGCTGCACTCCCCTGCAATGTTATCAGAAGCTGGGTATGTATCTTCACAGAGTTTGGTGTTACTACTAAGATTGGATGCTGGTGGTGGTTTACTTGCTGAGTTGTATCCGACTCTTGCAACCCCAAGGAATATAGCCCGCCAGGCTCCTTGAGGTGGTACTAGTAAAAACTTTACGCAAATTCCACTATTTCTATGAATATGAATTTTAATGTGGAAGTTATCAGCCATGAGTACACTGAGGGTGAAAATTGGCTACTCCATCGAGAATCCTTTATATGCTTTTTATACATAAGTCAGTTCTTTTTTCCCCAGAACCTGGTGGTGTTTCTTTTATTCTCATATTTATTCAGCAATATGAAGTGAACTGGAGAAGGAAATGGCAACCCACTCCAGTGTTCTTGCCTGGGAAATCCCATGGACAGAGGAGCCTGGTAGGCTACAGTCCATGGAGTCGCAAAAGTCAGAAAGGACTTAGTGGCTAAACCACCACCACTACCAACAGCACAAAGGAATCTTGAATGCTGAACTTTGTTTTCTCTTTTCCCTACTTTATGCCAAAGAGATGAAATATTTTTATTATGTAAACAGAATGCGAAGGCATACCCAATTATTTTAACACACATGCCCAAGTATATATTTGGTGGCTCTAAAAACTAACACCACAGAATAAAGATTATCCCACAACAAAATCTTCAAAACCGATGTGGAACACTTTTCAGTGGTTTCCTTAAATTTTCCTACAGAGCAAATACTTCATTAAACTTTGAAATAACTCATCTATAGTAGAGAATGCTCCTTAGAAATCGACATTCATGCTGGGCTTGAAGCTGATGGTTTGGGAAGCTTAAACGACTAAATGTCAATTTCAAGATCTGTAAAGTGGAGGTGTCAGCTGCTCCTTAGGTTTAAATGGCCTCCAGCCAGCCTACCGTATTGAACAAGGGCCCGCTGTTTGCAATGTAAATGGTTCTGGGACTTTCCTGGGGGAAGAAGAAATTTAAATTGTGACCCTTGCTCTTCAGCTATTTATAATGAGAAGAGAGTAACGTTTATGGAACATTATTAAAACACAGTCCGCTGCTAAGAGTGAATTTCTACAATAAAATACAAGTGTTTACTGGAGAGTAATGGAAAGCAAGGAGGTGCTGCTCAAAAGGTCTCACTGAAGAGGTTGTTGTTGTGTGCTGGAACTCAAGGAATGATGAAAAGGACTTACAAAGGCAGGGAGGTGGGCAAAGCATTCAGGCCAGGCATGGAATTATAAATCCCAAGTATGGAAATCTGAAGCATTTCGTCTCCATGAGAGGATCAATGGAGAGCCTGATTTGCCAGGAGTTAAAGCCTGGGTAAAGGTGCTCAGACTCAGACTCATAAGGGTTAAAACACAGCAGAACAAAACAGAAGAGCATTCTTTTCTTATGTATTAAAGCAGGAGAATGACTTGGTGAAAATGAAAAGGAAGATCTCACTGCCAGTAAAGGGAGCAGGAGTTTTGAAACACATTGAATGAAAAGGCTCAGTGGTTGGTATTCCTGGTTTGTTTGTTTTTTTAAATTCAGTTTTAAAACATCCCTTTACTCATTAAACATATTAGAATCTTAAAATATTTTTTTAGTGACTTTAAAGTATTTCAAACATATATGCCACTCCCACTTAAAACAAACTTCTCTGGCTTGCCCATAATGGATCCTGCCACCTTCCTACAATCCCAACCATGAGCCTTTTCCACTGGGGCCCCAGCTGGTTTAAGAGAGGCAAAGACACTGCTGCCCAAATCCTACTACACTGGGACTGCACAGTCAAGGCTGAGGGATTAGTATTTTAAATTCCAAGATGTAGAAGGTTAGCTCTATCCGCTTGGTGGTTTGGTTGCTAAGTCATGTCCAACTCTTGTGATCCCATGAACTGTGGCCTGTGGGGCTCCTCTGTCCATGGGATTCTCCAGGCAAGACTTCTGGAGTGGGGTGCCATTTCCTTCTCCAGGAGGATCTTCCCGACCCAGGAATTGAAACCGGGTTTGCATTGCAGGCAAATTCTTTACCAACTGAGCTATGTGAGTTCCCTTAAAACTAGACTTTGACTATGGCATATTTCTTTCACAGTGAAGAATCACCATACCAAATATTTTTCATGTTAATTACTTAAAGGAGAAATTTATCAGCTAATAGATGTTCCTCACTGTCCTGACTTGGTTGCTGGTTTTTTTTCATGGTGTGAATCTACATTTTGTAATTCCTGATACTAAAGCTGCCTGTGCTGGAGTCATTACAGAAACCATGGCTACCATATTCCTCTTCTGCACCTGAGGTTAGAATGGAGAAATCTACCTCTTGTAACTACTTTGTGCCAAATTCCCCAGAGATGAACTTAAATAACTCACATTCATGGATGAATATGCAATCAATTTTGAAATTAAAAAATAACAATTACAACATCTATCCAAATGTGAATTTAAAGGCAACCTGATGACATTGCAGATTAAATACTGAATCACATCTGAAATTATAAACTAAATATTAAAGACAGTGAGAGTAATAAATTCCAAAAACCATGAAAATAGCCAAAGTATTCAGATTACTTCTTAACCTTAAATGCAGGTAAGAAAGTTTAAAAGTAAATGAAATAAAAAAAATAAAATAAAAGTAAATAAAAATAAATGAAATAAGTCTATAATCTAAGAGACTAGAAAAACTTGTCCAAGTTGATCTGAGAAGGAATAAAAAAAATTAAGATTAAATAAATTAATATGATTTATATTATATTAATTTAATTTAATAGAAAAAGTAGGCTTAATTAATTAAAGATAGTGATTTAAAAAAAATATTGCCCACACAGGCAAGTATTTACATTCTGATTGACATAAAAGACATAAATCTTAGGAAGAAAAAAGAAGTAATAGCCACCTGCCCAGAAAATATTAAAATTATGCACCTAAATAAATATATTATATATAACTATATGTTTATGTACACACACACACACACCAACATATACTGAACTAGATGTTTTGCTAGAACAAATATACATTATCAAATTCATACAAGTTGAGGTCAAAAGGAATATAACCCCCAGACCCTACCCACTGAAAAATTAATCAAAGTATTATGACTACAATAATGCCAGGCCTTGGCATAAAACTAACAGTTTTTACAGATTATATATTTACATCAAAGAATAACAAATTCCTCCATGTTTGATCCTCGTAAAAAATATCGTATTGGATTAGTTCATGGAGTTCTCTTTCAAAATGAGATCTAGCTACTCCCCAGTATTTTGATGTGCCTTCTTCCTAATCATTCCACGTTGGTGGGTCCACTGGCAGCTGTGGTTTCCTTACAATGCTAGCTGAAGTTCACGTCATCTGTTTGAAGAAATTACTTCTTCTTGCCTTGAACCTGCAGTTTTTCCCTGACACACAACTGTCTGGGCAGGTGATGACTTACCATGGAGCCACTCCGGGGAACAGTAAAACTCCATTCTTCATCCTGGGACCCATCTGACTGGGTACTACTGTTGAGAGAAGCACCATCTGGCTAAATGGATAAATGAGAGCATGGTTCTTATTTAGGCAAATGCTTTCTATCATGTTTGTGTGTATTCCACCACGTGTACGTATGTAGATACATGCGGCAATACACAAAGCTGTGACTGTGGGGGGGTGGGGGGCAGCGGGGGACTGCAGCAGCCCCTCAGGGATCGTCACCATGAGCCACCCGAAGGCCAGGCCTTCTGGCAAACCCTGGCCCCTACAGCAGACCCTGTTATCATCTGCCACAAACTCCGTCTTCCTGAACAATACCTTGGTTTTATTCCAGGGAGCTAGATGTTAAACCAAAGAATCTGATTTCGGGGCTTCTTTGCAGCTAAAAGTGACCATGTGACAAATGTGGTCAATGAAGTGTAATTTAAGTGTAATTTTACCAAGAGTATTTTCAGAAAAGGTAAGTGTTTCCTGACTGGAAAGAGGAGGGTCAGCTGCTACGTGCTTCATGGGATCTGTAGGTATCTGGCTCCAGAGAGGATGCTGGAGGCCAGATATGGGTGGGTCTGTGCTGAGAGCATCACGTGGCTGCCCTGTCAGCCCTGGGCCATCCCTCATAATCATCTCCACATGAAACAAAGCAACTCCTACTTTCCTATTACATGCAGCCAAACACAAACTTGTCTAATCTTATTATTTTTTTTACTATATTTTAAGACTTTTTTTTACAATGATTAGAATTGAGTAACAATAGTACTAAAAGCTTTTTCACTTATAAACTTCAAAGAAGGAGATTTTTGCTTTAATGTACAGTGGTGTTACTGAAATTTAAGACATGAATATTCTTTTCTTTCATTGCAAAATCAAATATACTTGATACTTATGAAAATGCATGATATTTTGTCTTTTAAAAAACTGTCATTCATCTTGATTGACCATATTTTCTGAATTTTCTATAGATGGCATGTCTTATTTAAAAAAATGAACAAAGGGCTATTTTTTTTCCTTCAAAGGAACAAAGAAAACACAAGAACTAGCACAAGAAATTTAAGTCACGATGGCAAACTCACCATCATCCAGCTCCCCTCTCACTCCAAATTACTAAAAATGATGAAAAAAAAAAAAACCCACAAATTTTTAAAGGAACAGGTTTTTAACAGCACTGGAAACCAGCAAAGAATTCCAGAGCTGATAGACATTTCTAGATAAAAAGCAAACAGAACCGGTTGGTAAAACAAAATCTCTAACTGAAAGCAGCATAAAAGAAAATTTTTCCGACAGGGAAGATAAAAACAACATTATGTACAAAGAGTAGGAAAGAGCCACCGGCAGATAGTCAAGAGTTGCTCACAAACCAGGGATGAAGCAGTCAGTCATTCTTTAAAATATAGACAGCCCCTAAATATAATCTGAGGGAAAATAACCCAAATTCAGTCTAAATAAAATGAACTAACTGCTTTGGGGTGAGTGGGCTCCTGGTTTGAGTACACTTGACTCTCCATCTCCACAGGTTTTCCACTGGCAGATTCATCCAATCCAGATGGATAGATAACGTTTGAAATATTTGAAAAATCAAAAAACCCAGAAAGCTCCCAAGAGCTAAGGCGTGAGTTTTGCACATGGCAGTAACCATTTATAGCAGGTACCTTGTAATAAGGATTACGAGTGACCTAGAGATGGCTTAGGGAAGGTGTGTGTATGTCATATGCTAGTACCACATCATTTGATATAAGGGATTTGAGCACCGTTGGATTTTGGTGTTCTAGGGGGTCCTGGAACCCATCCCCATGGATACTGAGGGAGGAGGGTCTAAGAGGCAGGCAACTCGGGAGACCACACAGACGTGGAGGGCAGATGGAGAAATGACATCAGCTCTGCCTGTCATTACTTTTGCATCTGGGGAGTGTTTACTAACCCACCTGAACCCTATATGCACTTTTACCCCTTTAAAGTTAAGTACACCCCAATCACTCTCAAAAACACACAATCACCAATTTTGGCCTTTTAAAAAAATCAATCTACACGGCTGCAGAGGAAACATACAGCAATTTCCTACAGTAATCAGTCAAAAATCAATAAAGACTTGCACAATGACTGCAAAGAACTTTACAGACCCAGGGGCTGTGGTCCCCTGTGAGTGTTCAACTTTGTTGAACACTTTCTGCTCTGTTTCCCTTTGGTGGGTCCTCCTACTCTCCTGCTGTGACAGGATTCAGATAGACAGGGATAGTGTGAGGGAGGGGCTGGGGATCTGGACAGGAAGAAACACCCAGGATGCATAGTCTTGGGGAGAAGCTCTCCCTGCACTGTAAACCGGGGGACACTTGCTGTCCCTTCCTCCCCACTGCAGTGCCCCCCTGGAGGTGTGCACTTCCCTCATCAGATGGTCCTCCCACTTGGGCACGATTCCGCCGCTTGTGTCACTTACTGCTACACGTTCCAGAAACTAGCATGTTCTCCACACAAGATGTTTACATTTGGGAAATAACTGGGAAAAACTAAACATCTGTTTCTTAGTTGATACTGAAGATACTGGAAAGAAATTTACATAGTAGTCTTAATTTTCTGTACAAGCTCACTCACAAGGACCAAGCTTTAGTTGGTAAAGCATCTGCCTACAATGCAGGTGACCCAGGTTCAATCCCTGGGTCAGGAAGATCTCCTGGAGAGGGAAATGGCAACCCACTCCAGTATTCTTGCCTGGAAAATCCCATGGATGGAAGAGCCTGGTAGGCTACAATCCACAGGGTCGCAAAGAGTCCGGACATGACTGAGTGACTATCACTTATCGCTTGCCTTAAAATACCATTTAATTAGTCTTTTAGTAAAAAAAAAAAAAAAAAGCTATTTATTCCAATTTATTTTCTCAGGATAACTTGCTTAAAATACACATTTAGATATTAGTTTCTTGTAAAGCAACTATACTCCAATAAAAAATTAAGAAATGAGTTTATGTTGCTGGTGTTTCTGCCTATAGAAGCTTTCTCCAAAAGACAGAATGCAGTTATTTTTGATTTATTGAGTTATTCCTTGCTGAATTTAAGAGTTAAGGGTGATGGGGCTGAGGGTGGCTTGTCTACCAAAAACCTGAATTATATTGTGGTTTAGCAAAGAGAAATGAGAGTACACATCCTTTCTACTGTTACAAACGAATGTTCATGGCGGCTTTATTTATAATGGCTCAAAAGTGTAACTAATCCAAATGTCCGTCATCAGGTGAACAGATACACCAACAGTAGTATATCTACACAAATGGATTATTGTTAGTGATAAAGGCACTACATTTCTAACGCATGCAACAAGTGGATGAAACTTAAAATTATTTTGTGTGCAAGAAGCCAGACACAAGAGTGTGTACTAATCCCAACAGGGTTGGCCTCTGCCAGAGAAAGAGGACAGTGGGTGGGAAAAGGCCTGAGAGAAACGTCTAGGGTGACTGGAATGTTCTTTGTTTTGACAGGCTGTGATTACACAGGTAAAAACGCTTCTCAAAATAAACTGAATTATATACCTAAAATGCAGGCACTTATTTTAAAAATATATAACAGTAAAAATGAGGCAGAAGTAATCCTATTCCTTACAAATAATATAATTATCTTCAAGGGTCTATAGCTGCTATGAATCAAGAACCTACAGCTACTATGATGGGTAAATCACAGAGAAAAAGGTTGTTCTTGGGAAATAAGAATATGTTTGCTGAAATTTACAAGGAGTAAGAGAAGCTAAACAAGATAACAGAATCATGACCAAGAAAAAAATTACTAACCTGGAGCATAAAGATGAAGAAATCTGAGCAAAAGAGAGAGTAACGTGAGAGAAAATTTAGGAATGAAATTCAATGCAAGCAAAGCGAGGGCCGTCTAATACGTGTGTGCTAACCATCTTGTGAATTTAAGGCTTAGAGCCACATGCTATGGTGGCAGCATGGAAGGAAAAAGCCAGAAGCTTACTCTAAGGTCGGCACTGCACTGTACTGAAGTTGTACCAGCTTGATTTACCCACCATTAGTCGCTTCTTTGTAATTAAAACAAACTCCTACTTGTTTAAATCAAGGTTTCTTAGATTTTCTTTTCTATAAAGCAAACACAGATGTAAATGATCATTTTTAACAGATGGTATGATTGTATTTTGCAGTGAATTATAAATCAATAGCAAATGTAGCTATTTGATTTTTACTTAAGGCATTGGAAATAAACCAGACCGACTACTTTGCCTTCTGCATTAACTAACACCTCAAATGACTAATTCATTTATCTCAACTACACATAAGGAAGATGTTTTCTCTTATCTATATGAATGATTTGTAGTTTGTGAGGATTGTAGATTGGGTTGTAAGCCTTTTTGTAAATAAATCTTTTGTAAAGGCCTAGATTTAGTGGCATTTATGATTTAGAGTCAAGACTCAGCCTCATATAATATATAGACAATAGGCAATTATATATATTATAATAGACAATTCCTTTATTGTACGTAGTTTATTGCAAAACCAACATGTTGGACATTAACAAAACCATAAAATATTATATGAACTCTTCAGATGACCAAACCTTTCTTTCCTAAAACCTAGTAGCATCAACAAACATTAACTGAAAAAAAAAAGTTACACCACCAATACTGTCTCAGCAGGGAGGAGGGAACCTTTTTAATATGAGGATGGAAAAAGTAAAGAAAAAATGAAGTATACACATTTCACCAAGGGAGAGAAAAGATAGCTCAGGATAGAATGGCAGGTAAAAACAGATGTGAGAGAAGGCTCTGTCTGGCTAAACCATGAAAAAAGCAACCTTCCTTGTCTATAGACAGATGCTTGATCCTTCTCCCGGGGCTTGCCTGAAGTCTGCTCCGGGTAATGCGGGGTGGGGAGTGGGGAGTGGGGAGTGGCTCTGGGGAAATGCAGGCGGCGGGGGAGGGAAGGGAGCCCTGGACCCCCGGGGAAGCGTGCACTCAGAGCTCAGGTGCACGGGGTAGGGAAGGGAGCCCTGGACCCCCGGGGTGAAGCGTGCACTCAGAGCTCAGGTGCACGGGGGAGGGAAGGGAGCCCTGGACCCCCGGGGAAGCGTGCACTCAGAGCTCAGGTGCACGGTGTTCGCCCTGCTCTGGGGAAACACGTGCTGCTATCCCATGACTTGCCATCCGTGTCCAGTGGACCTGGGACCCAACGGGACCCACACTCACAGGAGAATATTTTAAAATAAAAGAAAAATATAAAGGGACTAAATCCGTCATAAAGAAATGCCTACTCTCATTGGTTTTCTGGTTTTGTGTCTGAGCACGTAGTTATTTGTGGCTGTAACTATTAACCTCGGTTCACTTCCTGCTGAACGGCTTCCTCGGAATAAAGGCAGACCGGCGTGCTGACAGCTGTGCTTGTCCAGCTACCTTAACTATGCTGACCTGTGGTGAGGTTTCGCGAGGTTGTCTTGAAAGACCGGCTGCCCCTCTCATTCCTCCCCCGTCCTCCTCTATCACTTACCAAGGGGCCGCTGGCTTTGATGATTCCTGGCAGCGCTTTTCCCTCCTGGGCGCCATCCAGCTCGCTAGCATGACTGTCACAGGTATCACCTGGCTAAGGAGAGAAGTGAAGTCATTTTTATCCAGGTACGTCTTTCTCAATAAGGGCTTCCCAGGTGGCGCAAGTGATAAAGAAGCTGCCTGCCAATGGAGGAGACTTAACAGAGGTAGGTTCGATCTCTGGGTTGAGAAGATCCTCTGGAGGAAGGCATGGCAACCCACTCCAGTATTCTCACCCAGAGAATCCCCATGGACAGAGGAGCCTGGAGGGCTACAGTCCACAGGATCTCAAAGAGGTGGACATGACTGAGTGACTCAGCAGGCACGCACATCCTTCCCAGCGTGATGGTTTACTCAACTAACATTACACTAGAATCGGCTTAAAGGCACAGCCCTGTGGAGATACAGAGTTAAGGACTAAAATGTAATGGTAAGAGCATTCACCAGTTCCTCCAAAAGGATGCTGATTCTTATAAGTGTTGTGCACTGGAACAGAAATGAGTCTCAAAAGCAGACACCACTACCTGCCGGCCAAAACTTGCTTTTCTTTTCTCCTCTAACATACGAATATCACGGCCTTGCTGTAGGATGCTGTGTGTCTGTCTATGAGGACTAAGTGTGATTCTGTGATGGTTCAGTCCAGTGAGATTTCGGTTAAAATGGTACTAGGGAGAATAGCTGGGAAGGCTAGTGTTCTCTGGCTGACGTGGACAGAATCAAGCCAACTGATGCTTCTTCCAGGACATGGACATGACACGTGTGATGCCCAGACATCCCTCAGCATTAAATATTAGCCTGTATGCTACATGGAGCACAATGGAAAGATTAAAAAATTGGTAGGTCCATGAGAGAAGTATTAGTCATACCAGCCTCAGAGTCCTTATTTTGTAAGGAAAACAAACCTCTAATTGTCTAAGTCAGGAAGCTTACTGATAAAACTACGCTACTTAAAAGTCAGACTTTATGACTATATTTTGGAACAATTTACAAATCAAAAGCAAGAGCATTCAGTGCTCTTTCAATTATGAAACTAGAAAAACATTAGACCGATTATCTCACAAACACACATGACTGGGCCAAATATTTCATTCCCATTCTCTGATATTTGGAAAGGCTCTGATTTTTTACTATGCAACTGTGCAGCAAATGTATTTGGGACTATTCCGACTGTAATGCACTGCCCTGTAGGCCTTGTGTGTATGCTCTAAGTTTTTTTTAGCAGCATTTGTGATATAATAGCAAATTTCCCAAAATAAGATGCAAATATTCTATCCATGATTAAAACAATGCTTTGCAAAATTAAACATGCTGGGTATTAATGAAATAAACTTTCATATGAGACCTTGGAAACTTCTGTTTCTGTATTTTCTAACTTTCCCCCAGGTGTATGTATGCTATTCATGTGAAGAAGACACATCTCTTTGGAAGTGGAAGCAATGCTAAAAAGCGGGACAAGAAAACTTAGGTCAGGATGGAGAACAGAGTGAACCACTCCCAATAGAGAAAGGGCGTATTTTTATAAGTACAGCTCCAAAGGGCACTGAAAACCAACAAAGTATTCTCCTAACAGATGAACAACTGTTAGAAATTCCTGGAAAGTAAAAAATAATTTGCTTCCTAATCATAGAGAAATTCTCAGCCTAAGAAGAGCATAAGACAACACTGCTGGCAAGCAAAGGGCAAATCCACAAAAAACAGACAAATGAACAACCAAACTTAGACTGATAATTACATGGGACAAGAGGCTCCAGGGTGACAGCTAGGAAAATTCAGGGTGAGGTGTTTCCTCAGTGAAGGCGCCAGAGACCTCCCGACAGCCCCTTTTATACTGAGCAGCAGGCAGAAGCCAGGCATAAACCCGAGGAAAGCCTTCTGGATGAAGTGAACCACCTGCCTAAGAAAGAGGCCGAGCGTTGGGACCATGACAGACCCCAATATCAGGTCACTCCGGACCTTCATGAAAGGTATGGGCGGGAAAGGAAAACGAAAACATGAATTTTATCTGGGAATGATGTCATCTGTTACTTTCCCTTTGGCACTGAAGGTGTGTGCATGCATGTATTCATCTGTGCATGCGTACATGTCTACACACACACACGTGCACAGACTCATCCACGTATGCTGTTAAAATAACGTCCCTTCACAGACTGTTCACATGCCTTACTGACTTACAAAGGACCCAAAGTCAGCCCTCTTAGTCAATAAAGAGCTCTGTGGGAAAACATCTATATAATGGCAGAGAACGCATACAGCAAAGACATCCTAGAAGTCACTCACTAGGCAATCCAGCCAATCACCAAGTATCATCAGTCACTAGAGAAAAAGCAACACTATAAAAAAGTTAGCCCTGGAGAAAAATCAACATTTGGGGGAAAAAAGAAGTATACAGATAATGATAAACATTGTGGGAGAAAGAGATAATATCCCTTCACAGACTGTTCACACGCCTTACTGACTTACAAAGGACCCAAAGTCAGCCCTCTTAGTCAATAAAGAGCTCTGTGGGAAAACATCTATATAATGGCAGAGAACGCATACAGCAAAGACGTCCTAAAAGTCACTCACTAGGCAATCCAGCAATCACCAAGTATCATCAGTCACTAGAGAAAAATCAACACTATAAAAAAGTTAGCCCTGGAGAAAAATCAACATTTGGGGGAAAAAAGAAGTATACAGATAATGATAAACATTCTGGGAGAAAGAGATAATTGAGGGAAGAGGAAAAGGCTTATGATGATGTACAGTTTCAGAGAGATTTGAGAGACTTGCAATCAGTCAGGACTACCTATAACAAGAAAGGGTAAATCAGTGCAAAAAGCAGGAGTTCTTATGAATTAACAGGATGATTGCTGAATTTAAAAATCAACAGGGACCCAATTAGAACCACTCTTGACAAAAATTAGAAATAGGTTTCCACCGGATGATGTGGACAAAATCTGCTAGCATACAGAACAAATGGGCAAAAAGACACGGGAAATGTAGGAGACAATTTAAAAGCTTTGTGAATTTAATGCAAGAAATGAAAAGAAGAAAAGGGAAAATGGAGATAATCTGGAAGGGACAAGGGGCTGGTCTGCAAAGTGCGGACAGAGTGCCCCTCATGAGATACAGGCAGAGAAGCTAAACATCCTCGTCACCGTCGTCTTCATCAGATCAAGAATGGCACACGGGGCACTCCTCGACCGACACAGAACCCCTCTCCCTCTGCTGGGAAGGAAAATAAAGGGCTAAGGAGAAGGAAACATAGGAGCATGAGAGAAGCAAGTCTCTCCCTGTAGATTTTTGCTGCCAGGAGGCCACGTGGAGACAGATGTCAGTAACCCATGTCCTTCTCAGGGTGAAGGGCGTGCTTAGTAAGAGGATCCAGCCTCACGCCAGGAGGCACAAACCACAGCTTGAGAGTCTTCTTCTCTTTTGCTAAAATAGTCTCAGTGGCAGTTCTGAACGCCAATCAGCACTCTGAAACTGTACTAACCTGGGCAAGGTGGGCTCCAGTGAAGCGCATTAACCTCCCGTGCAAGATGTGTGTTTTCCCACCTACTGTGACACATTCCAGAGGCTGCAGTGCCGTGTCCCCACGACAGATTTACACTCAGAAAATAACTGAAATGTCAAAATATTTCTCATGGTGAGAATTAAATTAATTCTGAAGGATTCAGAGAAGGTAGCCTAAAATTTTCCACTATAGTCTCAGTGGCAGTTCTGAACGCCAATCAGCACTCTGAAACTGTACTAACCTGGGCAAGGTGGGCTCCAGTGAAGCACATTAACCTCCCGTGCAAGATGTGTGTTTTCCCACCTACTGTGACACATTCCAGAGGCTGCAGTGCCGTGTCCCCACGACAGATTTACACTCAGAAAATAACTGAAATGTCAAAATATTTCTCATGGTGAGAATTAAATTAATTCTGAAGGATTCAGAGAAGGTAGCCTAAAATTTTCCACTGTGCACTCAGCAGAGAGAACAACGGCTCAGCTGACGGCCTCCCCCAGTCCTGACTCCAGGCAGCCGCAGCTGTGGTTGTTTTTGTCACTGTAGGTACAAGGAGGCCACGTCGTTGTTTGCGGGTTTAACTATTTAATTATTCATTCCTGAGTCTGAGATCCTTTTTTCTTCCTTGTTTCAAGATAAGTTTTTGTTTTTTTTTTCCCTTTAAAATTTTCCAGGTTGCCTTGAAGCAACCACTTTTCCTGACCTCCAGGCGCTTGCACCCCTCTCTTTGTCTTACCAGCTGACCATTTCTGCATGGGACCGTTGGCATCCTTCCTTCATCCGGGCTCACTCCAGAAGAGGAGCTGGGACACAGCAAAACTCATCTGGCTATTGAGAAAAACAGAGTGCATTTTTATTCAGGCATGCTCTCCCAGGGGTCACCGTGCATTTAATCACGCATTATGCATACAGTGTGCACGTTCATCCAGACTTGGTGAGACACCCACAGATACGACTGCCTGTGCACCCAGCACGCGTGTGGCCACTTGGCAGCCAGTCCTGGGACCTCACCACACACCAGGTGCAGTGACAGACACTGGTCTGTGTGCAAGGCACTGTAAATTAACCGCCTGCCCCAAACCCAGTTGCCTGTCTTCCTTAACAGGGTCTTATTTTTTTTTTTCAGGAATGTTTGTGTACAATTAGAAAGTATTAATTTCCCAGGCTCTCTTGTAGCTAAGAGTGATCACATAATGTTTCCAGGCCATGAGAGGTAATTGGAATTCCACCAAGTAAGATTTCTGGGAAACTGAAGTCAGAGAGAGACAGTCAGGAGGTACAAGTACCCGGAGCTGCCAGGAACATGGACGTGGTTGTCAGGAGTGGCCCAGCCCCCTTGGTAAGCAGAAGGATGAAGGCCATGCATGAAAGACACAATACAAAGATGAGAGGAAGCTGGATCTATGCGAAAGCAAAGGAACACCTCCGTTCAGTTTCCTCATTTGTACTTGTATAACTCTTGGGTTTTCTGTGCCATGCAGTCAAGCGTATATATGTGATATAATCATGTTTTTTTTAAAAAGGACTGTATGCCTATATTTATACAGTTAATTGTGAGTTAGTCCCACCTTTAATTGTTTATCGATTATGAAACTGAAAATAGATTTGGTTGACTATTTTGCTCAGTGAAATGTATTACTGGAGGTAATATCTGATTCACAGCTTCTGAATATTCGAAAAATTCTGTTTGGGCTCATGATGAAATGGATCTGAGATCTTGCACTATGTACCCAAAGGCTGACTTAGTATCTGTGATTTAGTGTATAAGAGTTCTACTAAAACAAGGCTTAAATAGTCTTTTAGAATAGAATTCACTGAAAATTATATTTATTGACTAGTCAATTAAATCACAAAATTTTATTTGGGCCCATAAAAATACTCATGTTTTTCCTTGCTTGTCCATATCTTCTAAATTTCCATTTAAAACTGTGTATTACTTTTATAATAAGGAAAAAGCCCACATTTTTTGGAAGAAACATGTACTACTGAGAAACTGACATAAGAAACTTGGATCAAGATGACATATTCTCCTGCTCCTGAAAATTACTCAACATGTCAGAGATACTTTTCTCAAAGAGTAGATCTAGAAATCATGAAACAGTTCCATTAGCAGAACAGAAATTGCTGGATGTTCCTGGAAGATTAAAAAGCAAGCAAGAATGGTTTGATAAGGGTAGAGAAAAACTTGGGCCCAAAAAAGAGGTACAAGAGGAAAACATGTGGAAGGTCAACGCTGATCAAGAAAAAGCACATCTCCAGGATGAAAATTTAATGAGCAGGAAGGCATGGCCTAATTCAGAAGACAACAGCTGTTTAGGAGAAGAGCAGGCAGCAGCTAAATGTATTCAGGATTCAACTTAACTGTCCCCGTGGTGACAGACTGAGCATCTTCTTCCACCTGAGACCACTTGGCCTGCCTCACACCCCACTGTCTCTAGAGGTGGACCTCCAGCAGTAACACTGGGTGGAGAGAAGAGGGAAGTGCACAGGAGGAAGGCCCCGGGCCACTCTCCTGGCCCACCAGGACGTGGTCATCTCTCTGCCTTTGCTGGAGTTAAATATTGAACAGTTTACTGCACATACATGCTATGGAAAAATGAAAAATAAGACTGTTCATAACACTTAAGCCCCAGTGGGAAAGTGCCCACATTATACTTCCCTTCAGGGTCCAAGTGAAAGGAGAAGCACTGTTTCTATGTGGCTACAGTGCAAAGTTTTAGGAAACCTAGATAGGCTAGTTATGCATTTTTCTTGAGTAGCTGGTGGATTCAAGAGAAGCTACAGACATTTCTATATTTTGCAGTTTGCCAGGGAAGAGGAATTGGTGCTTCTGACTCCGGTGCTGCAGAAGACTCTTGAGAGTCCCATGGACTGCAAGGAGATCAAACCAGTCAATCCTCAAGGAACTCAACCCTGAATATTCACTGGAAGGACTGATGCTGAAGCTCCAATACTTTGGCCACCTGATGTGAACAGCCAACTCACTGGAAAAGACCCTGATGCTGGGAAAGGCAAAGGAGAAGCGGGCAGCAGAGGATGAGATGGTCAGATACCACAACCAACTCAAGGGATGTGAACTGGAGCAAACTCCGGGAGATGGTGAAGGACAAGGGAGCCTGGTGTGCTGCAGCCCATGGGGTCACAGACAGTCAGACACGACTGAACAACACCACCAAGGGAAAATGAAAAATCTTAGTCTGGAGTAGCCAGAAACAGAAATGGGGAAAGAATGCGTGTAGGTCAAGTTCCTAGTACTCGCTCAAGATGATCTGGGCGATAACTGGAAAATGACGCTGGAAATTTAAACCCAAAGCACAAACCTTTCCTTTGATAGGCATCTAGTCCAGGACCTGTGTGTATGGAGCCTGGCCTCAAGTTGTAGGCATTGCCTGTACCCAGTTCCAGCTGAGGACAACCTCACCTTCCAGGAAGACACAGGTTTCAACTAGGCTAAAAGTTCAAACAGCACAGAACTCAGAATGCCTTCCCTCATTCTGCTATAACTCATTATATATGGCAGAAGATTCTAGAACTGTGATCAATATACTGGCTACAACCCATATGTGACAATTTAGATTTAAATCAATTCTGATTAAACAGTTAAAATTTTCATTCCTTACATACACTAGCTATGTTTCAAGTGCTGATGCCACATGTGGCTGGGGCTATCACACTGGAGAGCACAGAAATGGGTCGTTTCCACTACTTTAGACAGTTCTAAGAGTTGGGTAAAGAAGGCTGAGTGCCAAAAAACTGATGCTTTCGAACTGTGGTGCTGGAGAAGATTCTTGAGGTTCCCTTGGACAGCAAGGAGATCAAGCCATTCAATCCTAAAGGAAATCAACCCTGAATATTCTTGGAACGACTGATGCTGAAGCTCCAATACTTTGGCCACCTGATGCAAAGAGCTGGAGCAGAAGGGGATCACAGAAGATGAGATGGTTGTATGGCCTCACCAACTCAATGGACATAAGTTTGAACAAACTCCAGGAGATAGTGAAGGACAGGGAAGCCTGGCGCGCTGCAGCCCATGGGGTTGCAAAGAATTGGAAGTGACTGAGAGACTCAACAATAAAGACATGTCTAAAGGCCAGGATTCTTCTGGGATGTTGTAAACACACAGGCAAAGCTTAACTTTGTAGACGTGAGTTGCTCTGGCAACACCCCACTCTGGCTAATGTATTTAAGAGAAGACCTGACTGACACACAACCTAAAGTAACTCAAATTAGAGACTGTTTTCATTTACATCAGCAACCCAATATCCATGCAGAAGCGCGCTGGCTGTGATGGACCATGCAGAAGAGTGGCCAAGAGGAGCTACCACTCGCCCAAGGTCAGGGACGGTGGCCGAGAGGAGGTACCCCACGTCCGAGGTCAGGGCGGCGGCTGAGAGTGCCAGGCTGCGATGGCACAGTAGCGGCCGAGAAGAGCCACCCCACGACCGAGGTCAGGGGCGGCTGCTGAGAGGAGCAACCCCATGTCCAAGGAGTGGTGGCTGCGCAGGTGCAGGAGGGCCGAAAGGAGCTACTCCATGTTCAAGGTCAGGAGGGGTGACCTCATCTAAGGTAAGGACCAGTGGCTACGCTTTGCTGGAGCAGCCGTGAAGAGATACCCCATGTCCAAGGTAAGAGAAACCCAAGTAAGACGGTAGGTGCTGCAAGAGGGCATCAGAGGGCAGACACACTGAAATCACAATCAGAGAAAACTAGCCAATCTAATCACACTAGGACCACAGCCTTGTCTAACTCAATGAAACTAAGCCATGCCCTGTAGGGCCACCCAAGATGGGCGGGTCATGGTGGAGAGGTCTGACAGAAATGTGGTCCACTGGAGAAGGGAATGGCAAACCACTTCAGTATTCTTGCCTTGAGAACCCC